>CM033641.1:241024151-241434038 GCA_019512145.1 Engystomops pustulosus
AAAAACGAAAAAAAAAAAAACGGAATGCAGCTAACCTCAACTGGCTAGTGGGGAATCCTACCACACCGGGGGATGCAGCTAACTGCCTAGATGGGGAATCTATCTTTGTAGATTCCTGCATGGTAGATTTTCTTTAAGTTTCCCACCACTGGTAGAGCATGTTTAAAATAGTTGAAAATAAACTTACCCAACCCTTCCAAACTTATCCGACCTTTAGATATGAATAAAAAGATCATCACTTGAATAACTAGGATATTAGAAATTATGTGGATGTTTTCATTATTGTTGTCTTAACTCATTTTTTTGTTTTTCACTGCCCCCAGTGCTATTTGTTTCTAGGTAAGCCATAATCTTTTAAGTTTCACGGTAGGATGATTTGATTGTTTTTATTCAGGGCAATCTAATGTGACCTACCAGAGCCTTTACAGTCATACATAGACACCAGCCCGTAGTGTTATTCTATCTGGTGGTGCAGGGGTCACCATCTGAATCTTCCCACAACCACAACATTAATTTAGCTTGTGTTAAACATAACTTTCCTACCCACACCATTAGCATCATCCTTGCTTTAGTCTCTTAATTCATCAATGTCTCAAAGATTGAATGCAGCAAAGAGGGACTGGCCAAGTGTGAAAGAATACTCATTTTGTAATGGTGCCAAACTATTGTATTATTTTCTTGTAAAGGCTTCCTTTTTGTCTCTGTAGGGTAACAGTGACATTAAGTGAAATAAATGTTATTGGAGCTCTTTATCAAACAATTACTTAACGTATTCAGATGAAGTTCTTCATTACTACAAGGGCATTGAGGTCTGCTTCACAACATATGCCACCTATACTGACTTTCACTGTGTTTAAGCTCTTCAGGAGCAAAGGCAGCAAAGCAAAACACTATTCGAAATACTCAACAGCAATGATGTATTTACATGTTACGGTATGGCTATTATTATAAATCGCATTTAGTGAAAATCTGCGAAACAGATATAACAATCTAAGCTCCTATCCTGCCTACTGACAGTGGTTTGATTCTTTATATGAGGCACATATATTTATATTCATTAATAGAAAATATAGATAAACTGACAATGATCCACAGTAGACTGTGCACATGTTTCAAAGGTTGTGCTCCTTTAACCACAGGGTGGGGGTGGCCCCTAGGAGACCCCCAATAAATTCTGAGTAACAGTAATGCCCCAAAACTGATACTGAATACATAGTAAATAAATAAATCTTTATTTCTAAAGTGCAATCAAATTACAAGTTTCCAACCTCAGCTACTACAGAACATGATAACTCACACCTCAGATGCTGCAGAACCTCATAACACACACATCAGCTGCTACACATCATTACGCACAACTCATCTGCAGCACATCATACTGCACACCTGAGCTGCTGCAGAACCTCATAATACATGCCACAGTTGCCACATGGCCTCAAGATACACACATCAACTGCTGCAGAACATTATAAAACACAACTTAGCTGCTGCAGAACCTCATCATACACAACATTATAAAACACAACTTAGCTGCTGCAGAACCTCATCATACACATGCCACAGCTACAGAACCTCATAATACATGTCACAGATGCTGCAGAACCTCGTAATATGCTCTGCCCCCAGAGCAGTCTGAGGCTACTACATGCCCCCAGTAGCCTAAGAAATGAATTAGTATTTTTAAGCATTATTCTTTATTTCTGCAGCAGCTTTATGACTGAATTAGTGAAAAACGGGATGCAGCTAACTGCCTAGATGGGGAATCTATCGAACCTCATAATACATGTCACAGATGCTGCAGAACCTCGTAATATGCTCTGTATACCCTTGTCCTGCACTTCATGGCACTGCTCCTATGTTGATAGTCCTGGGAATACATGGTGGAAGATCCATCTCTCACCGAGGGTCGCCAACGCATTCATGAAGCTCCACCTCCTTTGCACGCAGCAGGAGCAAAAATTGTACAGGGAGTTTATGACTCTGTGTACTGCATGCCTCTCAGCAGTATTAGTGTGTTCAGGATTTTGGGTAAGCAGGATTGTCTCGGGGTTTGTGCTCCAGGTGCCATCCCTGTAATCTGGCCCTGCTTGGCCATCTGTAATTTAAGGGGTTTTAAGATCCTGTTCTTAGGATAGACCTATGTTGTTTCACAAGAAGGGATTCAGTTGTTTACAAAGGCATTGCATCTTCTTCTGTAAGGAGTTGTGGAACCACTGTGTAATTGAATAGATTTGACTTTAAGGATACTAAAAAAGAGTTGGTTAGGTGGCTCCTCTCATTTTTATCCTTTAACACCCTGAAATAGGAGGACCTGTGCTACATGGAAAACAACAGGTTGCTACCTCTTGGAGTAGTCTGGTAAGAGGCAGCTGACCCAGAGAAATCAAGAGCCATCAAGGTGGGAATAAGGGACAGCTTGAGATGTAGTCAGTGGACAATGCAAAATTAGGAGAGGCAACATACACTTACGGCATCTAGCAAACTTCTTTAAATAACCCTCAGGGGTAGGACATTAACTGGGAGCAGATTGCGAGATTTAGAGTCTTTTAATGGGCCAGCACAACCTACAATCTAGAGCACAGAACCTCCAGCCATGGCAGGGGAGAGAAAGAGAACACCAGATGCCATCTCCAAATGGTGCTGCTCAAGTAAATGCAAGTAACTGCCAACACTGCAAAAACTGCAGCTTTTTCAACGTGCTGCTTCCGGACTGTCAGACTTCTGTCTCAAGGTAGGTCATTAGTATTTACAGAAACTCAAACGAAAACATGTTATTATTTATGGATACATAGTTATGCACATTGATGTGATGTACATTACATTGCCTGGCACATGACCGACAAGGAAGAGAGAATTAACCGGGTAACAACCGATAATGTGTTTGCTCGTCCTAATTAGGAGGCAGGTCATGCCCCAGGACAAATATGAGGGTGCCGGATATTACACTGGTACTGTGAAATTACCAGTGTGATCAGAAGCAGGAGACTGATTGTGATACAACTTACTGAAGGGCAGCGTAATCCCTTAAAGTGCTAATCAATAGCTTTAGGGATGTGGAGCTATTTGCCTATTATTCTGATCACCTATCTGCAGCAGTAACTTTGTTATCTTCCTCAATTTAGCCTCATTCTGCAGTTTCCTGGTTGTGCAAATTTTTCCTGTGAATGTATTTGTTTAGAATTTTGGCTTCAAAAAGAAGAGGAGCTGCTCAGACTGTTCACACTGGAGGGAGGAGGGGAAGGACATGTGACAGTGCTCTCTGTGTGTAGCTGAGTGTGTTCAAGGATGTGGATGCAGAGGTATCCTACACAGAATAGTGAGGTAAAAGATCCCCCCTCTTCAGTATCAGACCCTCCACCCCAGTCTGTGATTCTGCAGAACTTTCGGTGTCTCTCTCTGCACCTCATGATGTATCATACACTCCTCTACAGCACCTCCACTACCTTGTGCTCTTTGACACTTTCTGCACAGTGCAGAGAAGTTATTAACCATTAGTGGTCACATATCATAGACTTTATACTTCATGTAGCTGCTCCCTGCTGGTTTCTACTACTTAATAACTGCTACATGCTACTCCATGTGAAGAAAGCTGCTAAGCTAGTCACCATATAGATCCTGTATGTACACTATTCTGTGTGCAATTGATTTACTTGTAGGAATATCACTGGCTTTTTATTAATGCGAGAAGACAAGGTATCATGGGAACAAACTACAATTGAAGATACAGGAAGATGTTAGTTTTCACCCACTTCATTGGTGCTGAAGAAGATTTTTTATTGTGGCTCCAGAGCAAAAAGTGTCATAACTATGTAAAGAAAAGGTCAAGGAATAAAATGTGCATATTGGTATGTTTGTTTTAAAGAGTGGGGATCACATATGACAGTTTGGGGAACATCATTATCATAGTATCATAGTCTATACCAGTGATTTTCAACCAGTGTGCCGTGGCACACTAGTGTGCCGCGACACGTGGTCAGGTGTGCCGCACGGAAAGTTCCCCAACCTATGGTGCCCCCTTTGTTTGGTTTCCTGGCAATGCGCAGCGATGCGCAGTCACGGCTTCTTACAATGTAGGAGACGTGTACAATAACACATGCGCAAGCTTTGAACCTCGCAAGACAAAATGACGTCACCGAGGCCGGCGCATCATCCTGAGAGTGGAGAGACTCTCGCATTTGCCCGCCACCAAGGTAATGCCCGCCAATAATGCTGACTATATGAGCTTTTGCCTGAGTATATGAGCTGTTGGCAGAATACTCAGCATATGAGCTTGTACTTTTAGTACTCCAGCAGTATACTGCATATAACAATGAGAAATGTAGGATGAGAAATACTATAGTCATAAGGCTGGAGTACTACAAGTACCAGCTCATATGCTGAGTAGATGAGCTGGCACTTGTACTCTGGCCTCATAGCCATAGTACTTCTCATTGTACCCCTTTATTTTGCAGTATATGAGCCACATAATAATCAGCACCATATACTAAAACCAGGGAGAAACTGAGAACTGTTGAGGAAGAGCTTCGTGTGTGTCTTTCCACCATTCCTGCCAGGATATCCCTTTTGTGTTTATCAAAACAGGCCCAGGTTTCACACTGAGTGAGTAAAATAAATTTAGAATCTATATTATTACCAATATGTATAATATGACTGTTTTAGTGTCATTTTGTGCTATTTTGGTTGGTGGTGTGCCCCAGGATTTTATAAGTATAAAAAGTGTGCCGCGGCTTAAAAAAGGTTGAAAATCACTGGTCTATACGGTTGAAAATATACACATGCCCATCAAGTTCAACCAAGGAAGGGATTGGATGAGGAAGGGATTTAGGGGAAACAATTCTATATAACATAACCGACAATATTATTTAGGTGTAAAAAGGCATCTAGACTCTTCTTGAAGCTCTCTGTTGTCTCTACTGTGACCAGCACCTGAGGCAGTTAATTCCACAGATTCACAGTTCTTACAGTAAAAAAGCCCTTTCACCACTGGTGATTAAACCTTGTTTTCTCCAGTCGGAGACAGTGCCCCCTTGTCTTTTGATTTGATTAAATATAGAACAATTATATTTTTTTGTATGGACCATTCATATATTTATATAAATTAATCATATCTCCTCTTATTTCCAGACAAAATAAATGTAGTTGTTTTAATCTTTCCTCATAGACTGGTGGCCAGAACTGGATAATGGCATATTCCAGGTGAGGCCAAACCGGTGCCTTGTGCAGTGGTAATATTACATCCCTGTCCCGAGAGTCCATGCCACTTCTGATACGGCAGCTCATTGACATTCAATGCTGTTATTTAATTTATGATCTACTAGTACATCCAAGTCCTTCTCAACAAGGGACTCTCCCAGATTTATTCCTTCAGGACATACACTCACCCACCACTTTATTAGGTACACCATGCTAGTAACGCGTTGGACCCCCTTTTGCCTTCAGAACTGCCTCAATTCCTCGTGGCATAGATTCAACAAGGTGCTGGAAGCATTCCTCAGAGATTTTGGTCCATATTGACATGATGGCATCACACAGTTGCCGCAGATTTGTCGGCTGCACTTCCATGATGCGAATCTCCCGTTCCACCACATCCCAAAGATGCTCAATTGAATTGAGATCTGGTGACTGTGGAGGCCATTTGAGTAAAGTGAACTCATTGTCATGTTCAAGAAACCAGTCTGAGATGATTCCAGCTTTATGACATGGCGCATTATCCTGCTGAAAGTAGCCATCAGATTTTTGGTACATTGTGGTCATAAAGGGATGGACATGGTCAGCAACAATACCCAGGTAGGCTGTGGCGTTGCAACGATGCTCAATTGGTACCAAGAGGCCCAAAGAGTGCCAAGAAAATATTCCCCACACCATGACACCACCACCAACAGCCTGAACCGTTGATACAAGGCAGGATGGATCTATGCTTTCATGTTGTTGACGCCAAATTCTGACCCTACCATCCGAATTTCGCAGCAGAAATCGAGACTCATCAGACCAGGCAACGTTTTTCCAATCTTCTACTGTCCAATTTCGATGAGCTTGTGCAAATTGTAGCCTCAGTTTCCTGTTCTTAGCTGACCACCCGGTGTGGTCTTCTGCTGCTGTAGCCCATCTGCCTCAAAGTTCGACGTACTGTGCGTTCAGAGATGCTCTTCTGCCTACCTTGGTTGTAACGGGTGGTGATTTGAGTCACTGTTGCCTTCCTATCAGCTCGAACCAGTCTGCCCATTCTCCTCTGACCTCTGGCATCAACAAGGCATTTCCGCCCACAGAACTGCCGCTCACTGGAAGTTTTTTCTGTTTCGGACCATTCTCTGTAAACCCTAGAGATGGTTGTGCGTGAAAATCCCATTAGATCAGCAGATTCTGAAATACTCAGACCAGCCCTTCTGGCACCAACAACCATGCCACGTTCAAAGGCACTCAAATCACCTTTCTTCCCCATACTGATGCTCGGTTTGAACTGCAGGAGATTGTCTTGAAAATGTCTACATGCCTAAATGCACTGAGTTGCCGCCATGTGATTGGCTGATTAGAAATTAAGTGTTAACGAGCAGTTGGACAGGTATACCTAATAAAGTGGCCGGTGAGTGTATGTTGCATGTGGATTATTAGCCCCCAGGTGCATAACCATACATGTATCCACATTGAACCTAATTTTCCAAGTGCATGATCAAACAATTGGACGGCACATGTGTAATCTTATTAGAGGGCACTGAATATATGTAAAATAATTTGGGATACTGTATTTATGCATATATTCAGCTTAGTCCTCAGGTCTAGTTATGTTGTTATATTTCTGTACTGGTCTGGTTTTGGTGCCCTGGTCTGTACATAACATGATTATAGTGCTGTATTTATGCATGAACCTGGTTCTGATGCTGTATTTCTTTATTGAAGCATATCAGGGCAGATTTATCAAGCTGTCTGAAAGTCAGAATATTTCTAGTTGCCCATGGCAACCAATAAATCTGCCCCTTCCTCTTACTGTATGTCTTCATATATTTCTGTATTGATCCAAATTCTAGTGTTATATTTCAGTAAAGGGCCCGATTCTGGTGCTGTATTTGTATTTGTAGCTTGGTTTTTGTGCTATATTTCTGCACAGAGCTCAATTCTGGTGCTGTTGTTATGTACTAAGCTTGGTTCTGATGCTGTATTTTTACACTGAGTTTGCTTCTGGCACCTTTTTTATAAAGTGTCTGGTTACAGTGTGGTGCATATATTTTAATTCAACCAGATGCACTGTATTTCATAAAATGTATTTGGGAGGGGGCTGGTTATGCTATAATGAGGAATATTGAATATATTTTAATGACTCCTGGGGGACACTTTTGAGACTTAAAGGGGTATTCTCATCTGGGCACTCACAATCTGTTTCATTAATCTCCCATATGTAAACATTTCTTCAATTGAATGTTATTAAAAAAAATGTTCCTGTGTGAAGATAACTTCTCATAAATGTAGCCATGTTGTCCCTTAGAAATGAGATAGCTTCCTCGGTTACGGCCACGTTTGATAGACTGAGTGCACAAAGAAACAAAAGGTTATTGTATATAAAATGTCCGGGAGTTACTACATGTCGCACAGCCACCCTGTGGTAATGATCTCTGAAACCTGGTGGTTTGGCAGGACTCTATAGCGCAAGTCTGGCCACCACTGCCAGATTGTGACGTGGTCGTATCCGAGGAAGCTATCTGGTTTCTAAGGGACAGAATAACTACATTTATGAGTAATTATCTTCACACAGGAACATTTTTTTTAATAACATCCAATTGAAGAAATGTTTACATATGGCAAATGAATTTAATTAAATGTAAATGCCCAGATGGGAATACCCCTTTAACCTGTTAGGTAAATTACTAAGAAACTGCGACATAAATAGTAGTATTTGGCAACTGCCGTGGGATTTCTCATTTATTAGTGAAATACAATACAATGGGAGAGGACACTTATGAGGGGGGATTTAACAATGTGTCTCAGGTTCCGCCAGTTTCTAGCTGGAAAAAACTAGTCTGTTGCAGTGACAGATTTATCACTGTAATGATGAATTCTGGTGCAGACTGTCGGTACCTACTTTAGACCTACTTTTAGTTGGTCCAAACTGTGCACCAGAATTTTGGGCGCACGGACAATTTCCTGCAAGAAACGCCCCTTTCTTGTGAGGCCACGCCCCTTTATTAGGACAAGCTGGGAAAGTGCCATTAAAAGGCCTGAAAAGCCTTGATAACTGTGGTGCATGGCATTTTAGACGGTGTTTTTTTGCACAAAACCACCACAATTGTGGTGCAAGTGCATTTATAAATCCCCCCATTATGTTACTTGGCACTAGACTATGGAATAGTCTACAATTGTAATGTATTTGCTTGATTTTATAGATCTCTTTAAATATGGGATAAGCTAATATCACCAACAAATTTCAATGGGAATAGAAGAGGAAATGTATGAGGGTTAGGGTGTCCTAAATTATTCCTAAAAAAAAATACTCAAGTATAGTTATAAGCAGGTTCATCAAAATTCAGTTCTGTGGAGTTTGGACCAATCCCTGTGAAAGGTTTAGCTTTTGTACCTAGACTTAATGTGAACTTGGCACAGAACCGCATTGAAATCAATGGGGACCAAAATGTTAACATGCAAATAAAATACTGTTAATGTCACTGCGGTTAAAGGATCTCTGTGTGTTCATACTTAGTTATTCTCTCTGCAGTAGAGGAATTGAAGGAAAAACAACAAACCTTTACTCTCATTGTGAGAAGGTGCTCTGGGTGTTCAGACCCAGTTATTCTCATAGCTGTAAAAGAAGCAATAGGAAAACAACAAACCCTTCCACTCACTGCAGTTAAAGGTGCTCTGGGTATTCAGACCCAGTTATTCTTATAGTGGTTCTAAGAAGCAATGGGAAAACTACACACACTTCCTCTCCCGTTAAAATCCAGCTACTGTGTTATTTGATGGATTTCAATTATAAATCCAACTACTGCAGAAATTGACACCTTACAGTTTTAAATCCAGCTATTGCAGTTTTTGATGGATTTTTATTATAAATCAATCTACTGAGGAATTTGATGAATTAAAATTTTGAATACAGCTACTGCGATATTTCATACATTTAAATTTTGAATCTAGCTACTGCACTATTTAATGTATTTCAATTTTGAACACAGCTACTGCAGTATTTTAAGGATTTCAATTTTGAATCCAGCAACTGCTGTATTTGACTTAATTTGACTCTCTAACCCCTCACTGGCACACCCAATTCACATAGGATACATGCCTAGAATGTAAGTATGTCCATGTTGGCTGTAAATAGGCAGATCCTATTGTCGCTGACAGCACACTTGCCGCAGGGTAGGAAGGCACCTCCAAGGCACAGAAGGTAAGCTCTGTCTGCATGCTTAATATATGGTATCTGTGTTATTGTATTTACAAAAAGATAAATGGGTTGATCTATCAGTAAGTGTCCCTGGTTATCATACTTCATTTTAATGGTAAATTTCCTTTAAAATTCTACTTACATATTATCAAGCAAGATGAGCCCAGTAGATTATTCAAAGTATCCAATCTACAGCCAGTATCTTATAGTATCACAGTCAATAATATTGGAAAAAGATGCAGGTCCATCAAGTGCAACCTATAAGTTTCAATAAAATGTTGTCCCCATAACATGTGATATATTTGCAGAATATCTCCTGAATATGTACAAAATATCTGCCATGACAACATCCTGCGGCAGAAAGTCCTACAGTCTCCCTGCTCTATAGAGGAGGAGCTGAGCAGATTGTTAAAAATGTCCTGTCTGTGGGTGATATTTTATAGAGCAAGAGAAGCTTGATGGCTAAATGCATAGTTTTGTAAAAGATGCACAATGTCTGCTCCTTCTATGCAGAGACGTTATGGAAGTGGTCCTATAACTGATAGACAACCTCCTCTCTATAATTCCAACAATCAATAATAGGACTGCTTACTTCTCAACGTAGAAAAAACTGAGATAAAAAGTTAGAATGAATTTTTTTCCCACAAACTTATATAACAATCAGCTCAAGGCACAAACCACAGTTCTTTTGTCGGCTCACCTCTCTGCTGTCCCACTCTGTCAGTGCGCAGAATATCAGAGTCGTAGAAGATATTGGAAAAAGGATTCAGGATTTGATTCATATCCATTCAAAGCAAAAGTTATTTATTAAACATAGCTTCGATTAGTCATGACAAAATAGAAAAAAGCTGACACGTTTCAAATCTTCCGATTCTTAATCATATTCAAAGTATGAGACTATGATTAAGAATTGGAAGATTTGAAACGCGTATGCAACTAATGGAAGCTATGTTTTTAACTAAATGTTTTTAATGTAAAAAGAAAATAATTTTTTCTTTGGATGGCTATGAATCAAGTGCTGGATCCTTTTTCCAATAACAATCAGCTCAGCCCCTCTTCATTTACAACATCCTGCTTGCAGATGATACAGTATTTTTCATAACAAAAACATTTACTGACTGAAATATTCTAGCAATGGACCAGACCATAGGTTATATTTAGAACTGTATTTCCATTAAAGAGAACCCGTCATGCAAAATAACCCCCCTAAACTAAATATATTTTCATAAACTGCCATTAGAGAGCATTGCCTCTATCCCTTTATTGTGCATGCCTGTAAACCTAAGCAATGAGGTCCTAAAGCTGTATGCAAATGACCTGTGAAATGTCCAATGAAGCATTAGCATATTCAAGCTGTCCACTCTATTCATGAGTGGGAGGCACAGCCACACCCCCAGTGCATGACTGACAGCCTGTATAATAGAGTGAGGCTGTATAATGATGTGCTTCCTGGTGCTGGTGGCCACGCCCCCTGCAGCCTGTGTGTGCATGTGAGTGTATATAGGACAGATACAGCAGCTCCAGGCAGCCATGTTACAGCAGAGCATGTCAGATTCATGTATAGCTCATGTCTGTGTCTCTCACCTGTATATTAGGAGGATGCAGCATGTCAGCAGATGCAGCACACACTAGCCATGCTTTACTATACATCATACACAGACATGAGCAGGGGGAGGAGAGGGGAGGGGTAACAGGAGTGACATCACTGCCTCTGACCATGTGACCAGCCTCATTTACATAATAAAGAATAGATGATTTTACAATGAATAATGTATGAAATAACTAGATAAAGGCTGGGATGGGATCCTTGTGAGCTGCTCCAACAGGTAGAAGTGACAGGACTAGTGACACAGACCTGATGACAGGTGTCCTTTAAAGTAAATCTGTTAATAGGACTGAGCTGCAACATCACACTCAACCTTTGGGCAGCTTTGATGCATTTTTTGAAAGAAAGCAGTCATTTTTTTAGTCTTATATATCCAAATAATAATAATAATCTTTATTTATATAGCGCTATCAAATTCCGTAGCGCTTTACAAATCATACTCTTTAGCTTTATGATTTTTCAAAGAAACTCTCTTATGCTGTAGATAAAAGTAGGCATATACAGTCCCGAAAGACTATGCTGTATTATAATATTTTAGAATTTCATACAGAAAATCCAGTAGTGATACATTGATATGGACAGCAGTCTTCTTATCGTTACACCTTACCTTAGGGAAAAAGATACAATTTAAACTAATAAAAAGAACATACAGGCTTGGTAAATTTTATGACAGAAGCAAAGAGAACAAGGTCTGTTCCTCTACAATAACATTTTGCCTGACGTGCAATACTCCCTTTCTTCGGGAGGTAGGTGTGAAGCTCCAGGCTATAAATAAAGGCTTTGTTGAGAGGATGCTCTTGCTCCATGGTACCTTAAGATTGAATATGTGATTTACTGACAGGGAGTGAGGCGAGGAGTCTTCCAGGATAATATATCCTGTGATTAATAAAACGTGTCTTATCACTTCTGGACTCTACAGTACATGCTATGCACAGGAATTATGACCCAGGAGTGGTCAGGAAAACTGGAAGCAGCAAAGTGGCTTCACAGCTACAAAAACCTTATTCTAAGTCATTTGGTCTTATATATACTCATAGCAGAAAGATTGTCATTCAGAGGCAGGCAAGGTCACATTTCGAGGTGATTTTAGTTTTAAATAATACTACAAAAATAATACTTTTGATTCATAGATAATCAAACTGTGTTATTCAGTTTTTATGACACTTTTATTTTATTCATGTATTTATACTATACATACATATTATTCTATACATATCATGGGGATTATGTGTGGGCTCCTATGGGTGAGGGTGGGTGCAATACAGACAGTATGTATTACCAAAGATCAAGTATCAAGAAAATCTTAGGACCCAATTGAATTGGTTGCAGAAAATCCATTGTAGGATATAGTAAATTTTAATTCAATGGGGCAGATTTATTTTCCCGATCTAGTCTTGATCCAGTGGTGGGTTCTCCAACACTGATTCGGGTCCGGCCGGGATTCACTAAGGTCTGTGCGCCGGTATCCACTAGGTGTCGCCTAGTCCGGTGGAGTTCACCGGAGTTCACCTTCTATTTCCTGGTGCAGGTAAGTGCGTGTCAAGCGACACTTTTTTTAAAAAAATACCGTGGTTTTTCGGAATCCATCGGGATTTCTGATGGCCACTCCCCCCGATTTCCGTCGCATGTAACCATTATTATATTTTGAGAGAATGAACATTTTGGGAATGTGGTGATACCTAACTTGTTAATGATTTTTTACTGTATATTTATTTTTATACAAGTTCTAGGGGAAGGGGGATGATTTGAATTTTGAAGAGTTTTTTAATTGAAATTTTATTTTTTACTTTACTTTACTTTTTTTACTTTGCTTCTTTAACCCTAGATTGTCTGATTGATTCTACCATATACTGCCGTACTACAGTGGGGATTTTCCACATCATCTATTACATTGTGAAAATTGCACAGTATAATAGATAGCCTAAAATCAGACTGCCTAGTGTCTTTGTATGACCTGAGGCTGTAATGGTAATTAATCACCGCTCCCAGATGACGTTACGGGGAGTGCTGATCTAAGCCAATACCGACCACGGGTGTTACTGATTGGTCTTTTTTTTTGCAATATGCAGCAAACACTCACTACACCTGCTGCCGAAGTGTGACGTAGTAATACGTCACGAATCATTGAGAACCTGTCATAAGGATTTTACATTTTGACCTAATGACAAGTATGCATAGCATTTTTAATGCTAATTAAAAGTCTTCTTTTATAATTAACATTCTTAGTTTCATTCTGTAGAAATATATAAAAGTATACCTGTCTCCCTGCCATAAAAGATGATTATGTCATATAGGTGCCTCTTATAATCCTGTGTCATTACAGCTCTGCCAGCTCTCCTTCCTCCTTCTCTTTTGCTCCCTACTCCCTCCTGTAGACGTAATCTGACTGAGATTTGCTTGAAGATCATGTCTGCATGAGGGAGAGAGGGGGAGAAAGAACTGGCTGTGATGACATAGGATTATAACATACACCTCAATGACTCAATCCCTTTTTGCTGGCGGGAGCCATGTATACTTTTATACACTGATAAACAAATACATCTTTAAGCAATACAACTATATGCTAGCCATTCCAAAATAGCTGCATACGAAATGCAGTATTTCAACACAAAGAAAACTTATCAACACATTCTTTTTTTATAAAAATAACAACTATCAGGGTGTTTAGCTAGCTGCAGAACAGGAAGGTCGCATGGTGGGTCCTCTCCTGCTAGCACCATGTAGTCCTCGCCCATCCTGTGCCACCTGAGCCCCTAAACACCTAGTGACCCCGATTATCAGTTTTCTAGGGGCAATACCAGCACACTGATACCAGTATTATGGGCATAGGTCCCCTAGCTGATAACCTATACATCACAACCTTGTCAGGCCTCTCCAAGTTGCATTGGCCTCTTCTTGGGCCTCTGCTCCCATTCAGGCTTCTGGGAACCTGAGCAGCCTCATCTGGGACCACCTGGGCTGATATTGAGGTGCCTGCAAGGAGTGGAGACCTTCAGCTGCTCCTGATTCCAGGCCTTGCTTGATTCCCGCACATGGCACAGGCCAGCAAAAGATGGAACGGATCTCCTACCATCCACAGCCGGTCAGTGGACCCTCATCAAACTCCCTGACTATTAGTAGCCCCCAGGACTGACTGCACCAGGCTGCATCATCCTACTTGAGTCCCCACAGAGCCTGGCCATTCTCCACTGCTGGAGGCCTGCTCTGTAGCTGAGTCTATTAAACCTACTTCAACCATCACCTGGCACTAATAGTATCCAGCAAGGCACCTACAATACACTGAGGCACCCCTTGCCATTCTCATAAAGTCTCAGGTCTCACAGCACCCTCCCCCTTGGCACCACCAGGAGCCAGTGGGGCTGACCCAGTGGGGCTGACCCCTTCGCACCACCATATACTCTTGGACCTCTATTTCTTTTCTCTCTGCAGCTCGAAACTACAGCACAAAGGGGCTCTGATAACCCCCCAGAGCCTTTCTGGCTCATTAGAATGAAGCTATGGATAACGGATAGAAGAAGATTACCACAGTCATCTATGAGTAAATGCCACTGGTTTATCATGCTTGATCTTGAAGGTAGATTTCCAGTAGAAAGAGGTTAAAGAATATATTGCTGTTTGAAAAGCCAGACCATTTTGTATATCGCCTCACCTAGTCTTTCCTTCTTCCTCAGTAAGCAATCATTGCTGACTGTATCAGACAGTGAAGAGACACATCCTATTGACAAGTGGAATGGGAACACCAACTTGTCATTTAAGCTCTGGCTGCATGTAGACTTTTTGTGTTCACTGCTGATTTTAACAGCTGCAGGTCCCAAGATTTTATACAACTTGCTGTATTGCTACTTATAGCTGCTGCAAGCTGTTCTATAGTTAATAGCATCACAAAGTTTAATTATGTACACCAGGCCTCATTCATACATACTGGAGAGGTTAAGTATTCCCTATAAATCTATAAGTCTAAGGTGTCTTTTTACTCTTTCTGGCTAAAACTGATAGGAGTGGATTCTATATCCCCCAGTTAAGGCTTATTTCTCTTTAAGAGATTTGTGCTGAATAATCGTGTTTCATGGAGGCTATGAATGGTGGTATGTATAGATGACAAGAATGAACTTTCATTGGTCATAAAGACTCATAATTGCAGAATTAGGATTATTATCGATGGTTAATGAGGATTAAAGGCAGCTTGTATCTGGCTTTGAATTAAATAATCAATAAGAGACTTTTCACATTTTAATATGACTTCATTATTATTACCTTGTAATCAAATAAGCAATATGTTGTTTTATGTCATTGTGACCTGCTAACTATTAATGGCAGCTAGGGTGAATGACTATAAAATTATCTAATGTTTCCATGACACTGTCCAATGATTGTAAGGCCACTAAACAAGTAACCACCCTTCTTTTGGGTATAAAAGACTTGTATGCTGTATGCTTAATAAACTTCGAGTTTTATCCTGAAAACAACCCCGTGTCTCTGGTTTTGCTCCCGAGCTCACAATTATTCTGAATTTGGCGGCTCTCCAAAATACTGACAAAGCCTAACAAAGCCACAATGACAACTTCTCGGCGGGGTTTCAAGGTAAATCCATAGCAATGAAAAAAAATTCATAATTTGGATCAGCCGCCTGAAATGCAAAAACCCGACCCCTAAATTTAACCACAATAATACACATGTTCCCTCCTATATCCTGTGCTTATTAAGTCATAGCTTCATTTGCATAGACATCTTGTACAGGCCTCAACACACCAAGGGGCATTTATCAATTTGGGTGCAGGCTGGCGCTGAACTGTGCTATATATTTCAGTGGGATGTAAGTTTTTGGCGCAAGAGATTAATAAATTGGTGCACGGAATAAAAGGTTTACAACTCCATAGCATTGCTTTCAGCTACTCTCTTTTTGCTATACAAAATCAATAGGGAAAATTAGAAGCACCAGAAAACGGGACAATGATGTAAGCCGACACCTGGGACCAGAGTCTAACTGGTACCTTATTTTCACCACAGCACGCCGCAAAGCCGGTTGTGGCGTGCTACCACCAAGTTGTCCACAGGCGCAACTTTGTGACGGCCAAGGCGACCACGACACAGATATATAACATGTCTCTGAAAATGTCGTTGACAAATTCTTGAAAGACAGCAGGTGCATTGCAAAATCTAAAGGGCATGACCAAATACTCAAACTGCCCATTTCGAGTGCTGAAGGCAGTCTTCCATTCATGGGTGTGGATGAGATAATGTGCCCCCTGGAGGTCCAATTTAGTAAAGACCTTAGCTCCACGGAGGCAGTCAAAGAGTTCCATGAACATGGGTAGTGGGTAGCGGTTCTTCACGGTAACTTTATTAATCCCACAGTAGTCCATGCAGGGGCAGAGAGAACCATCTTTCTTAGCCACAAAAAAGAATCCGGCACCGGCAAGAGACGAAGACTTGTGGATGAACCCTTTCTGCAGATTCTTCTTGATGTAGGCTGACCTAGCTGTGTTCTTGGGGACAAACAATGGGTATACCCGAGCAGCTTGTAGCGGAGACGTGCCCGGCAGCAGCTCTATTGGCCAGTCATAAGGACGGTGTGGTGGCAGAGTCTCTGCTTGTTTCTCCAAGAAGACGTCAGCAAAGACCATATAAGCAGCGGGAAGACCCATCAGAGGCTTGGAGGATAGCAAAGCAGACATAATGGACACCAGGCAAAGAACCGAGAGACAGCGAGACTGGCACTCTGGACCCCAGAGAAGAATTCCCTAGTCTGCCAGTCGGGCACTGCAGTGTGTCGCTGCAACCACAGGAGACCCAACAGAATAGAAAACGTAGATCGGAGGAGCACATAAAATGATAGTCTCTCCTTGTGCATAGCCCAAACTTGCAGAGGCAGAAGCTTGGTGCGGTAATATACTGTATCACTGAGGACCTGCCCACTGACAGAGGAGATACCCAGCAGCTTCTCTAGGCGGACCACAGGAAGGTGATACTGGGAGACCAGGGCAGCATCCACGAAATTTCCTGCGGAACCAGAATCCAAGAAGGCTGTGGTTTGAAACTGAGTACTTGTCCTGGAGCTGAGTAAAACAGGCAAGTTCAGTTGTGGTGAATCTTTGCTCTCACGTAGAGATGCTCCTCCCAAGTAAACCGGATGTCAATCTGAGTAGCAAGAGAGATGAGATCACTCAGAGTAGATAGGAGGTCACGTGCAGAGAGTGCATCTTTAATTTGTCCAGAGAGTCCCTTTTTAAAGGTTGCCACCAAGGAGGCCTCATTCCAGGCTAGCTCAAAAGCCAGGGTATGGAACTGAACCGCATAGTCACCAACAGATGAGTCCCCTCAACGCAAGTTCCGCAGGGTGGTCTCAGCAGAAGACGCCAGGAATGGTTCCTCAAAGACGGAAAAAAATGGTGATATTAGTCGTGACTGGGTCTTTCCGGTCCCAGAGGAGAGTAACCTATGCCAGGGCCTTCCTAGAGAGGAGGCTAATGATGAAAGCCACTTTAGACCATTCTGTGACGAACTGTATAGGCAACAGTTCAATGTGCATGGAGCACTGAGTGATAAAGCCCCTGCACAACTTGGGATCCCCATCTTTTTTAGATGGCATGGAGAGTCTCAGCCCATAAGGCAGACAAACCGGAGTAGCAGAAGGGACCACAGGAACTTGACACTGATGCTGAGTAGCCATCACTTGATGCAACATGGTGGTGACTTGTCCGAGTTGCTGAGCTTGCACAGCAATCTTCTGGGAATGCTGGGCCACAATGGTATAGCTGGCCAGATAGCAGAACCATGGCTGGATCATACTGTCAGGAACCTGGGGTAGTGGATCCACTGGACCACCGCGGACGATGACGGAAGCTGCCACCTGGTACCTGGTTTTCACCAGTGCCCACCGTAAAGCAGGTTGGACTTGTTGGGGGCGTGGTACCACCAGGTCATCCACAGGCGTGACTTTGTACGCATGGTCGGGGACAGGCAGGAGGTTGAGATAGGCAACACAGGATCAGAGTCAGGGGACAAAGTGGTAGGTCATGACAGGCAGAACGGAATCGGAGTCAGGAACAGAGTCGAGGCCACAACGGGAAATCAGAATAATTGCAAAGGGCATGGAACAAAGCTTTCTCTTACTCATGGAAGCACAAAGATCCGGTAGGGGTCAAAGGAAGAGGTTGACCATTTATAGGTTGTCAGGTGGCCAGCACCAATTAGCGGTGCGCAGGCCCTTTAAATTTCAGACGGCTGCCGAAATCGGCAATGCATGCTCTGAAGCGAGGAGACCGTCGCTGGAGCGCGGCTGAGTAAGTGAGGCTGCTGGCAAGAGGGGGCATACAGAGGAACACGGGTGTGCCTGCGACCCAGATCATGGGTCGTAGGAGCACCCATTACACTGAGCTTGTGGAGCTTAAGAGTAGCAGAGGGTAAGGAGCAGGAATTAGGGCACACAGGTTGAGATTATAATTCTTTAAATAGCTCTGAAGATTCCAATTTACAAGGAGCAGACAGAAGATTAGACATTCTTCCGACAGTAACCAGGAGCCATTCTACACTCACCGGCCACTTTATTAGGTACACCATGCTAGTAACGGGTTGGACCCCCTTTTGCCTTCAGAACTGCCTCAATTCTTTGTGGCATAGATTCAACAAGGTGCTGGAAGCATTAATCAGAGATTTTGGTCCATATTGACATGATGGCATCACACAGTTGCCGCAGATTTGTCGGCTGCACATCCATGATGCGAATCTCCAGTTCCAACACATTCTAAAGATGGTCTAGTGGATTGAGATCTGGTGACTGTGGAGGCCATTTGAGTACAGTGAACTCATTGTCATGTTCAAGAAACCAGTCTGAGATGATTCCAGCTTTAAGACATGGCGCATTATCCTGCTGAAAGTAGCCATCAGATGTTGGGTACATTGTGGTCATAAAGGGATGGACATGGTCAGCAACAATACTCAGGCTGTGGCATTGCAACGATGCTCAATTGGTACCAGGGGCCCAAAGAGTGCCAAGAAAATATTCCCGTTATTGTCTACTAACACTACCAAGGGTAGCGCAAAAAATACCCATATCCGGACAGAACTAAATGATAAAACGTCACTTTTAATGGTAATTGAAATAAAAAAGTGGTAGTGTGTGAATAACTACTCCACTCGAGAAACGAAGTATTTAAAAATACAGATGTCTAGGGCTCTTGAATGACACTGTTAGAGACTATAGCAAGAATGTAGGTAGAGGATGAGCCTGTAATCAAAAGAACGAGTTGTCACCACAATGTGAGTTAAAGTGCTGAGGGTAGCAAAGGTAGATGGTATAGTGCGTTCCTAGTGTAAAGGGTTATGTAATTTAAACCCAGTACAGCGGGTTTGGTAGTGGGGGGATCAGAATGAAACTCTCACACACCGAACCAAACTATGTCCCTCAAATGCGTCCCTGATGCAAAGGGTTATTGTATTTAAACCCAGTGCAGCGGATTCAGTAGTGGGGGGATCAAATGTGATCCCTTCGCATACCGAACCTAGCTATGTCTCTCAGATTAGTGATTCTATGCTCACACGAGAATAATGCGCCAGGCACCTCATTAGTTGGCTAGTCCTTGCGGATGTCCAGACAGATGGCGCTGACTGGAGCCTGACAAGTACAGCCTACCTACATAGTAACTCATGAAAGAACAAGTATATTGGTATGAGCCTAGTACGTCTGCTAGTTAAAAAACAAAGTATTAGCCCCCCTAATATTCCCCACACCATGACACCACCACCAACAGCCTGAACCATTGATACAAGGCAGGATGGATCCATGCTTTCATGTTGTTGACGCCAAATTCTGACCCTACCATCCGAATGTCGCAGCAGAAATCGAGACTCATCAGACCAGGCAACGTTTTTCCAATCTTCTACTGTCCAATTTCGATGAGCTTGTGCAAATTTTAGCCTCAGTTTCCTGTTCTTAGCTGAAAGGAGTGGCATCCAGTGTGGTCTTCTGCTGCTGTAGCCCCTCTGCCTCAAAGTTCGACGTACTGTGCGTTCAGAGATGCTCTTCTGCCTACCTTGGTTGTAACGGATGGCGATTTGAGTCAATGTTGCCTTTCTATCAGCTCGAACCAGTCTGCCCATTCTCCTCTGACCTCTGGCATCAACAAGGCATTTCCGCCCACAGAACTGCCGCTCACTGGATGTTTTTTCTTTTTCGGACCATTCTCTGTAAACCCTAGAGATGGTTGTGCGTGAAAATCCCAGTAGATCAGCAGTTTCTGAAATACTCAGACCAGCACCTCTGGCACCAACAACCATGCCACGTTCAAAGGCACTCAAATCACCTTTCTTCCCCATACTGATGCTCGGTTTGAACTGCAGGAGATTGTCTTGACCATATCTACATGCCTAAATGCACTGAGTTGCCGCCATGTGATTGACTGATTAGAAATTAAGTGTTAACGAGCAGTTGGATAGGTGTAACTAATAAAGTGGCCGGTGAGTGTAGACCACCACTCTGAAATCACTTAGTGAGAGTTGTTGATTTTGTCTCTCACAGTTGAGGTCTACCTATGATGTCACTTACTAAAGGCCTCTCTCAATTTTAAGTGGAAGAACGTACACAATCGGTGGCTGACTAAAGACTTTTTCCCCTACTCTACATGACACATACAATGTAGATTTCATGCACTGGTGCCAAGATAAAAATAAATGTATGTCATATATTTCTTGTTTTCCTTTGTAATTATTGCAGAAGAAAAGTTATATCCCCTGTGCCTATCCTAACTAGAATTATACCATCCAAGAATATCTACCGTAGTAATACCTACTAAATGAGTTCTGTCCTTTTTGTGGACCTTTGGCTGTAACTGGCAACTGGCGCCTGCTGATGAAACTGATGAAAGCCTTCAGTTATTGAAGTAGCTGATTAAAATTCACACTTTAGGCATTCCAAGCATGGAGCATGGTTTGGGGTAGAATATCTAATATGTATAACCAGAGCAATATATGTATTCCCAAATCCATCTTGACAGAAAGTAGGACATTCTCAGATGTATAAATGACGCAAGAAATATATAGGAGAAGACAGAATCTGTTGCACAGGAACTTTACATTGATATGTTATATTGAATGAGATTTCAGATCCCACAACCATAATTCTCACAGCATGTGATAACTTCATTCCAATTCCCCATCATCAGCATCTAAAATTCAGTGGCAAAGTTGGTTGGTTCACTGCCTCGCACAGCACTAATAATGCCATAACCTGCAGAGAAGAAGCAAATGTTGTTTAAGAATAGATAGAAGAGCACACAGTGGCTTTCATTGTAGGTCAGTCTAAGATCTGAGTCTTATATTCGTATCTTTATTTTCAGCAATGTTAATGAAAAAAACCTTTCCATTAGATTCTTGGCTACATGTTAGTGCTCTCAGCTATCTCTACATCTCATGGTCGCTAGGATGAAGGTAGCATTTGATGCCACCTTTTCTCTGCCAACAAGGTACACAGGATTCTGCTCTTACTGCAGGGTAGCATGCAGATTATAAACGTCTTGTTCACGGGAATGATAAAAAAAATATATAAGTTTTACTAACCTGAGCTCCCGACCACTGCTTGTACTTCAGTAAGGGAATCTGTTTACTAGTGGTGTAACTACGAGAAACTACTTTTGCATAGTGCTCCACTTCCCCATTAAAAAAAAATATATATACACATGTTTATACAATCAACACACATTTCTATACTTACATACACAGAATTCTACACTCATACACACATTTAGGTACTGTTATATACATTTATACACTGAAACATAGAGCAACTACACATCATACACAAATACACATTAAATACACACAGTATATACATCATACAAACAGTCACAGATTATACACACCATATACACTTAGTGCTGTGTGCAGTACAATATGTATATAATTGTGCACCCCTGCTGTTTACGTGATAGCAGTGGGGTGATGTCTATATACACATATCACTGCTGCAGCCCTTCACTGGCAATAGGAGTATATCAACACACTTTGCGACAGCCATTATTCCTAACACCTTCATTACCAGTACAGGCTTTAAAAAGGTCAACATTAATAGCTATTTGGATTTTAGAAGCGCCCACTATCGCCCCTGGCTAAATAACATGCCCTTCGGACAATTCAAGAGAATTTAGGAAAAACTGCTCAGAACAACACACCTTAAAAGAAGAAGCCAGAATTCTAAACGCATGGTTCAAAGAGAAACATTACCCCAAATCCATAGTGGATAATGCACTGAAAAAGTTAAAGCCTTACGTCAGGATGACTGTTTACACCCAAAAACAACCAAAGCTTCCTATCAGGAACCAACATCCAACAGTTTGAGTTTCAGAACTACTTACAACGATAACTATAAAATTGCATAATATTGGCCCATTCTTTTAAATGACCCATACCTTAAAGACATACTACCTAATGAAACTAAAGTGACTTTCAGAGGAGAGGTAACTTTAAGAAACATTCTTGCCCCGGTAAAGCTACCAATGAAACAAGTAAAAAATGAGACCTTCTCTTTCCGATCCCAACTCTTTTCTTCTGTGATAACATCATATAGAAGAAAATCTTTTTAACACATGAATATTTCGATATTAAGACTTTTTTAAACTGTGCATCGGATTTTGTAATTTATCTTTTACAGTGTCTTTGCAAACAGCAATACATTGGACGAACCCCCCAGGAACTCCACTGTCGTATAAACAGCCACAGATCGCATGTAACGCAAGGATTCCTGAAGTAAAGTGCATTGCTCCATTTCCTGCTACATTGCAAGAATGACTTAAGCAAGATCTCCATTATGCCCATCAAACATCAAATAGATCCCTCGATTTCTAATAGCTTTCAATATACCTATACCAATATTGTCAAAGTCAACATATATATTATTTAGAATTATAGCAGCATCATTGGTTTATTAAAATTTCTTACTCTTAGGCTATTAACTGTAACCTTCTTGAACTCAAACAATATATTCCAGCAGTATAAAATAGATTTATCATAGTCAATAGATATAAAGTTTTATGTTGGCAAATCATGTAATTTATATAGAGACAGACAAGGTAAAGTAGTCTGTATCTGGAATAAGCAAATTGCTTGTAAACCGTACTGCCCAGTAGACATTTTACTGCTGTATTAAGCATAGTGGAGGATGGGAAAGCTTTTAAGTACCATGAGAGACACAAATGTAATCAATATGCACAAACATAATTAAACGGGCTGTCTGGTTTAGAAAACCTATTTTCTAATTCCCTATTAGGGAATTCTGAGTTAATAGAGGGAGCCCCTGTTCAGGACCCTCATCTATTAACCAAAGCAGAGAACATCCATAGAGCGTCTCTTATTCTGGAGGACCCGCCACATCTTTTAAATAGCCAAGGTAACAAATATGAACAATCCAAATGGACAATCCCTTAAAAGAAAGTGTAAGTGTAATGATGGTATTAGGTACAGAAAGTGACCCCTGACAAGACAATGAGCCCTCACTCTGAAACCACTAATCTCGCTCTATTGATTGACTCCACAATCCCTCCCTGCGCCAAAGTACAAAACATGGAGACAAAGACTAAACACAAACCAGCAACCTAGGAGGGGTGGGCAAGACTCTTATGTGATCTCAAAGCTCCACATGATTGGCCCACTACCCAGAAATTTGGATAACAGAGGGAGAGGGGACTAATGTGAGGATCTGTCAATCACAACAAGTTAACTAACAATGCACCAGAGCTAATGCTGCAGGAAAGAGACAGGTGTGGTTCTTATCAATCCAAACAACATAGTCACCTAAAACCTGGTGAGCAATTTTCTTCTTTAAGTATGAAGGTATTTGAGGTTGTTGATAAAACAGTCTGTTATACAACAATGTCACAAAATAATGTGATTTTGTTCACTGATGGAGACTTTGGGGCATATTTATCATATGCCGGCGCTCTTGCATTTTCGCGCGGGCATACATCAAGAGCTTCCGCCTCTTGAAAAGTCGCCAGCTGTACCCCCTAATGCTCCTTCATGCCCCACTGGCGTGAAGGTGGCGGAGAGGGCCAAAATAATTGCATGTGCTAGAAAGAAGTAACTGACATGGCGCAGAGGCCCTGATAAATATGCCCCGATATGCTGTTTCGTGAAGTTATTGACATTGCCGTGTATTCCATTAACACCAAAGGAAGTCTTGGACCTCATCCATTTGCCCTCGGCTGACAGTATGGGAAATAGACCAAAGCTTATCAGCTGTGTTTCAACAGGAGAATTATGTGCTGTTCCAAATATACTAATCAAGAAATAAAGGAATTCTGAAATATATGTTTAGATATCCACAGATCACATCTGATAGTTGTATTATATTGTTTTATTGTTTCATGAACAGATACAAGAGCCGAGGTAAGATACAGTCTGTCAGTTTTTACAAAATGCTTAGTATCAGTAGCACCCGCTCTGGCAGATTTGAACAGAATGTAATATACTGGGGGAGATTTAATCTCCCACTGCCCCAGTTTTGGGCCTCTTTTCAGTTTTCAGGTGAAGAGCAGGCAGAGGGGTGTGTGGAAGGTGGGGAGTGGGGCAGGTTGAGAGAGGGGAGCAGGGCAGTTGCTGGGGGATGAGGCAGGAATGCACAACCGCATTTACTATAGTTTTTGCCAGTAGGGGGAATATGAAGATGCCAGTCTTAGTAATTCCCCCCCACAATGTTTTTCTATCCAGCTATATTTTCTATGGATAGGTGCATCCCGTGCACCAAAATCTTATTAAATAAGAATTGGTGGGGGCCTCCATCCATACTCATAGGAGGCCCCTGCGAGTGAATGTAATAGTACTCGATGCAGACGTAACCAGTCGATGGAGTACTATGACTGCAGCTTATTGCACACATTCAATAATATTTGCATCTTTAAGGCACCATTGTGATTGACCCTGCTAATGCAATGTGGCCGGTAGCCTTCCCCGGCGTTGCACCCTGACCACGGATGCGCAGCTACATCATGACCTCAACATATTCCAGTCAAATTTTTGTCTCTAAGTTCAGAATATGATTTTTTTTAATAAATCTTGTTCTGTTAGGATTGGGGAACACCTAAAATTAAAATAAGACTTCAATTACATGTAATGGCAATGTAATGAGTACAGAGCAAGGGAAATGTAATTATGCAATCTAGATTGGAAAACATCTGCTGATTGACATGTTCCATCCACTCTTTGACTCCTTTCATGTATAATTAGGAGAATAATATTGAGATCTCCGTGTAGTTTTGATAGATAGCTTTATGGAATTATGCTGTGGATTCCAAGATGTTGCTGTACGTGAACAGTCATTATCTCCAAATCAATATGCAATGAAGTGTTCTTCCCTTTAACTATGTATAATAAATAGTAATAACTTCCTAATGGGATATAAGGTAATTTACAAAATAGCTTGAACAATAAAATAAATATATCTCGCTGTAGCAGCCACAATTTATAATGCAGGTGTTGGGGGTGTTAATTCTTGCTATATGCATTGGCCTGGTTTCACATACCCTGTACAGATCCGTCCACCAAAAGCATGTTAGATTCTTTTTCCTAGACCACTTAGGTGGTCTTCATAACATTGGTGGAAAAACTATTTTTTAACTTAGTCTTTCTTAAAGAGAAATGTCATTCCAGTTTTGCTGTTTAAGTATGTAAGGATGTTGAGCAGTCCAGAACTTTTCACTAACACTATGGCTTGTATCTCAGTTTTTCTTCTGAATAGAGCTGTATTGCAATCCCAACTGTATCATCAGGGCCTGTTATAGTGATTGTCTTCTCTGGTGTTTTTTTTTAAACTGTGTTAAAGTATTACAATACTGTATATGACTCGCAAAAGAGAATATATCCTTCAACAGTAATTCTTGGCAGCTATGTTTTTTATCTCAAACCAAAATGTTTCATAAACATGTGAATTATTTTTACAAAGTATTTTCCTGTCATCTGTCACAACATACTGTATTGCGGGGAGCGCTGCAATTTTTGGCAGCATATTCCAAATTTATTTTTGTACCATCAAACTTGCTCCCTAACAATCACTTAAAATAATGTGATGGTTATATAATATAACCATGGATAGTGCGCCTATATGAGAAAAGAAATTGGTGAGGGCTATAAGTTACGGCAGCCAAATTGCCTAGACTTTTTCACCTATTCGTCACCTCCATGACACTTTTCTTTAAAATTGGCCATGGAGGGGAACCATCAAATTTACTATGCTCCTAAATAACAGCTAAGGTTATAGCTGAAATCTATGCCAGATCCGACCAAATTTATCTGGTGCGTTGTTCATGAGGGGAGGCAGGGAGAAATATTAAGAGCGGCATAAGATGTGCCAGCATCAATAAACCCCACTTTTATTTCTAAAAATATTTTAAAAAACAAAATAAACCTTTCTGTTGATTTTTGTTGCCAAGTACAAAAGCATTGCATTACAGCTCTCTTTGGAAGGGCAATGACAATCTTGTTAACCTGGCTAATTGACAAATTTCCCTATATCAGTGTGTGTACATAAAATATTGTCAACTACTGTATGTAGACAGCTTTAGCAGGACTCAGACTCTCCTAGGAGTTCTGTCAGGATTTACTCTCCATTTTACTTAGAATAGTACCAGCGGGTTTGCTTCAAACTTCATCTACAGTGGGTACTTTTCATTTCATTGCAACCAATTGTTAATTTCAAAAAAGGTTTTGCTAATTTATTAAACAAGAAAAACTGCAATATCACATGGTCATAAGTATTCAGCCCATTTGCTCAGTATTGAGTAGAAGCAGCTTTTGAGATAGTACAGCCATGAGTCTTCTTGGGAATGATGCAACAAGTTTTTCACACCTGGATTTGGGGATTTTCTGCCATTCCTCCTTGAAGATCTTCTCCACTTCCCTCAGGTTGGGTGGTGAACGTTGGTGGACACCATTTTTAAGTCTCTCCAGGGATGCTAAATTGGGTTTAGGTCAGGGATCTAGCTGGGCCAGTCTGGAATGGTCACAAAGTTGTTCTGAAGCCACTGCTTTGTTATTTTAGCTGTGTGCATGGGGTCATAGTTTTGTTGGAAGGTGAACTTTTGGCTCAGTCTGAGGTCCAGAGAACTCTGAAAGAGGTTTCCATCTAGGATATCTTTGTACTTGTACTTCATCTTTCTTTCAACTGCAACCAGTCATCACGTCCCTGCAGCTGAAAACCACCCCTTAGCATGATACTGCCAACAACATGTGTCACTGTTGGGGTAGGTATGAGCAGTGCCTTGTTTACTCCACACATACCGCTTAGAAATAATACCAAAAAGTTAAATCTTCAAACTGTATTCAGAATTTCATATGTCTTGCACTGAGGAGAGGCTTCCATCGGCACATTCTGCCATAAAGCCCTGACTGGTTAAGGGCTGCAGTGATGGTTGACTTTGTGGAACTTTCTCACATTTTCCTACTGCATTTCTGGAATACAGTTATCTAGGCATTCTTCTTTATGTCTCTGTCCAAGGCCATTCTCCCATGATTGCTTAGATTGGCTGGACGGTCAGGTCAAGGAATGCTGGAGTGCTGCAGAAATTTTTTTGTAACCATGTCCAGATCTGTGCCTTCCCACAATTCTGTCTCTGAGCTCCTTGGGCGGTTCCTTAAGCCTCATGATTCTCTTGTGCTCTGACATGCACTATGAGCTGTGACGTCTTTTATAAACAAGTGTGTGGTTTTTCTAATCAAGTCCAATCAGTTTCATTAAAGATAGTTGGACTCCAATAAAGAAGAAGAACCATCTCACAGAGGATCAAAAGCAAATGGACAGCATGTGAGTTAAAAATGAGTGCCACAGCAAAGAATCTGCATACTTACGACCACATATTATTTCAGCTTTTCTTGTTTAATAAATTAGCAAAAATATCGACATTTCTGTTTTTTTCTATCAAGATGGGGTGCAGAGTTTACATTTTGATCTTATCAATTGACTTCAATAAAAAAATAATGAAAAATGTGTCGGGAGGGGGGGGTTGAATGCACTGTGCAGTCTGGCTAGGTTTAAGACTGTCTAGCCTAATTTTTCACCTACTACTTGTTGGTGTAATTTATGTCAGAACACTACAAATTTTTGGCACACCATGGGGGACATGTATCTTAGTGTTCTTTTTTTCTTTGGTGTATAATTGAGATTTTTTTGTAGGTCTTTTTTGCGCCTTATATATGATCATTTGTTGCAAATCCACATGCACACAAGTCATGTAAGGGGGTTATATGCAGAAGTGGGCACTACTGTAAATTTTGGAATTTAAGGTAATGGCCTGCTGGACTGCATTCTAGAAACACCCCAGGGAGAAGACAACATATGAGGCTGCATCACACGTGGTGATAACGCATGCATTTACACCTGAGAAGAGGAGATTTGCCTAATTACATTGCTGTCAACATTGAGCTTACAAAATTAATGTGTTAGCAAGATGTTAACGCCCATGTTAACATAGTGTTAACAATGTAAAAGTGATACATAAGTAAAAAGTCGCATGGAAAATCTGGATACATAATCTATGTGTACTTGAAAAACGAAAGCAAAAGTCGGAAGGGAAAAGTCGCAAAAAACGACAAAAGTAGCAAAAATGTAAGAAAAAAACTTGCAGAAATAATTATATATGACCCCTCATGTGCTTCACTGTAGATATGCCCTCTTTCTAGGAAAGCAATGCCTTTTTAAAATAGTCAAAGTATTAAAAACTTCTTAAATTTAGAAAACAAAATGTTGCATTATAATTCATTGATGTGCATTTTTCATAGTAAATCTACCCCATTTTATTGATATAATTTAGAATGTAAAGTATCAATGTACTTTGCTATTGTTAAGGAACAAAGCATACAACTTCAATAGAAACATGATTTAAGTGTTTTCTGCTAACATAATGCAACCTTCTATTAGGCATCCTTGACACGCATAATATCATTCAGCTCGTAAATTCATGTTTTTACACGCCTTTGTTATTCTTTAGAAGTGTCTAATATCATTTACTATTAGATCATGTTCACAGCACTCTATGACTTCACAAGGATCGGAAAATCTAAGTTGCATTTCCCCTGTTAGGATTGTACCTGATGAGATTGATTTTAAAGGGGTATTCCCACAAAGAGAAGTTAAATATACTCAAATAACAAAATAATACATTTTCTAATTCACTGTTATTCACCATTTCACAGATATAATTCCAATGTGCCTCTATCAGTCCTGGTGTGCACAATTTTAGTTCCCCCTCAACATGACCCCAGATTTTCTGAGTTTAGGGTCAGCAGACATCTTGTTCTCCTGTCTGATACTGCACTGAGCTATTCTTTGCTCCCTCCCTCTAGCCCCAACCCTTGCAATCCAGGACGAGCTCACACACTGACTTCCTGCTGGCAAACAACAGCATCACACCTTTATCCAGGGGAGGGAGACATAGGTATATAGCAGAGCTGTGTGTGTTATAGGTTAGTTATCAGAGCTGAGAGTGTCATTGTGTTTTATATCCATCTCATGGATCTCATAATCTCTCATCTCTGATCTGTCTCATCTCTCTTTTGTTAGATGTTTGAGATACTAGTACAATGTTCAGAAGCTAAATGAAAGTGTATATAATATTGGACTACAGGGACCATAATGTGTCTGCTTAGAGAGTCCCCACACTCTACAATCTTACACTGACCATCACTGAGTAATTGGAGCTAAAACAGCATTAAAACTGATTAAAATTGTAAAGCAAGGGGTTAAAAAATATCCTTATTGTGTAAACATCACTAGTGGATTGAAATTTGAGATTTTTTTTCATGGGCAAACCCCTTTTAATGATATCTCTAAAAGAAACCCATATAATGGCAGATCATATTAGCTTCTGTACTTCATAGTTAGTATTGTAAAAGGTGCAAGTAATCAAGCTGATTCCATACCACAAGCACCTTAGCATCCCTTACAAGGTGTACAATCTCCAGGGTGTGCATGTGCCTTATATTTCTGTTCTGTGCAAACCCCAACAATATGACAGCTATATGATTGTCAAATAGCTTTTGAACAGAACAGAGTTCACACTTTCCATCCTGTGTTTTCCACAAACTAAAAGCCCTTCCCCTTTTCTGGTGTGGTCTACTATTAAAATGACCATACATTCAATCACCTAAACAAAAAAGGAAAAAATAAGAATAATCTGCAAAAAAAACATACTTTATATTTTGTGCAAGTTAATTACAAAGAATAGGGGTATTCCCAGTTTTAATACATGACAGATGTCATTGCTAACTATGGGACCTGCACCTTTCGGGCTCCATTTAATGCTATTTTTGCCATTCAGTATTTGCTAGGTATTGTTGTATTAGTAGCTTGTCCCTGGCTCTGTTCATTTGGGACATTTATGCTTGCTAGTTTCTTTGACTGTGGTGAGAGATTCTGTGAAGTTTGTCTGTTCCCTTGTATTCACTCACCACTCTCCTGTCTGTTCCCCTTTGTCTGTGTTTATTTAATAGTGAGTGTTTTGAGGATCTGCTCTGGTTGTTCCTGTCCTCCCTATTACCCTCCTCCCTTTATTCTACTTCGGTTGTGTGTTTGTGTGCATGCTGGGATTGCTATTTCACAAAGTTTTCTTGCAGCAATCATTTTGTAAGAGGGACCCAAAATTAGTACATCAGACCCTAGTATCCTTTAGCCCTTTACCCTACATTCTGATCAGGTTGGGTCTGGGGAAGTTGTCGGGTCCAGAGCTTGCCCGGGTAAGCTGACCATTTGAGTCCCCTGATGCAGGGAAATCACTGCTTAAATTCATAATACAGATGTTTTTGATGTCTTGCAGTGATCATCAGCACCATATCTCCCTGACCTCAAACAAGTTTTAACCCTTTTCCCACCAGGCCATGACTCTTTTGACAGACAACAATATCCTGCTGGCCTTAGAAGCAGCTTCTTGACATTACACACTGGTATTTATAAACACAAGCATATCCTTCTCAACATATGATTCTCCTAATTTTACTTTCCCTGAAGCATTTTGTGCTTGTAGTTTATTAGTACTCAGACGCATAACTACACATGAGCAGGATAAATATTTTTCCAGCAGGAATTTGATTCACTGTTCTTCTGTTACAAAATATCTTTACACCAGTGAAAGAAGCAATTCAACATAAAGTTATTATGCCGCAAAATAAATAGCAGGGACTCTTGCTTTTAATCCCTCCACATTGATAATACCGTCAGTTTCCATGACAAGAGCCTTTAAACTTTTATTCATTTGAGGCTCAAACTTTTCTCCAGTTTCATTGCACACAAAAAAAAACAAGCTCCTTTAGCGAAAAGTAAGTAGATGCGAAAAGCCTGAGGCAATCTGTCTATAAATCTATGTGTTTATATATCTAGCTGTAAAACTCCGCACTAACCCTCATTTGACGTTGGAGGTGCTCAGCATGGGACGTCATTGTTATAAGCTACACAATCATGTCTTTTGATGTTCCACTTCTCTGACTGGGGTGTCGAAAAACTAGCTTAGAGCTCAACAAACACTCTGTACTCAGAGACGCTGGTGTTTTCTCCTGCCAGGGATACAGAATGTATGAGTGACGTCCTGCTTTTTAGCAGACACAGCTTTAGCCCAAGCTTCTGTGACACTTTTCTGTCTGATCCTCACAGCTCTTGACTTATGTTTGTACATTTTGCCAAGTTGGTGGCAAGGGGCAGAAACCTATCGAAAGCTGCTTTGAAGACATTGGTTTCGATGTTCATGAAAAAAATCATTTTATGCTATTCTTGTTAAAGATAACAGTCATTTTTAGGCATTTCCTTTGAAAGATGAAAACACATCAGAGTATCGGGCCAAACAATTTTCTGTGCCTAACCCTGCTGGTTTATCGCAAGTTTTTGTGGTTATAAAAATATAAAGAGAATAAAAATGAGCCCAAGCTGTTTGTTATCTATTGCAAAAATAATCAGTTAAATTAAAGGGGTATTCTGGGAATATGAACATCTGATACAAAAACCCATATTGGTCATGTCATGATATGCTAATTATCACAAAACAGAGCTTAAATGGTTTGCCTTTATAATTCACAACATTTTATTGGCTTTCTAAAGTAGTCAGATTATCTCCAAAATGACCACCACATGATACTACAACTCCCATGATCCTTCAGTTCTCAGTAAAAGCTGTTTGTCTTATTCTCAGTAAAAGAGAACTCAATTACCATAGTAATGATGTGTAACTGCCATCACTGCACATTGCCTTGCAGAGATGACATCTCATTGCAACCCTGGACATACTGGATGCACTGCAACCAATTGATTACAGCCAAACACAGTGATGATCACAAAACCTGCCCAGGCAGGTGCAGGGCATGTAATATGGACATGTGACCAGTGGCCATCTTCTGTCGTGTCACCTACACAGGGACAAAATCAATGGACTGTTTAAAAGGCCAGTAAGATTTTAACTCTTCATTGTAATGTAAGTCCACAATATTTTCTGCTAAGCTGAGCAAATAACAACTAATTACATATTAGCTTATATTTTAATGACCCATTTGAATATGGATTATGCTTATTCCTGGAATAACCCATTAAGGAAAAATTACCCACATGGCACCACAATGCAACAGTGGGTAAGTCTACTGATACAGTATGTAGCTTGTATAGAACAGATTATTAAGGTTAACCAATTTGATGATTATGTTCCGTTGTATCATAGTCAGTGGTTTGACTTTCAGTTATGGGTTATATCCTGCCCACTATGCTCAAACTAAGGCTTCTTTTGCATACGAGTGTCATGTTCTTGGACTGCAAACAGCGGACCCATAATCCTGTGTGGTAAATATGTCATCCATGGGAAGGCACAGGCTGCAAACACTGCCAGGAATAGGACTGCTCTGAGTATTCTTTCAATGTACATGGATCTGTGAAAAAAACATACATGTGCATAGGAAGATGGAAATTAATAATTGTGCCATAATAAGGCAGCCTTAATAGCCTTCACAATATTGGCAGTAACAACAAATTACAGTAATTGCGTAAATGAATTAGATTTATCATACAGATTTGCTTGAATGTGTTTTAGTAATTGGCAAATGTATTAATTGTCATATATATATATATATATATATAATAAATTTTGTGCATGTTGAAAGGGTTAGCCATTCACAGTTGATGTGAAAATAGCCCTCTCCGAAAGCTCTCTGCTTTCCTTGAGGTTGGGAGTTGCAGAAAAAGCTGAACACATCTCCCATAGAGGTAAATAGGAGTTATGGAAAAAGCACAACAGAGTGAGGTCTGCTATTTATGCAACAACTATTCAACCATATAGGAATTATGGAAACATCATGCATAACTATTGTCCCATCTACTCCGTTGGAGAGTGAGCAGTGTAAAAATAGTGTACTATTTTTCTAATTCTATTTTTCGAACTGGAATTTTGGAGTGCAACATTTTATAAATACCCCAAGAGTCTGTAGTCCAGACTTTTCAAGCAAATTCTTTATGAGAGCTTCCGTACATACTGAAGAATATGGGTTGTGGGGCTTTTTTTATGCTAAATTTCCATTCATTGCTGAATGTTTGGGCAGTTGGTTGAAGTTATTGCCTGGCATTTAGCAGACTGCTTTCTTGAATTGCTACTGGAAGCAGCCACAAATATTATCTCTTATGTAAGAGCCTCAGTTTATTTTAATCATAGTATCAGTCAGGCGAAACACAGCCATATTGTTGTGTTATACTATGCATTATGTGTATACAAATATTGTATATTTACAGTGCAACCTGGAGTGAGTCTCTGCAGAAAACCTTGAACAGATTACTGGTGATATCCTTTCTTGTCTAATTACACTGTTGATGTACCTGCAATTGTAGTAGTACTAAAAGGGGGTGTCCAGGATCAGGGTTCTTTTCAATATGGGTCCGAGGGGTTATAAAATTGTACTCACTTGGCCTTGATCTGGCCGCACCAATAAAAGTCTATGACTTCCAGTCACGGTGAGGTGAGCACATTGTGTGTCATCACACTGGCTGCTGATCTGCCATCTGTGAGGAGAGCACCCCTCTCTCCTGCTCCTTCCGGCCTTGTGGCACATTGTATCAGAACATGACATCTTTAGCATAGCAGTATATGGTAGGATTGATAAGACAACCTAGGTTTAAAGTACCCTAGGGGGTTTCAAAGGTAATTAAAAAAAGTAAAAGTAAATTTTAAAAAAGTAAAAAAGTTTAAAAACCCTGAAAGCTGAAATCACTCCCTTTCCCTAGAACTAATTTAAATAAATAAACAATAAAAACCCTAAACATGTTGGGTGTCTTCACATTCCAAAAGTCCCAATCTATCAATATTTAAAACGGTTATTCCCGTCAGTGAAACCCATAATGAATTTTGTTTTGTTAAAAAGATTAAAATTAGAGATGAGCGAACATACTCGTCCGAGCTTGATGCTCGATCGAGCATTAGCGTACTCGTAACTGCTCGTTGCTCGGACGAGTATTTCGCCCGCTCGAGAAAATGGCAGCTCCCGCCGTTTTGCTTTTTGGCGGCCAGAAACGAGCCATCCCAGCCGAGAGAACTCGCCACTTACACCACCCGCATGACCGTGGTACCCTCAATACACGTAAGATGCAGTGGTTGGCTGGCCATATCAGGTGACCCTGGATAGACTACCAGGCCCCGCTGCTCGGATCATTCTCTGTCTGGATGCCGGCTAGGGAGAGAGCTGCTGCTGGTCAGGAAAGCGTTAGGGTGTTCTATTAGCTTACTGTTAGCAGAGTGATCTAAAGAACCACAGCCCTTCTTAGGGCTACAATAACGTTATAATTTTTTTTTTTTTTATTTCCGCTAGTACCATGTAGGAATTTGCAGGGGACTGCTAACCGTGTGTGTTTAGCTCTACGTGACACACATCTCCCACCTCAAACACCAAGTGGGAAATTATTAGGGTTTGAGTAGAATTAGGCACAGTCTGCCATTTCTTTTTTACGGTTTATTGGTTTAAAACTCAGTGTCATCCTCTGGCATAGTGTTGCTTGATACTGGCTAGAAAATAGTCCATGAAAGAATCAAACGGCTTATTACGCTCTACATGAAGCGTATATATATTTGATTTCTGTTTGATCGCTGGGTGGCTGTAGTTGTTGCGGTGTCTCATTACTAGTAAATTGTGAGCAATTGGAGCAGACTTGCGACCCACTGGTGTTTAGTGACCCTGTATCCAATCTGCAAGATCGAAGGGGGAAATTATTAGGGCCCGGGGTTGTATTTCATAGGCACAGTCGCCACCTCCCTTTTTTATTACGTTTATTTTTTTCTATAACTCACATCATCTCACTGGCATAGTAGTGTGCTGTATACTTGGCTAAAAATGCCATAGGAGAATACCAACGCTTAATTACGCTACAGTAGCGTTATATTATTTGAGTTTCCTGTTGATCTCTGTGGCTGTAGTTGTTGCAGTGCATCTACTAGCAAATTGTGAGCAATTTGGAGTCACTGGACTGGTTTTGTTTAGTGACGCACATATCCACGCAAAGACCGAAGTGGAAAATTTATTAGGGCCCGGGTTGTATTTCATATAGGCACAGTCCGCCATGTCCTTTTTTATTTTACGTTTATTTTTTTTCATAACTCAGCGTCATCTCATCTGCATAGTAGTGTGCTATAACTTTGCGAGAAATTAGCCATAGGAGAATACAAACGACGCTTAATTACCCCTACAGTAGCGTTATCATATTTGATTTCTGGTTGATCTGCTGGTGGCTGTAGTTGTTGCAGTGCTCTACTCGCAAAATGTGAGCAATTTGGAGTCAGACTGCGCACCACTGTGTTTAGTGGACCACAATCCACGCAAAGACGAAGTGGGAAAATTTATTAGGCCCGGGGTTGTATTCCAATTAGGCACAGTCCTTGCCATTCCCTTTTTATTTTAACGTTTATTTTTTTCATAACTCAGCGTCATCTCCACTGGCCATAGCAGTGTGCTTTCATACTTGGCTATAAAATGCCATACATAGGATGCATCGTTTTGGTTTTAAAAACTAAAAACACAAAAAACAACAAACAAAAAAAAAAAGTTAAAAAAAAATTAAGTTTATAACTCTTCATTTTCAAAATGTTTAACCCGAGGGCTAGGTGTAGGACGAAGGGCGGGACGTGGGCGTCCAACTACTGACAGGGTCAAGAGGCCGTGGTCCTGGGCGGGGTGATAACACCACCGCTTATGAGGAGCAGGGAACGCCAAGCTACACTACTCCCTAGGTTCATGTCTGAAGTTTACTGGACTCGTGGTGAACACTGTTGAGGCCAGAACAGTCAACAGGTGTGATGTCGTGGATTGCCGACAACTTCGAGCAATTTGTCCACCATGCAGTCTTCCACCAGTCCACCACATGTCACCAGCAATCGGCACTCTCCCTCCCTGCCCTCAGCCTCCCTCCCCCCCACCTGCCCCCTCCCAGCAAAATTTGCCATTTGAACCGGCATACTCTGAGGAACTGTTTCCTGGACCCTTCCCACAGTCACAAACCCTTGTCCGGTTGCTGATGAGCAATTTTCCGATGCCCAGGTTCCACCAGTGGTCGCAGTCTGTGTGTGACGCTTGTTATAGTGGAAGAAGGTGTAAAGAGGAGTCCGCGATGAGGAGAGACACGGTTGTCAGACAGTGGGGAAGTTGTTGTCAGGGCAGGAAGTCCAGGGGGAAGCAGACTGAGGGATCGGAGGATGATGAGGGACAGACCCAAGCTGGTTTAGAGGCCTTGAACACAGTGCTTCGAGAGAGGAGAAGTGCCCTCGAACCAAACAAGTTGAGAAGCCTGAGCTGGGGGCCAGACGGAAGCAGGGCCAGAGCTGTGCATCACGCCAATGTGTCAACTAGTGAAGCTCCCGTGGCGGGGCTCCTGCGCCGAGGGCTAGATTTTCGCGAAGTCTGGAGTTCTTTAAGGAACACCCCGGATGACCGCGCGGACTGTGGTTGTCCACATTTGCCAAACCAGAATCAGCAGGGGTTCCACCACTACTAGCTTAACTACCAACAGCCTATCGCAGTGCATATGAAATGCTAAAACCCACCACCCACTTGGCAACAAGCGTTTTCACCTCCGGCCGCAGCACACCACTGCCCTTCCCTGTGTCAGCTGATGTCAGCCCCCTGCCCCATAGAACCCTGCCACAAAAACCCCATCGTCGCCTCCCGATCCTCCACAGCATCCACCCTACGTTCAGCTCCTCCATACCCCAACGCTGGAGCGGAAACGCAAATATAGTGCAACCCACCCACCGCACGCCCAAGCCCTTATGTGCACATCTCCAAGATTGCTTAGCCTGGGATGTCCTGCCCTATAGGCTAGTAGAGACCTCGCGCCTTTCGCAGCCTCATGGCGGCGGCCGCCCCTCTGTATTCGGTCCCCAGCGCCACTACTTTTCCCGATATGCCGCTCCCACCCTAGCACCACACGTGTCAGACAACAAATCCGTGTCCCGTGACCACACCATGCCTTTTCTACTCAAGGTCCCCACCTACCACTGGCACTGAACAGAGTGCTAGCCGGCAGGCCACTATAACTCGCTGACGGCAACATGGGCGTGTAATCTTGGTGTGAGCTGGGACCGAGTGGACCCCTTGCGGCTAGGTCATAATCTGCCCGACGCGAGGATTGCGGGCCTACCTCGGTCCCTGTTTAGGCCTACTATAGTGCCTCCTCCTTCCTCCCCCCATCCTCCACTACTCCTCCTCCGATACGCCATCTCTGGCATGGCGCCATCATCGGTAGCCTCTAGGCACAGCACATGCCGTCGCTAGCGACAGCAGCGGTGCTGCAATGACTGCTGAGCCTAGGTCTGATAAAGGCACATCCATCCTCAACAAGAACTATTACAGGGCATCACGGCGCAGATGATCTTGTGGCTGGCACCGCTGACCGTGAAGCCAGCATGGTTTGTGTGTGAACAACGGCCGTAACCTGGTGGCGGCCTGCAACCTACTCGGGCAGACTGACACTTGTCCCTGGCCCTATGGGCCGAACTTGAATCTATGTTCAGCGTTTCACGTGTTCTCAAAGCACTACCCCAATCTGTCTGATTTTGCCTCACAAGTGCGCCGCATTCTGTGCGCATTTTCAGGAAGTCCAGCACAGATGCTGCCACTCTCAGGGCAGTGCAGCGCCGCCCCCTCCACTCCCGCCTCACCGACTGTTGTGCGACGTCCCACGAGTGGAATTCACACTGACCATTTTACCCAGAGTGTTACAGCAGCGCGCAGCGATTGTAGACGTGCCAGATGTCAACTTCCACCAGACGTATCAGGTCAGTCGCTTCCTCTGTCTACCATGAAGGAGTGGACGTGTGATGCTGATATCTGTCAGGTGCTGAGTAACTTTGAGAGTCAACACAGATGGTCAGTACGGCGATGCACCGCATCATCAGCCTCACCACTCCCGCGTGCTTGGCCTGTGAAAACCTCTGGTCAGCATGACAGTCGGAGCCTTTGCGCTCCTCACAAGAGACGGGGGAAGAAGATTCCCTTGTGTGATACCAAAGCCCCTTATGTCTGTTTCCAGCGCCATATCAGGAGGTGGAGGTGGAGAGGAAAGAGGAGATGTTGGCGGACACAAGAGGGACCATTGTTTGAGTCCTTCACTTGTTGAGCGTGTGATGGCAGAAGAAGAAGAATTGGAGGAGTTGGAGGAGGATGGAAATGGAACATCAGGCCAGTGATGGGGAGCGAATCTTACGCTTGCTCGGCCGGCGCATATGGCAATTTCATGCTAGGCTGGCCAATCCCGTGACCCTCATGCGTTCAAAGAATTATTCAGCCCCCGATTACTGGGTTTTCACTCTCCTGGACCACGGTACAAGCAAATCTTCCACTCTCATCCCTGGAGAGAAATGAGTGTGAGAATGCATAATACCAGCAGCCCCTGGGTGCACAAGCTGAAACAGTATCCCTCTGACAGTGCTAGCCGCAGAGTGCGTATTTCTGGCGGACAAGTAGCGAGGGAGGTTGCGAGCAGCATCTGTCCAGCACTGGCAGAGGGGTACGCTTTACAGGCTTTTGCCAGCTTTATGTCACACCCGCGCAACACTGTCACCTGTACTACCCATCTCGGCAGAGTAGGGAGGCGTGATCTTACAGAAGAGGTGGTGAGGGAGTACGTAGCTGACCAAACCATCGTCCTAATGATCACACAGCTTCCCGTTCAACTACTGGTGCATTTCAAAGCTGGACATGTGGCACGAACTGGCGCGTACGCCTTGGAGTTCTTCTGCCCTGGCCCTCGCTAGCAGCGTGTCCAGCGGGTTCGTTCAGTGCACAGCTGTGGCGCATCATCACCGAACGTACACCGCCTGTCGACTGACACGCGCTGACAGGCTGACGCTTATCAAGAGATAAAGCTGGATTTCTCCATATTTTCTAATCTCCAGCAGGTGAGGAAGCCACAAATAATTTATCACACTCCACCTCCTCCTCCTCCTCATTTTCCTCCTCTTCTCCGTCTCTGTCTTGTTACAGTAAAGCAGAGGAACTGGCTAGTTTTTGACAGGGCCCACTGGCTCTACCTATACTTAACTTATGCTTTAATTTTTCTGGAGGGCCACCGACCCGGTCCTCTGTTTTTAAAAAACATTTTGGGAGTGCCACATACAGGCACCAATCTATTCAATTTTTCTGGGAGGGCCAACCTGCCAGCTCCTCTGGTTTGAAACTTTTTGGACTGCCACAAACAGGCACTCAATCTATCCATTTTTCTGAGGCGCCACCTACCTGCTCCCCTGGTTTGAAAACTTTTTGCACTGCCACATCACAGGCACATCATCATTCCATTTTTCTGGAGGGCCACCTACCGGCTCTCTGCTGTTTAAAACTTTTTTGACGAGCCACACTACAGGCACCCATCTATTCCATTTTTTGCTGAGGCCACCTACCTGCTCCTGGTTTGAAAACTTTTTTGGACTGCCACATACAGGCACTCAATCTATTCCATTTTCGGAGGGCCACCACTACCGCCCTCTGGTTTGAAAACTTTTTGGGACTGCCACATACAGGCACTCAATCTATTCCATTTTTAGGAGGCCACTCTACCTGCTCCTCTGGTTGAAAACTTTTTTGGACTGCCACATACAGGCACTCAATCTATTCCATTTTTAGGAGGGCCACCTACCTGCTCCTCTGGTTTGAAACTTTTTTGGACTGCCACATACAGGCACTCAATCTATGTCCTTTTTCGGAGGGCCACCTACCTGCTCCCTCGGTTTGAAAACTTTTGACTGCCACATACAGGCACTCAATCTATTCCATTTTTCTGGAGGGCCACCTACCGCTCCTCTGGTTTGAAAACTTTTTTGGACTGCCACATACGGCACTATCCAAATTAATTGTCTCCATAGCAGCCTCCACACCTGGTCTCCATTGCTCCCCAAAATGCTCCGTGCCATAGCTGCCTCCATACATCGTCCCTTTATCAAACGAGGTGTGTCAGGCAGAAATTGGGGTTGTTTCATGGATTCCACATCAAAGTTGTTAACTTTGTCGCCACCCAACCGTGTTATCCACCAAAATATACTGGCAACTTTATCATTGCCAATATTATTTCAGCGCTTCTTGCGTCGTCATTCGCCCCACCCGCCATATCCAAACTATAAGAACGCTACTACACGATCTATACAAAGGTCTTAGAAGTGCGTGTTGGGGAGTAGCCTAGAGAACGGGCTTGGATTGGCGAAAGCTCGCCTGCAGACGGATGCGCGCTCCATCCAAGTCCAACTACATAGTTTTAACTGCAGCACCAAACTTTAATCTACTACTAGTTCACTCCCTCCATACATGGTCCCCTATCAAAACGAGCTTTGTCAGCACGAATTTTGGGTTGTTTTCATGGCTCCACAACAATCTTGTTAACTGTGGCCCACCCCTGCTGTGTTATCCACAAAATATCCTGGCAAACTTTATCATTTACCAATATTATTTCAGGCGCTTCTTTGCGCATCTGTTTACATTCCCCTCACCCGAATATCCCAAACTATAAGAACTCATACACTTAACTTGGTGCACGCTGGGAACCCGAGTCTGACCCTGGGGCTGGTGATATACTGCCGACGCGAGGATTGCGGGGCCACCTCGGTCCAGGTCTCAAAGGCCTACATACCCCCTCCTCCTCCACCCCTCCTCCACCTTCCTCCTCCTCCAAATTACATCCGTGGCCATGGCGCCATCAGTCGGTAGCTCTAGGCACAGCAGCAGTGCCGTCGCTAAGCGACAGCAGGCGGTGCTCAAACTGCTGAGCCTAGCCGATAAAAGGCACACCAGCCCAGAAGCTATTACAGGGCATTCCATCAAACTGTTAACTTTCTAGCCACCCTGCTGTGTAATCCAGAAAGAGACTGGCAAACTTTTATCATTACCAATATTATTTCAGCGGCTTCTTGCGCATCTGTTTCCGTTCCCCTCACCCGCCATATTGATCTTATACACAAAGGTTCTAGAAGTGCTGTTGGGGATTAGCCTAGAAGGGCTTGGATTGGCGAAAGCTCGCCTGGCACGACGCCAGCTCCATGCCAAGATCCAACTAACATAGTTTTAACCACTGCAAACCTTTAATCTACACGTGTCACTGCTCCTCATACATGGTCCCCTTATCAAACGAGCTGTGGTCAGGCAGAATTTGGGTTTGTTTCAGGCTTCCATGTTAACTTTGTCGCCACCCTGTGTAATCCACAAAATACTGGCAACTTTTATCTAATGTACCGATATTATTTGAGCGCTTCTTGCTCACCCTCCTTTGGTTCCTCTCTGCACCTATGGTTTGAAGCCTGAGTCCATTTAGGGTATGTCGCCATGCCACTCTCTAGCCTGCCGCTGCTGCCCGCTGCCTCTGCGAAAGTCCCCTATATGTTCAGGGTCAATTATTGGATGTTTTAGATGCTATCTAGCTTCATTCTGTCACCTGTCATGGCCCATGCTGTTGCCCATAATTTTGGCATAATGGTGCGATGTAAGCACCCTGCATCAGCCCAGGCTGCTCCCTGCTGTTCCTGTCCATGGTGCCCGGGGTGTTTTCCATCCTTCTTGAGGTGTTCCCGGTTGTGTGCCAAGCTTCCTGTGCGAGCCTTGGTCCCCTGAAAATTGCTCGAGTCTCCCATTGACTTCAATGGGCTCTATTCGGACGAGCACGTAGCACGGGAAAAGTTCTGTCCGAATAACGATACCGACTGACTTTAGTGCTCGCTCATCTCTATAAAATCTCTAAACACTCAACATAAAAAACCATATAAAATTTTGGATTCCATGATTGTACTGACCCAAAAAGAATAAGAAAGTTCATTTGGAGGTGCACAGTTAACCGTAAAACGAGGCCCAAAAGAAATAGTAAAATGTGTTTTTGTTTAATTTTACAGCATATGGGATATTTTTGAAGTTTCCCAATCCACAGTATGGATTTAAATACCGTCACTAGGAAGTACAATTGTACAAGAAAACAGCCTTTGACAAGCTCTACAAATAAAATAGTTATGGAATTGTGAAAGAGGGGACTGAAAAATGGGAATACAAAGAGAAAAGGGCTGTTTCTTAAGGGGTTTATCTATAGCCAACTGATATCCACTGACCTTTTCTAGACACAGAACCTCCCAAGAGTCTACTCATTACTGTACGCAAGCAGTGGGCTTATCAAATCCGTTTTCAAAAACGCCTAGACCTCTATAAGTACAGCTGAACATGCCATAGAGAGGACTCACAGACAGATTGTATAAAATGTACACTGACGATGCTGTTCTTAGAGAGAAAAAAAAGCCTAATATGCACATTTGCACTACATATTCAATATTTACACCGTGCACTAGGTAATGAAGCTTAGAGCCCATCAAAGAGTGGATTATATTATGCTTTGTGCTCCAAAAAATACTTGTACAAAGAGAGGCGCTTCTGTGATTCATAACTGATCCACTGTCTACATCTAGCAATAAAATATAGATAAAACAGAAATGATGCATCCTTTGCACCCTTTATGTTGTATAGGATTTATTGGTGGCAGGACAAAGTGTCTTTCTAATGGCGCTGGCGGCGTATAAGACGACTTTTGAAGCAGAAAAATCTTCTGTCTTCTCTGGGTGTCTCTTATACGCCGGTATTCGTCTTATACTGCGGCATGGAGACGGCTCACGGGCTGAGCCCTCTCCATAGCCGGAGTCTTTGCTGCATATTGCAGCAGGCTTACCGGTAACACCGCGATCGGTGCTAGCACCATCGCGGGGTTTTGCACAGCGATGGCGTGCCGGCAGCCTCATAAAGACATCGGGGGGAAAATACTCACCTCCGTTGGCCCCGATTTCCGCGCGTGGTGGGTCTTCAGTCTTCCGCGCCGTCTTCTTTCTCGCTGGGCGCCGCCATGTCTTCTCCGCCGGGGCGCCTAGTATGACGTCAGCAGCGGCGCGTCATACTAGGCGCCTGCCGGGAAGATCAATGGCGGCGCCCGGCAGAAGAAAGAGACGGCGCGGACACGGGGGGCATCGGGGGATATATGTTTGGTTTTTTTTTAATGCTGGGCTGTATACTACTGGGGCTGTGCTGTAATCTACTGGGGGCTGTGCTGTATACTACTGGGGGCAGTGCTGTATACTACTGGCTGGGGCTGTGCTGTAACTAGGGGGGCTGTGCGTATACTACTGGGTGCAGTGCTGTATACTACTGGGGCAGTGCTGTATACACTGGGGGCGTGCTGTATACTACTGGGGGCGGCTTGTATACTGACTTGGGGGGCTGGTGCTGTATACTACTGGGGGCTGTGCTGTATACTACTGGGGGCTGTGCTGTAATGGTAATGTTGTTGTTGTATGCCTTATGTTTATGAGCGACAGTTTTCCTGCTATATACCTGCATGTGATAAGAATTTACATTTAAAAAAGGACCATGTTAAATTCAAATCTGTTTTTTTTTATATTTTTACCGGTGTTTTGTATGCGTTGGAAAAGGGGTAGTCTTATACGGCGAATATATCTTAAACTCTATATTTTAAACAGGAAAGTAGGGGGGTCGTCTTATACACCAGGTCGTCTTATACGCCGGAATATACGGTATGTTTAGAACTTAGAAAGAAAAAAAAAACATAACTTTATTATATTGCCATGTACTAAGCTGTGTAGCGTAATGAACAATCATTTTGATTTTTATATTTTATTTTTTTAACTTTCTTTTTACATTTTTTATAGTGTTTGCGTGGGTTTCCTCTGGGTCTTCTGGTTTCCTCCCACACTACAAAACATACTGTTAGGTTGTTTAGATTGTAAGCCCCATGGGAACAGGGACCAATTTGACAAGCTTTGTGCAGCGCTGTGTGATCTGTGTGTTCTATATATATATAAATAAAGAATTATTATTATTTTTATAAGAATTATTATTATAGACAGTCTCAGGTTTGAAATCTAGAAAGTCTGGTTGTTTGCACAATATATTGCAATGCTCCAACCTCTATAATTATTTATTTAAATAGCTCCATCATATTCCGTAGTGCTTTACAAATCTAGCATCTAAGAGGTTAAATACGCAATCAATCAAAACTTTCAGCAGCGGGTGTATGCTGTATAATACCAATCATGTGTCACCCTAACCAATAGCATGATGAACTATAACTTCAGGCTATTAGAATCTATCATTTTACATTTGTCACAAAGCACATTTATAACCCATAAAATGTACAGAATATTTCATATATCTGTGCATTGCTGTGTCCCTTTATTAATCCTCCAGGAAATTTTAAAATCAGCCAATTTAGTGTAACCGCACGATAATGTGGAGGGTATGTCTCCATACAGTTCCCCTCTGCCAGACCTGATCACATAGTATGAGACTGTGTATGTACATGTCTGTCTCACAAAGTAAATGGTAACAGACTGTAATCACTTTATTCATTTATGTCCAAGAAGAAAACAGAAAAATTAAACAAACATCTAAGAAAAGATTGCCCAGAATTACTATTTTACAGTAAACTTAGTAAAATCTAGTAAAACAAATGTGTTGTTAAGCAGGAAATCTATTAATATGTTTTTAATGGCAAACTTTATATAATGAATTAAAGGGGTTGTCCAGTTAAGTTATGGTTTATATAGTGAAAAGTTATATGATTTTCCATTGTACTTTCTGTATCAAGGTTTTACAGACCTCTGCTTGCTGTCATTAATTATGAAGCTTCATTTTTTTTACTTGCAGCTTATATAATTCTGTCCTTGGTCACGTGATGTAACACAGGTGCACAGATACTGGACAGCCCCATTAAGGGTTGTTGTATATCTATTTTATTAATTTAATCATGAAACTGAAATTATGTGGAATTTCCTTGTGGAAATCATTGCTGAATATATGCAGAATTTAATAGTGGTTTCTCCAATTAGTCCACTGGACACTAAAAGTAATGGGTCACACTTTAACCAAGCAAATTTTTTATCTGTTAGCATGGAAAAGCATAGGTCTTCACATAGCAAAGGACTCAAAATGACAAGAGGTGTTTCATTCCAACCTAATGCAAAGCTACTATTTTCCACTTGTATAAGGAAAATAAAAAATGGTGTAAAATGTACAACTTGCATTTGATTTATTAAATTATCCGCAAGTATAAAATGACTAAGAGGTATGTGTCATGGAAGAGAAAGACCTGCAGGCATTGAACTCACCCACAATCCCATACCCTACCTAATTACCCAGACTGCAATAGCTACTCATCGACAACCCCTACTCTGAGTAAGTGTTTTGAACAGATGACGAAGAAACACAGGAGGACAAACAGAAAGACAGACACAAGAGTAGCTAGTAAAACTGGGTCAAATCAAGATAGAGTACAGAGGTACAGAATAGTAAAAGGAGTAAAAGAGTAATAGAAAAATGTAGCAAGGGGCAGTATACCCAACATTAGCGCAGCAGAATTACAACTAGAAGTGCCTGGAGACTAGTAGAACAAGCAACTTGGGTTGGGAAGGAGCAATTATTTGAGGAGTTCTACCTTTCCACAAAACATATGCAGCGAAGGGATCTAAACTCAGCAAGATGTCAACCAGATCTCCCAGCAGAGCAGCCCTGACTGTGGTTCCAAAGCTCTGGATTCTGCATTATAGACCCATTCAGCAAATGCTGACTGTAGATGCCTGCTACCTTTAGGCTGCATTCACTAATAGCATTGTGTTTCATTTGGAGGGGCTTGTCCAAGAACAGATGCTTTTCCAATGACACGCTTGTGATTGGCTCCATGTGTTTTGTATATGAACATGGTGATTGTTACCAATTGCAGGCGTTTCAGTACAATTTCATGTATGATCAGGCAAGCCCCTCCCTCAAAACCCTATCACTGTATGTAAATCGCCCTCAGAGTGATTTACATGGATAGAAAGCTGCAGCCAATGAACTTTGAAAAGCCAGCTGTTAAAAGACAGATTGTGCTAAAATGTGGTATATATTAATCAGAGAAGTAACTTTGCAATATAGTTAATCACCTGGCAAGCAAGGGGTTAAATGGCATGTAACGTTGCCATCACTCAATTCATTCTGATCACGGCCAAGAGCAATTTTTAAGACAAGCGCAAGGGAGAGTTCTGGGTATTGATTTTGTTGCAAGATAAATTGAAGTGGAGTTGTTAAAATTAGTGCTGCTTGGAACAGTCTGCAGTAAATTAGGATGCCGGGTTTGAGCATCAATATGCAAAATGTCTGTCCTCTGGCCCTATAACTCCTTCTTTGCTGGATAATGGCTGGTATCTGAGGAACTTGCACAATGTTTCTGTTGATGAGCAGAGTTTAAAACTGTAGTTGCACACTGTTCGCACCTGCAGTACAATGCCTCCAATGTGCCGAGGTTTCTACTTATTTTAGAACAGAAGTGGGTAATTGGTTTCACTGCTCAGTGGGAGGCATGTGTAATTGGAGTGTCTGAAGTGTACTTGCTCAATGTCTCCAAAGAATGAAGTTAAATAATTCTTAACACGTTCCATATCCACTGCAACATCTATGACAGATGTGCTGCTCTCGAATAGAAAAGGATTCTGAGGACATACCCTTGGTTCACCCTCCCTTCATCTAAAAATACCTCAACAGTGTCTAGACATGCCTCTAATTCAACTGGTTTGTATAACTCTATCTAAGCTACTATAAGTCCCTTTATCCAGAACTGTTGACACTTGGCAGGAGACTCCATTAATATTTCCAATCCAGCTTTGTTCTTCAGTTCTTCTAGTGGTTAAAGTGAACTCCTTGTCATCTTAGTTTATACTGCTTATTCACCTATGGTATAAATTTTATGGAAGTAGGAGTAAAACTAATATGGGATGTGACAAACATGGATGCAACTCTTAGATGTGCAAAGCTTCAAAAATATTTGTTGTCCAATAGACATTTAGATGTATAAAAGCAGAAAAGCTATTCTTAACAAAGTAAAGTATATACCAATTTGATAATTAGCTGTAAGACTTTGTGGGAAAGGGTCAGCTTATGGTCAGATGGTAGATGTCGGCTATGTCATGTTTATTGGTATTTTATTGTATCAATATCTGATAAGATAATGGTGATAATGGTCAAAATAGAGTGATAGTGTACGCAGGGTGAGAACAGACTAAGACACAGACTTAGATAATGAGCCCTGAGCCCTTTCCCAGCTGTCCCTACCTACTAGCCTATACTTACCCTAAATGGTATAGGACAACTAGACGATCCCTCCAAGTGCAAAACACAGAAACAAAAAACAGACAAAACACAGAATAGTCTCCAGAGTCAGTTCACAATAAAAAGGGCAAACTCAGTACAAAATCACAAGGCAGAAGGGTAGTCTAAACACAGGCAGAAGGTCACAGCACCAGAATAGTGTGCCCTGAGACTGGTGCCCTTCCCAGTTTTCCCTACCTACTAGCATTGACTTACAGACAAGACAAAGACAAGACAAAACAAACAAAAGAAATAGAGTCTCCAGAGCTGGTTCAGAACAAAGAGGGCAAACTCAGTACAAAATCACAAGGTAGAAGCGGAGTCTGAATACAGGCAAAAGGTCAAATACGCAGAATACGAAATTCAGAAATACAGGATACTAGGACCTAACTACAAATCCGGTGCGCAGACGATTTATGAATCCAGAATCCAAGCCCCAGGAATGATTGGAGCAGAGCTCGGTTAGTCAGAATAGGTTTACTGTTCATGAACTGTACCAGAGTGGCAGAATAATGGGTGTGGTGTAAATCAATAAAGCCAGTAAACATAAGCCATTGTTCACACTAAGATTGTCAAAATAAAACATAATGACCCATCAGCACATCCTCTGCCACACATATGGTAAGCCAACGCAAGCCCAAAGACTATAGTAAAAGATTTCATAAAAAAAAATTACAAAGGAATGCTTCACATGTCAGCATTTGAACCAGCTCCTGCGGCCTTTCTAGATGGTTCTCTACCACTGTGCTATAGTGAGAAATAGTGAGGTTCCATTTAAAGGGAAACTCCCAACATGAATCGACCTTTAAAGGTATAACGGGTGTTAGGTACATGTATTGGATGTGAGAATGGCCCTTTTTAGAACTTATCCTCATGTCCCCATATTAGGGCAATAAAGATTTAAAAAAGATACAGGGGACGTGAGAAATAGCTCTAAAAAGGGCTATCCTCACATCCAATACATGCACCTACCACTCGTTCTACCTTTATAGGTAGATTCATGGTGGTAGGTTCCCTTTAATACTAGTTTTCTCACTCATATTTGCTAGGTATTGTTGCATCTGCATCTTATTCTTTGTGTTTGTGTGCATGCCGGGAGAGCTTGTTCACCAAGTTTTTACTTTCAGCAATAACAAATGTATCCTGATAGGACCCGCCCTGGGAATCCGGGAGATTGTCAGGATTTGAACTGGTATTCTGTGGCCTTTCTAGACAGTTCTTAACCACTATGCTAAGTAGCCTGATTGTTTTACCTGACTTTTTGTTTCTGATGTTTCCGATTAACCTGCTGTTTTTTTAAAGTCACAGCTGTGTTAAGTTGCATTATCCTATCAGGAGTAGTTGTATCTGCAGCTTATAGCTTGATCTATTCTGTAGGAATAGCTATACTTACTAAGTACGGTAGCTTGTTTCTTTGACTGTGGTGAGAGATTCTGTGAAGTTTGTCTTTTTCCCTTGTATTCACTCACCACTTTACTGTCTGTTCCCCTTTGTCTGTGTTTATATTCTAGTGACTGTTTGGTGGACCTACTCTGGTTGTTACCCACTATTCCTGTTCTGTCTTCTTCCTGCATTCAGTCTTGGTTGTGTGTGTGTATGCAGGGATTTCTTGCTCACCAAGTTTTTACTTGCAGCCAGTGTATGCCTCAGTACACCAGATCCTAATATCCTTTAGACCTTTACCCAACTCTCTGGAAAGGTCTTAGTATTTAGAGAGAGAGAGAAGTTGTTGGATCCGGAACTAGCCCGGGTAAGCTGACCATCACCCACAGGCTCAACCTTAGAGTAAGGGACAGTTTTTCCTTCCTTGTTTTCCTAGTTCTTGCTGCTCTCTTTTTATGGTTTCTTGTTTCCTTGTAAACACTTACTACTTTGTAGATTAAATTGAGAAAACCTACCAATTTTGAAGAGCTTGATCCACAATGTAAAGGGGCCCATCCTTAGAAGATGCTTTCAGGTTGGTGGTGAACCACCTCTCTACACTAATCAATAGTAAGGAAAAGGGGCTCCAGAACAAGTGGCTGAAACATAGCCTCAGTCATCTGAATTATAGTTGTTTGGTTATTAAGTGTATGATTTTCCGTAAACACCATTTAATTGAATGTGACACTTTCTGCAACAGAGTCTACAAAAATTGTAAGTAAATTAATAGTTTGTAAATGTTTTTTTGCTAATATTCGCACTAGAGGTGTAAGTAATTTAGCTGGAGCGTTTCTTCCTGCCAGCAACCTCTAATTGACGGGCTCTCCGTATGAATACAGGCAAGTTGTCAATCAGTGACTGGAGGGCATGGAAAGCAGCCCACTTAATAAATAATATGAACCCCCTGTTACCTGTATTACAAGTCCCAAGGTAGATTATTTATTTTATTCAACTGGCTTCGTAGATTTCAGGATGTTAAAAACTACAATATTTTCTTAATCAAAGGATTAACACCCACAATTGTCACAGTAATCTTCCAATATCTCTCTCTTAATCATTGGATTTCAGATTATTTTCGGATTATTCTTTTACAGTCTTTAAGATCTATCCATTCACAGACATACTTCTCCCTTTTTCATTTTCATCCAGATTTATCTTTTTATCTTCTACCATCTAAATCCATTCTTCCATCATATATGGTATCTATTTTAGGTTATACTCTTTTCTTGCCTCTCTCCTGATTGGCCAACTGTCTCCAGAGGGGAGGAGTAGTGAGCACAAAACAAGATTCATTACTTCTTAGCTAAATTTTGCTATACACACAAATAAGAACAAAGAGTAGACAGAGGATAACACATGGCGGGTACACAAATCAAAGGAGTTCAAATTAGTATTTGCAAAATTATTTAAAGAGGCCACTCCACCCACCTATACCCCAAACCTGCATAGAACATGTTTACATATATACGGGTACAATGCCACTGGGTGTCTTCCTCATACAAAGATCATTTTATGACTTAAAGGACTGATCTACTTTTCATTACTGTCTTCTTTCACTTGTTTGGTGCTGTGTGCCAAACAGCTACTCACATTCCACCACGTTTGGGCTGACAAGGTGATCCATAGGAGCCCAACTGCGGGAACCCGACCTATAACATGAAAGGGACCCCCAGCAATCGAGAGAAACGGAGTTCCATTCTGACTAATGGATGGAGCAGCAGGATAAGCATTCTGCTTCATTCAATGAAGTGGGAGTGTCGGAAATTGCTGAGCACGGTGCTTGGCTATCTCTTGCTAGCAGTTTCGGACAGCTCCCTTAGTATTGGATGAAGCAGCAGGACACATGCTCCACCCATTAGCGAGAAGGCGACTCCCATTTCGAGGGGTCCCAATCTAGTGATTGTTGCGCATACTTACCGGCACTGATCAGCTGTTTATTCTCTATTCTGTAGAGAGTGGATAACTTCCTAACTTGGAACAAGTTTAAATATATTTAACAACTGTAAGTTCAGTGGCTACAGGATAAAAACAAGTAAGGCAAGGAAGAAATTGTAGGGATTATAAGTGACTACAATAGCTAATATCTTAGAATATTTTTTATACTACGTCTTGTTATCACACCGTCGATACCTGCATTATGCTTCAGGGAGAGTAGAGGACAATTCGGTCTCCTTTAATAAAGTGGTCCTGCTATCCCCCTGCCTATATTCAAGCAATCAGCTCTTTAGTATCCTGGGTATTGGCATCATGTAGAGGAGCTACTTCTATTCTTAAGGTGTTTGCTGTAAATCAACCTAGTCCTGTTCATTTTTTATGTACATGTTTATGAGGGATATGATGAATTGATTCATTATCTCACAATACATCTGAACAGCCGTGTTGCCTCCTTAGACCCCCACAGTGCTCAGAGCATTTTAATGCAATGCATCTGTTACATTTGTTCCAGGGAACGAATAAATTAAAAATGTTCTTCTCCTACTGCAAAGCAATCACAATTTTTTTTATCAAGTTTGGTGTGATATGTAAAAGAAACCAAATACTTTGTATCAAGGGAATACAATTTTTTTTGTTTCTTGTTTCTCTATTCGGATTTGTTGCTAAAATATACAGAAATGTATTCAGACTAAATTTTGCCATGGGCATAAGAGGTGAATATAACCTGATGTATTGCATGGATGAATAATAAAGCATCATTGGAGTTTAGGGGATGTATCTGCATACAGCTCAAAATGGTCATTATCATTCTGCTCTTTGGTATTAAGCATAAACCCAGTGCCATACACATATACACATACTCATAGAAAAGATGTATATGACCCTGCATCTGCTCCCATTTTATGGTCACGAATGTCTGATGAGTCTTGCACACACATTGCAACCAACATAAGGTAAAGTGGCCAACACCTTTAAACTATGATTGTTGGTATTACCTACATTATCACATTTATGTGTGACAGCTCTGGCAGCTACTGCTACAGCTATAATCTGTAAGCAATGGGACAGTGATATTTGGGTTTAAGCCCCAACAAAGTTTGAGGTTTATTGGTTATAAAATCATATACTTACCCTTCGGCACTCCCTGCAGCCCCTCTTCTCCCAGCAGCTTCCTCAAGTATATATAGTAAATACTATTTCTACTATTTTCTCCTTTACAATCGCCCTAAAATGCCCTACAAACACTGCTTTTTTCAATCACTTTCTTTTCTTTTTTTAAACTGTTTTTATTTATTATTTTTCATTATAAACAACAAAACCACAAACATAGGTAGTAGCGGTCATGAAAGAAGCACAAGTAACATATAGTCTGCATACTGTAGCTATTGTCCCAAAACAGGTAAAAACTCATAGATTGCTGTAGCAAGCCAGTTTATACCAGCCCTTCCAAAATTGGTGTGTCAAACGAATAGTGCCAGGAGTTTGTGGTCACAAGTGTCCATTTACAGATATAGCAATGTCAATTAATGCAACCAAACATTAATGAACATGTAGTCATGTACAAAACTAAAATACAAAACAAGAATAAACAATAATATGCAGATGAAAAGCAGAAAAATTATGAAATGATGACATGAGCTTGCTGTCTTCACCTCCCAACAGAGAAATATCGCCTCCTTGACGATCTGTTGCCCCTCAGTTTACTTCATAGGAGAGCAGGATCAGTATCTTCCACCCCCTAAGGACTAGGCATGTGACCAGGTTTAGTCGTCCATCGATCGTCCATCGGAATTTGCTCCTGGTACCATTCTGTTGTCTAGAAACAGGAGCATGTTGTGGTAACAAAGAAATAAAGTCACTTTCAGGGTGGTTGTACACTTACATTGATGTCTACTACATAGACATGATAAATGATAACTCATTTCAGTTGTTTTCCCAGAGACTTCTCTAGTGGGACAATCAGGCTTTGGCTAACATATACTATATAACAAAGTATATACCAGAATACCGCATGAAACTGGCTGTTACATCTGTACCAGTGTCTTTTTCAGTGTATGCTGGGAGACTGCATTGGCTTCTGTACTTGACTATTCTCTTGTTTTTTCTGTCTATGGACTGCATCGCTATCTCTGTTGTGACTTGTCTTGTTGACCATTCTTCTGCTTTTTATCGTTTTGTCCTGTTTCGTGTCTTCACTTTGGTGTAGGGAGGGAACGACAACCAGTTACGGACCACTGGTTAGAATGGACCCTACAAACAGACAAGTACTGCTTGAAGGGCTCAGTATTAGGGCTCACTGTCAATGACTGTGTCCGACCATCATACTGGCATTAAAATGTGTGTTAAAAAAGAAACATATTAATAGTTAGAACCCTGTAGCATTGCTTTCTACATTTTCAGAAAAACATCATAAAATAGCCCTTTATGCAACCTTACTAATGAATTTTTTTTGGTGTTGTTTTTTCTAAATTGCCTGTTTTGGGGCGTTTTTACCAGCTATTTTCACAGACTTCTGAATAGTAAGAAAAGATACTCGAAATAAACTAAAGTCAAGAGATAAGTTTAAGAAAGACACCACCAAAGGGAACTTTTGGAAAACAAAAACCTTAAAAGCCACTAAAACTGAATGTTTATAGAAGTTTATTAGTGCTTTATTAGAGTTTTTTCTTTAAATACAAAACAAAATCTAGAGCAAGTAGCTTAGCTGATTTCAGCATAATACAGTTGATTACCCAACAGGAGAGGTTGAAAGAGCCAAAAATATACCTTTTGTTTAGAAAGATCCTATAATACAGATTATTTTCAGGAGAACTTTGTGAAAGAATCAGCTGTCCTGCTGCTACAACCCCCTATCAGTCACTTAAGATCTGTGGGGAAACTTTGGAAAGAACAAGTGCTTCTAAGTCTTTATAACACCATCACATGAATAGAGTTTAGGTATTATTTCAATATTTGTTAATTCGGAAAATATTGTACATTAATTTGGAAAACATTGTAAAATGTCACCATACATTTTATGTATTTATCACAGATCATCAGTAAAAATGGCAAACGTTAAAAAGCATGCAGCATTGTTTATCCAGAAACATATTAACAGGCCAGTTGTGATTTACATAAGCACCATAGTGAATAGTATTAACAGAAAAAACCCATCCACCTTTACAGATAAAATAATGCAAATGCTGCAATAAAACACTAAAAGCTGGTTCCACCGCAAGGTCTATCATGTTAATTATTTCTGTGGATTCATAATACAACTTTTGCAGTGTGAAGGTGGAATTTGGCCCCCTTTCCACCACAAGATTGCAACTTACGGTAAATAAAACCTGTCATCAGTTCTTGACCTAGGAACCTAATGACAGCTTCCTGCAGCTTATAACCTCCACACAGCAAACATGTTTTCCCCCAAAACCTCTCCCCAACAAAATGTAAAAATCTACCTGGCTCATTGCCAAAGATTAAGCCAAACATTAGGTAGTTCATGGAGCTCAGTAAAGAAGAGGAGCCTGCTGCTACAGGAGAGCAGAGAAAGGTGAGCATCGTTATTACCATAGCCCCTATGCTGCGCTCCTGACTAGTGTGGCATAAGGGCAGGGAGGTGGGCCGGTACACAAGGCACAGGGTCGGATTTAGCCCATGGGCCTTGTGTTGTGGTTAGAACTGCAACCTTGCAGCACTAGGGACCTGGGTTCAAGTCCCAGGGTCAACATCTCTAAAGAGTTTGTATGTTCTCTCCGTGGTTGTGTGGATTTTCTCCAGGTCCTCTGGTTTCCTCCCACACTCCAGAAAATGGTGGTAGGCTGATTAGATTGTGAGCCCCATGTGGACAGGGTCTGATTTGGCAAGCTCTGTGCAGCACTGTGTAATCTGCGTGTGCTATATAAATAAAGGAATTATTATTATTTTGAGTTGCCACTACAAGGCACAGTGTGTTGATATCATATGGATAACACAGATGATTTAATTCAAAAGTATTTCCCCCTTCCTTCATTGGACTCTAAATGCTTATTTATCTCCTGCGGCTTGTATACAGATAGCCATGACTGCTCACATAGGGAAGTGCAGTACAAGTTCACCTGTCGGGTTTAAAATATTTATACTGGCAGCATAAGCTCTGAAGGTCAATGCAAGATGGAAAGTATTGAGAGCATCCAGACAGGGACATCAAGTCCTTCCCTTCTGCATTACATGTGCTGAATGCCAAGTGTTATTCATTGTGTCAGTGGTCTCTATTAATTACCGGCCTGTAATACATGTCCGTGTTCTGTTTCCATTTACAAGGACAGACACTTGTCTTTCCAGTAACAATGAATTGATATTGAAACATTTTAACAAAAATAAAGTCTTAAATTCTATAGCCATTACAAAATAGATTTTTTTCTATGTTTACTTCATGTATCAATATTATGGTACCAACATAAAGTATAGTTCTGTACAGAGATTCTCAATACCACTTCCGTCCCTGTCCACAATGAGCAACCGACATACCCAGGAAAATGCCAGGGCCTGATACTGCTGGGAGGGCCCACTCAAAGGGGGTAGCTGTGTTCCAGGAATTCAACTCCCGAGTTTATTATAGTAATAATGCAGAGAGCAGTTGTGTGCCTGTGATACAGCTTTGCACTGGTCTCCTGTAGGGGCCCATGGCCTTTACCCATAACTTCCATATGCCATAGATGGCAATGGCGGCCCGCTGGCAGTACTGTGCCACACATGCTCTATCTTGCTCTATCTTTTACCATGTGTGGCTGTGCTCCGCTTTTTTCTATGGAGGGGGACAGAGTCACCTCTTCCTCCTCTCCAGCGCACAGCATACCGCCGTGTGAATGCACCCTCACTCTAACTTTTGTAGTCCATCCAAGCAGGGTAGTCAAAAAGGAATTGTGTAACTAAAGCCTGCTGCCCATCTGCCAATCTCTTTCCCTCGTAGAGTCTATATTATTGTCCACTTTTCCCCCCTTTCATTTTATCTGTGTGCCACGGGTTCCCCCATTCTTCCAATGTCTCCCTTCCTGTTGACCCCCTTCCCCACTTACAACCACCTAACTATATCTGCCAGGTCACCTTGCTTCCCAGCTATTTTCTTGCTGTGATCCCATCAATGCTTCCTTTTAAACATTAACCTTTAGGGGGTGTTCACACTTGTTCTTTTGGACATGCATCCTTCATGTTATCATGTGTATGGCTGCTTTGAAAAAGTTTTCTTTCTTTGTCAGAAGTGTATGCAGCTCTGAAAGTGTTAACAGCAGCTTACACTTCCAACAATGAAGAGAAATACTGTTAAAGCAGCCAAACACATGATAACATGAAAAACACATGGTGAGGTAAGGGGAGAGGGCAGAAGGCGGGCCTAAGGGCACTTTCTCTCTTGCAAAATTTGTCATTAGTCATATGGTAGACTCACCTTCTCTGCTCCCATGAAGCAACAACAGCAAAATCCTCTTCTTCTCTGAGCTCCAAGAACTACCCCGGAGAAAAATATATGTATATATATATGGATACTATTAAAATGTATCAAATTCTCATGGAATTAAGTGATAGTGACAAGCATCAATATTAACAGTACATCTACCTACATATACCAGAGCATATAGATTAACCTTAGTGGTCAATAACTCTTGGATGACGACACCCCAACATGAGTTTCGCCTTTGTCCGGCAGTGAGAATTGGTTTTCTGGATATAACTTTAACCATTGTTATTACCTGTTGTATTATATGACCAGGTTACACTAAATACAGTATTTTCTCATGCTCATTTATTTTCCTATGTATAAAACCCATTTTGTAGTAGTATAGTTTCCTTTTGTTTGCAGGAAAATCAAATGTACCGACAAATAGCACTTTGCCTAAAGTTTGTGCACCCCTGCTTTAGAGATTAGCCATCTTCTCCATTATAATTAACTGTTTTAAAAATGTTATGTGTATGTATATTGAAAAGGTTAAACTCCCCTGTTGTACCATATTTTCCTCTGCTACTTCTATCCTTGAAATCCAGATATTTCTGGCATAAATCCACACTCATTTTTTAAGCTGTCTCTTTCCATTTGCTTCACAGAAAAGCCTCATGCGTCAGAATTATGGCAGGATCAATCGTGATTGTATTATCCTTAGGCCTGGTTTTCATGGGCATGTTGGCTTATTGGCAATCAGAAACTAATTTTCTCTGACACATCACGTTGTGTTTAATGCAACAGAGACCCATTTCTGGCATCTGATTACCATAATGTAAATTACAACATGTAATAATACAAAGCTTTGACTGAAAAAGCAACAAGAATGTCTCGGCCAGATTTATCACCCCTCATTTGATTCATGTTAGTTTTATAGGAAACTGGTTTTAAAGATTTCTTGTTCATTCACTTAATATATACAGTATGTGTTTGGGAAGGTACATAATATATATATATATATATATATATATATGTATACACACACGAAATAGAAAGTCCAGGCAGCACACTGCAAGAAAATGGCGTTTGAGTGCAGGCTATTAGGACTGGGTCAAAGGTCCTCCATTTATAAAAACTAGAAAATAAGCAGCACTCCAGTCATCATATGCGGTGAAAAAAGTGTTTTTTCTTTATTCCATATAGAGTGATAGCAATATATATTAGTGTGTGTGTATGTGTTACCGGATATTTCTGAATGACCTTTGATTTGTAGAATCAGTTGCATTGTAGAGGTATTCCAATATATGCATGTGCAACTGATGGCCTAGTCATTAATGTATCGCCATCCTGGAAAATGTATCTGAATAATTCCCAGGATCCTCCAGTGGAGTGTTACTAGCTGTAAGTCTCCACGCGCCTGCAAGGTGGCCTTAATTGTCAAAGTCTTGTAAGGATCGCATTAACTTCCTAATGAAGGACTCCCCCTAGTGAGAGTGTCACCATAAGGGTACAGAGCATCATTAGAAAAAAAGGGCTTGTGGTCGAGTTAGTAGGCTGGATTTATGTAAGGCCCCTTCCACACTAGCGAGTGTGATGCGATGAACTCGCATCACACTCGCTAGTGTAGAAGGGGCCTAAAGTAGAGCTGTGTTATTCTTTTACCCTTCCAGAGGAGCCATTCTTGTTCAGTCTTTTTCTGCTTGTGTTGTTATCTTAAACATTGTATGGTCTCTCCTTGGGACAAATTGTAGGGATTAACAAATGAATGTTTTACACTTGCAAATAATCTCTCTCATCCCCCAGATTGATGGGCAGTAACAACTGCTTCTCTAAAATAGTTGATAATGGCTTCCCTCCTTGACATTGTATTAACAAATGCCTTACTACTCCAGACCAGCGAACTACTAAAACTTCTACTTTGATAGAGGTGCTCACAGTCATTTTGCACCCAGTTTCAGCCAGGAGAAGATGGAAGGGACGAGCACTCCTCCCCCATCCCAACTACAAATGAGATGAGCGAACTCTGGAAAGTTGAATTATAGTTGGAGTGGTCAAATAATGGAATACCCAACCCTTTGCAATGTATAGAAGATTCATGTCTGCCAGGACAGGAACTATTGTAACTGAGTGGTTCTCTGTTGTGGATATATGTTCATCCAAACTAGGTTTATCTACATTTGGCAACCACTTAAAAATATGTTTTTGGATCCTTATGATTATGGACTCATTTTGCTTGTTAAAGTGTATGAAGGGTTTTAAAACCTTTTTAACAAGTGTTTACAAATAATTGTGATAAAAATGCATTGATAACAGCAACACTAATAATTAGCCCTTAGGCTCCAATTTACACTACAGCATTATATTGAATAGTGAAGGATAGCAGATATGACCATTTCTATAACTCACATGCAAAAACAGGACTATACAGTATAAATGTTTAAAACATCCTGGTTGGAGCGATCAAACAATGTACCAGACACTGTTTAGAAATATTAATATCATTACATACTATAATGCATTGCAGTTAGTGTGACAGATGTGCAGTAAACAGAAGGAGATGTTGATTCGACCATAGAATTTCTAAATACTTTGACAAGGGTTTATTTTCCCCCCGTCAGTTTCTTGACAATCTCTTGATGGTTCCTCCACAGCCCAGTTGAAACTGAATTGGGGGAAAGGAAGAAAGCATATGGTCTGTTGTGAATGTTCATATAGGTAAGCAGTATCCAGCTGCGGATATTAATTAGGGAGATAAATTTATCTTTTAAGGAGAGAGGGAACCCAGAAGGGAAGAAAACATCATGAAATCAATTGTATCTATGTTGCTGATATCAGTAATGGGAGATACACAAAATCGGAGTGTACAGTTGTCAAATATATAGGCAAGTTGGCATCTTTACAAAGCATGGTAAATTACTTGGCAATCACTTGTTAAAGGTAACCTGTCACCACATTTTTCACAAATACAGCTAGTGCCAGGTTCCCATAAAGCCATAATAAATAAACGCCACCCTGCTTTTTACCAAAAAATTGCCATCTCACCTGGTATCAAAGGGGGCATGTCCTGTTTGGCTAGCCCCACCCATCTACTCCGCCATATGTCTCCTGACATATTGTGATGTCACATAAGGTCCTTTACCCAGAAACATTAACCTCTACCTTGCATACTGTGATTCCAGATGATCAGATACATAGCTGAGGTAGATGTTAATGTTACTGGGAAAGCAAATGTTATTGGTAAAGGACTTTAGATGACATCACCTAGGTCGCATGACATGACGTACTCGTTGATATAACAGAACCCTCTTAATCTTCCAGCAAGGCACTGTGTAAAACACAGGTTTTTCTACCCCTTTATGTGTCTGTAGTTGAATATTGACAGATGGTCCCTAAGTACTAGTTCCATACAGCAGCATGTCCTAGCAGTGAAAACTAGCAAGTAAAATTTAATATGCACCATTACTATATTTGAACTCACCTAAGGTGAGTTACTTACAAACTGATTTTTTTTTATCTTTGCAGCCATGGAAAGGAACCTTTTAGGGATAAGGGCAATGCTTTTTAGTCATAGATTTTTATGAAGTATTTTTTTGGGTGGGTTTATTTAGGAAACAGCAACGTACTATGATTGAGTAATCAAATAATAAATAGCCATAAATGATTATAATACCTGGAAAGCAAATACAAGGTGTCTTGGTACTCAAAGAAGGTGTTTGAGAATGCAACCTGCTATTACTGAACGGAATCCTAGTATGACGAACCGCATCTCCTTTCTCCCTAGCTTCTCCGGATGCCTCTGACACCCAGCACCGGGTCCTACAGCACGGGTGCAGTATAAAACTGCATCTTTAGACGTTGCTGCAGACTTGTGACCTGCGCCCGCGGATGTCTAAAGTCAGAGGGTGGTCCCAGAGGAGTTAACTAGACTGCCTCACACTCTGGCAAAGTGTTTAGGTCGCCATCACTACTCTTTTTCCTTGTTGCCCTCCCCCAAATTTGGCACCCCCACTAACTCCACATCTCACTGCCTATTGCCTACATAATCCAGGCTTCTTGATCATACACTGCTGAGACAAGATCTTTATATGCTGTAATACATGGCTGCTAAGACAGAGGTAAACAGAAGGTTGTGTTGATAAGACCATTGTATTAGGTGGCATTAGGACAGAGGTGTACAGAAGCAGTGTCATGATATAGTGAGACACAATCTGCATATATTATTATGTTACATCTATTTCTACTTTAAGGAAGGCAGCGTAAATACAATACACTGAAGTGCAAGGTTCTGCTTCATGATATCAGGGTTAATATCTTATGGAATAACTACTGACAAGGCTATGTACATATAATTTGGTAATACATAAACATTCTGCTGATTTTGTGAAGCAGACAGCTCTCCGGGAATAGATAGAGCCCGTGTACAGCGGGTACTCCACATTAGGCTGCATTGATGCTGTCAGCTGACTGCATAGTCAATTCTGCTGGGAATATGCATCAAAACGCTGCCATCCTCCTCAAGACAAACGGCAAACATTTACATCTATGTCAAATGACATCAGCAGCGGGCATATAAATCACGTTCGTCCTTCTCTTTTATTCAGAGCAAGTGTTTTGTGAAGGTTTCTAGATCATTGATGTGACACTTTGGCAGCTCGCGCTGCTACAATCCTGTGAAGTAACCCTTTGGTGTCATCGTTAATAAAACATAGATCCTGAATCTAGCTTTTTCAAGCGGTCCTGACATGATATTACTACACAGACATGATGTCCTCCTGAAATCTACTTGATCCTACGCTTTCATGGTTAGCTTTCTTTTCTCTGCCCATAGAAAGTGTAATCAATACAGGCCATAAATTAGCTCCAGAAGCTGAATCATAAGCTTAGGATATAAAAGACCAGCGATGTCATTTCCTGGGCCAGTTATGAATATTTATGTGTATTGCAGTGATACAGTGAGACACTGGGTTGTGTTTTAACCCACAGTATCTGAATAGAGCAATAAATTATTCTGAATATTTTATGCCCAATGGATCAGAGTAAATTGGTTAGGGAATTAGTTGTGTATAAAGCAATACTATGCAACTAATCTGCTGTAAAGCACAAAGATGGAAAAAGCCTAGGAACCAAATGGTTCACGTATATACATTACTCCCTCTGCTTATACAGATTTAAAGGAAATCTATCATCAAAATCCATCATGATAAACCTGGGACACTTACTCATAGATACAGGCACCATAACTGTGGTAATCTTATTTTATTTGTTATCCATGGCCTCCTGGGGTTTTTCTAGAGACCCTCTGTGATACCTTTTCACTGGTTATTACAATGAGCAGAACATGTCTCCCGCCCCCTGCTCTCTCCTTCCTACCTCTGCCTGTATAATCTAGTAGCCGCAGTAAGTGCAGGGGGAGGGGAGACCTGCTCTGCTCTGCTCAGCAGGTGAAAAGACATCACTAATGGGCTCTGTAAGCACCCCCCAGAGCCCCTCAGACTCATTAGCATATTTTTATTTTTGAAGTAAGGAGGTCATGTATAACAAATATAAGAGGATTACCACAGTCACAGTGCCTGGATCTCTGAGTAAGTGTCCCTGGTTTATCATAATGTATTTTGTTTAAAGACAATAAAAAAATCACTTTGTTCCAGCCTAATATTACCTGACCTAGAAATGTCTGACTGCTGCCACTAAACCAATACCTCCTTCCCCCATTGCTGATTTTCCCCAAAAATCAACATATGTGACATGACTTTAATGGAATGGGTACAACAGACTCTTAGTAACAAAATACATGAATAATAGTCTCAAGTAACAGTACAAATAACACAGGCACACAGGAAGGACGTGTTGTCACATCATTATGTTTGGGGACATTGTTTAGGGGGCATGTCAGGGGCTACCTAATAGCCTTGATATGGGATCACTGGTCAACAATCCTTAGAAGTAAGATAAACAGAGAGACTGATAGATAAATATACAGACACAAGAGAATTGGAAATAGGCCCAGGAATAGGGTTCAGACTAGATTCAGGGTCGGTTACAGGTTCAGGATCAGGTAAGGGTTCGGGGTTCCTGATCAGACAGGATACAGGGTTCTGGATTAGGTTGAGTTCAAGGTTTCAAATCCAGGCAGGATAAAGGCTCAGATACAGGGGGATTCTGGATCAGATTGGGGTGCAAGATTCTGTATCAGGAAGGTTCCAGGCTCAGGTACAGATTCCAGATAAGGCTGAGGATCAGGGTGCCAGATTAGGCAGGATATAGGCTAAGGTATGGGTTTGCAGTTCCAGATCAGGCAAAATAAAGGCACGGGTACAGATCCAGCAAAACACAAACAAACAGTAGTGAGACAAATCACAGGAGAAAGTATAACCAGCTCTGAGTGAACTGAGGATTGAATTTTTGAGGCACACCTAGATGCCACCCATGCAGCTGAATGGCTAGGCCATCCATCACTAAACCACCCAGCTTTCCAAAAAAACACAGACCCAGCTCCGCCAATGGACTCAACAGTGCAATCACAGTCAATCACAGCTTCGGGAGAGAAATCCTGGGTGTGGTTAACAAGCTCAGGACACTGCAACCAGAATAATTTCATGGAATCTCTCTGTGCCTACATCAGCCAATCAGGCAATACCCCCACAGTGACCTCAGCATTGTAGCATTGAAACTATTAACCTTATATTCCTCTTGGCATAAACTAGCTCGTCCTGGCCTAAAGCTTGGGTTTGAGCATCTGTCAGCCATCTGTGAGCCAATCCTTGTCATTCCAGAATGAGACTCACTTTCCAAAATCTGTAGCTGTTTTCTAATATCAACTCTAATTTGAATTAGAATTATTATTGATTTGACATAGACAGTAATGTTATGTTAGATATGAAGCAAAATAAGTAGGTTATTATTTAAGTTGCTTTATCTTACACATAACATAAAAATATACAGAGGCCAGACTTAGGCCCCTTCCACACTTGCGTTGCAGATCACGTCAGAGTCTGATCAGGGAGCGATCAGGGTTTGGTCAGTGAAAAACTGACATTTTGCATCAGAGTTCAATCAGTTTTCAGTCAGAGTTTGTTCAGTGTCTAAGTTTTTCACCCGCGTTTTCAATGCATTTTCAATGCAATTTCAATGCGTTTTTCACACGCAGGTAAAGCGCGTGAAAGGACGCAGGACTGAGCTCTATCTTTTCTATGGCAATTGATGCGTGAAAAATGCATTGCACTTGCATGTGTCTCAGAGTGCAATGCGTTTTTGATGCATCTTTCATGTGTGTGTGTGAAAAAAAAATGCTATGCAAGTTCTGTGCTTCAAAAGCACGCGCGAAAAACGCAAGTGTGAAAGGGGCCTTACTTGACACATGGCAAAATTTAAATTCACTGCAGGATGTAGCCAGACCCAACCAATAGCACGTTTGTGCTCTAAATAATAAGTGAACATGTTAACAACGGTCTACTTTCTACAAGGCTCTCACTCCTTGCAACACTGCAACATTCTTCAATAGATCAACGAGACTGACCATATATACCTTACATATAGCAGCATGGACATCCACATTCAAGCTCCCTGGCAGAGTATATTGTGAATATCCTGGCTGTAATGGATATAGCTGAATTACAGCTATCGGGACGTCATCGGGAAGCGGGATCCGTCACCATGACAGCCTCAGGTCTTCCGAAGACCCGAGGCTGTCTCATTTTAACCCATTCATTACAATATGCTATCAGCACATTGTAATGAATGAGGAGGAAAATCTCCATATACTGCCATGCCTTAGTAATGCATTTTTTTGCCATTTTGAAAAATATTAAAAAAATCAATAAAAAGTGATTACAAGGTTGCACAGTCCTAAACATTACAGCAATGAAAACGCCATCAAAAGTCACAAAAAATGACACCACCACAGCTCCGTACACCAAAGTATGAAAAAGCTATTGGCGCCAGAAGATGTAAAAAAAATGTTTACAGGAGGTTTTAATTTTTGAATATGTATGAAAACATTATAAAACCTATAGAAAATTTGGTATCCTCGTAATCGTACCGAGCTAAAGAATAACGTAGACATGTCATTTGGGGCATACAGTGAAAGCTGTAAAATCCAAGCCCACAAGAAAACGGCACAAATGCTTTTTATCACCATTTTCACTGCATTTGGAATTTTTTTCCTGCTTCCCAGTACACGGCATGGAACATTCAATACCATCACTATGAAGTGCAATTTGTTACACAAAAAATAAGCCATCACACAGCTCTTTATGTGGAGAAATAAAAAAGTTATAGATTTTTGAAGAGGTGAGTGAAAAATGGAAGTGAAAAAACTAAAAAGGGCCAGGTCGTTAAGGAATTAAAATTATGCAAATGAACCTGAAGGGTTCCAAGCTCCATAGCTGTTAGTTGAGCTTGGAGCCCCTCAGGATTATTTATATACTTTTTAAAGCCTTTTTTTCTTAAAAACCAAAGCATAAGAAGCTGAAAGAAAAGCTGATCCTGCCAGAGAGGGCGCACACCAGTATGTCAGTGTGCTTGGTGTACAATTCTTCATCCTGGTGATAGTTTTCACTTAAACTCTTTTACATCCCTTTGTTACACATTATAACAATACAAATATTTTCCTCGCAATAATCTTTCAAAAGCAGGTGTGTCATAGAGCACTTAGGGATACCTTTTATATTTTTACTGATTAAGAGGAAAATGTGTGTCTCTTCTAAAGTAATTGTGCATATGATTATGGGTGAGGTAGGATGGTGACACCTGGTGTTGAACGAGGCATAATGCATAAGCAAAGCATTATTATAAAAATAACAAGAAATGCACCTGATACATTTTGGTATAAAGCATTACTTGTGTAAATAGCAATAAGACATACATCATCTTTACATAAGGTTCAATTCGGTCAGTAGTCTCATTTCAAAACACAAGATTTGTTCGACCCCTTAAGAGCCAGGCCCTTTTCAGATTTTGTGTTTCCATTTTTCACTTCCAGCATTCAAATAGCCATTCGTTTTCCGATTTTTCTGTATGAAGGCTTATTATCTGCATGAGACTTTCTAGTGGCACCTTAACCATTATATATTCATGCATCTCCTTCTCCTGCAAAGCTTGGAAAAAATTCCAAATGTAGTTGAATAAACAAAAAAAATCTCAGTTGCACCATTTTCAAGCAGGATTTGTTTTTATGGCTGTCACTGTGTGGTTCAAACAGTTTCAGCTCCAGGTTTCAGTAGGCCCCTGGGCGACAGAGACCCAGCAGGCCCCTTTGCAGTGAACTCACATGGCAGCTTTAAAAATTCAGAAAATAAAACAGTCTCCTGTTCCCTAAAATATTCCCTAGTTTATCATCCCAAACAGCCCCCACATATTTATTTTATATAAAGCCCCTCACCCCATTGATTCCTTATGTACAGCCTTATGTGGGCCACCCCAGCAGCTCTGGGCCCCGGCACTTGCCCAGTTATGTGCTGACTCCGGCCCTGGGTTTAAATGCCCCTTTTCTTTTATTATTTAGGTCAGTATGATCACAAAGATGACAAAATTGATATAGTGTTTCTAACACTTTTAAAATACATTTGAACACTTGCATCGGTGTACAGAGTTGGGTAAAGTGTCATTTTTTGGAGTTTCATTGATACTGTTTTGAGAATTGTACAGTGATACATATGTCCTTGGGGGTGTAAACACCTTAACAAGAAGGAACTGGGTGTACTAGTAAATTGCAGATTAAATAACAGCAAGCAATGTCAGGCAGCTGCCTCTAAAACCAGCAAGATCTTGTCATGTATCAAAATAGGTATGGACTCATAGGATAAAGATGTAATATTACCACTATACAAGGCATTGGTTCGGCCTCACCTGGAATATGCTGTCCAGTTCGGGGCACCAATCCATAAAAAGGATGCCCTGGAGCTGGGGAGCCACAAAAAGGATAAGGGTACGGAGGGTCTCTGTTATGATGAAAGAATTAAAGAAATAGATTTATTGACCAAGTTTTATTACGCCTTGTCTGACAGTTTTCTGTTTTCCTAAACAGCTCTAAGAGGCAGATATGTACATGACGTGATGTGTGAAGGGCTTGTCAATCAACTGAAAGTAGAGAGCCTAATTAGCATATCCAAAACTAATCTAGCTGATTGAACTACAACTGTGGAACTATTAAAAAATCCCAATCAAATATAATTGAATTTCTTAAAAGGAACCTGTCACCAAGGACCTCATTTTCACCAAAGACAGGTTGCACAAGCCCATTTCACCTGCATTGCAAATATGTCTCAGCATTTTCGTTACAATATAATTGTGTGTTAACTTACCTGGATTCCTGCCTGAATCCTGTGGTGAGCTCTGGGATTTGATTTGGATGCATTTAAAAAAAACACCTTTCTTCCCTGTGCTGCTCACTCACCCCTCAGCTGTCAGCCCTCACCTTTCTTGCCTCCTGTACAGCTACTTTCTCCTGCTCCTTCACTCACACAAGGACAGAACTCACTGCATGGTAACCTCAGCGGGGGAGGGAGGAGTTGTAAAGGAGCAGTAAGGTGGGGGCTGAGAGCTGAAATGCATCCGAACTGAAGCAAGAACTCATCACATGATTCTGGCAGGAAACCAGGTAAATTAAAACACACAATTATATTGTAATGCAAATGCTCAGAGAAGACAGTAAGGCATCATTGCAATGCATGTGTGATGGGCTTCTGCAACCTGTCTTCCCCCTAAGATACCACTAGAAGTAGCTGGATAAAGACTATTTCTCTTTATGTATTTCTAATTTCTCTGTGACAAAACAACAAAATGGCCGCCTGCTAAACTCGCTGACTCTTTGAAACTTCACTAGCTAGTATCCATGTGTTAATATTAGATAAGTTGTGTACCTGTCAGCAATAACAAAATAGCAAATATACATTAAGTAAAGTATTCATTAGGAGCTGATCAGTAACCTATCAAGTGTATTAGACTATTGTAGTAAGTAACCAATCAGAAGTTGGATTGAAAATTAACACCATCAGTGTTGTTATTTTAATAGCCAATCATAAGCTATCATTCAAGTGTATGATAACCAATCGTGCTAATAGCAAAGACATTACACCCTGCTTAAAGATGTATAAATAAAGGGGTATGACCCACCCACAATAGGGAATTTTGCTGAGTTCTACATCTGCCTATTGAGCTCCGTTATTCCTCCATGGCAACGTAATTCACCTACAGTACATGACCAGATCTCCTGTGTGGCAGACCTTATCTGCTTCAACAGTTCCATTTAAATTTCCTAATAAAAGATGCAAACAATTGCAGTTGGTGGAGGTGATGTAGTGAAAGGTCTACCTTATGAAGGCAAGCCCACAAAATGAAGGCACATGCACACTACAGTTTTTGGAAGGCCAAAACAACCCTGTCATTTGCTTTTGTTCTCCATAAATGAGAAGGAAAAAATTACCTACAGTACATTGGGGCTCACTTACTAGGGGTCAGAATCGCGCATTTTCGCCAGGTTTTCCGAATATTTCCTATTTGCGCTAAATTGCCCCGGGATTTTGGCCCAAGCGATTAGATTGTGGGGCATCCGCGCTGGCTTTCACGTGACAGAAATTGGGGGGCTTGGCTGTCGGAAAACCCGACGGATACGGAAAAAAACCGCAGAATTTTTTAAACAATTGTGTCGCAAGAATAGCACTCACATACACCGAGACGTAAAAGGTGAACTCCGGCGGACCTCGGCGCAGCAGCGACACCTAGTGGATATCGGGCGCACGACCTTAGTGAATCCCGGCAGAACCCGAATCAACGTCGGACGACGCGCCACGGGATCGCGAATGCACCGGGTAAGTAAATGAGCCCCATTATATCATCATCACCTTCACACACATACACAGTTATATTCTATTCCAACAATTCATTCTTGGTGTGTTATTTTTTGTGAATGGCAGCCGATATTTTGGTCTACCAGTGCAGCTCCAGAGGTGCAAGATACCGTAGTTAAATTCCTAATCTTATCCAGTTATTTGATGACTTTGTATTCCCTTACTTGCATTTTCCTCATTAGTCAAGGTAAGAACTGTCTAAGGCAGCAAAATTCTGTGAAAGTAAAAGCTTAGCTCTTTGGTCTAGTCCGTAGTTCTCCTAAATCTCCAATGTCTTTATTCTTGCTGGCATCATTCAGAGCGCGGCAGGCGGAAGCTCTGGATAATATACTGGCTAATTACCCGTCTATTTCCTCCTGTGGTGACTATAGATGGAGAGAACTGGTGACTGGCACCAGGATTAGAGATCATGTAAGAGGCAGGGATGTGCAGAGCTATGCAAAGTGTCAATTGTGCCTAAATTTCATGGTCATTCCCATGTAAGAGATATATCTCCAAGTCTTACCCTAATCCCTGCTGTACAGTTTTGAGCAAAATGTGCACCCTCTTTGAATTCTATGATTTTCTGCTTTAGGGCAGCGAATTTTAAATTGATACAACAAAAAAAGAATGTTGCGGCATCTATAAAATGATCTGTTCTTATAATTATATATTTTATGTTTTTTTATTTATCAATGATTCTTTTATATAGCACAAATATATATGATAATTCTCCTATAGTAACCATAGAATGCACAAGGGCTACTGCCAACTCAACGTGAAAAACTCAAATAACCTTTTATACCGGGTATACTCAAGAGGTTATACTTCCATTGTATTATCACTACTTTGATGGAACACTAAGATATCACCATGACAACATTGCATGTGCTATATATTGTACAGCTATCAATTTATACATGTGTGAAATGTATCTTTCCTCATACGGCTCCATATCGGTAAGGATATCTCACAAAAATGAATAACGTATTAGACTGTGCCTGCATTTCTGCTTTATATTGTCTGGAATTGAAATAAACAGACTAGTAATGGAGATTCTACCCTGAAGACTTGTCTGTGACAAAAAGAAAATCAATAGGGCTACTCCTTTCAGCATGGAAATTAAATGGAATCTATCCCCAGGATAGACCTTAGGAAATATTTAGGCCATAAAAAACAAAAAGCCTTGAGATAAGGAGCACAGTAGCTTTACAATACTTGAACATGCACTTGAGCACTTGTTCGGCCGACAGCTAGTCCTCCTGACCCTTTTACTACTGGATAATACATTTTCTTTTTTGATTTTCTTCACCAGCAGCATTTAAATCAATATATCACCAGCCATTTTGGGGAGGGTCATTGCTCCTGATAATGTCATAAGGGACCAACAAGCTTTCCAAAATGGCGGACCCTACATGCTCCATTGATTTAAATGTAGCTGGTGACTATGCCAGCAGCATTTAAAGAGTTAATGCCCATGATTTATGCCAGCACTAATCACAAGCGTTACCGATGGGTAGGGGTTGAGCTGGATCCGGGGTTGTATACAGTTTTTTCTCTGTGTATCTTTAATTTGTCAACATATTAGTACTCACAAAACAAACATTTGTTGGTGAACATGTATGGTCGCACCCCTATAAAAAAAAATTATCCCTGCCACAGTTCATCATAGAATAGCTCTCAAAGGGCTTCACTTAAGCCGACACCTGAGACCGTAATCTAAGTGGCACCTGGTTTTCACCAGAGTCCACTGCAAAGCGGGTTGGACTTGCTGAGGCGTGGTACCACCGGTTCTTTCAACAGGTGCGGTAACAGCCAAGGCGAGGTACAGAGATGTTAGGCAATATCGTAGTCAGGGACAGGCAGGAGGTCAGGACAGGCAGCACGAGATCAGAGTCGGGGACGTAGCAAAAGGTCAAGGAAGCGGAACAGGATGAAAGTCAATAGGAGAACCAAGGGCAAAACAGGAATACAGAACAATAGCTTTTTCTAAGGCTGTGAGGCACAAGGGTGTGCAGAGAGAGGCTGGTTTATAAGGGATCCTGGGAAATGGCCAGCGGTAATTAACAGCACACTGTCCCTTTAAATCTCCTGAAGCTGCCGCACGCGCAACCAAGGAGACCTAGGGAGATGTGCGTGCACAGCTGACAGACCGGAGGCAGGAGTGGGAAAGGGTAAGTGAGAGCCGGGGGGGTCAGGGCACAGAGAGGGCCACAGGTGAGCCCGCAACCCGTGACAAGATGGCTACTGGGGTATGACTCAACATGACAAATTGTCAGGGTTTATTTATAAAGGGTGAGAAATGGGTCCTTTGTGCCAGTGGGATCCATTCTTCTTGCAAAGTATATTGCAATGCACTACTAATGAAGAGCTTTGAGAATTATAAGATTAGTCCTTAAAGGGGTATTCCCATTTAAGCTAATTAATTCCTCACGGTTTTCTAAATCTTCGCTTGCTGTTCTTCTATAGAAAGTTTTTATGTTTACTTCCAGTGGACAGAAATCGGACCATGGTCACACAGGTGCACGGCTCGTTATAACACACAGCTCTGATTACTCTCTGTGTGCTACTAATGAGCTGTGCACCTGTGAGACCATGGTCAGATTTCTGTTCCCTGGAAGTAAACTTAGAAACTTCCTATAGAATGACAGCAGGCAGATATCTATAAAACCATGAGGAATGGATACAGAAAGTATATTGGAAATTTGTATAACTTTTTATAATAAAAACAATAACACTATTTTGCTGAAATGGGAATACCCCTTTAACATACAATCTAATAGACAGCAGGTGGATATTCCCCTCTTATCATACATTATACATGTCTGCCTTTTTGTCTAGCCTTTCATAAATATATGAAAGAATAGCTTACGGGGCAGATTTATCGAGAATGTTGTAAAGAAAAAATGGGGCACATTTACTCCGCTGGAGTTCAACGAAAGTGCATTGTCCGACAATAATGCACTGTGCCGCGATTCACTAAGATCATGCGCCCGATTTCGTGAATGTGTCGCTTCCCCGCTCAGGTCAAAAAAAGGATTACGTGCAACACAATCACAACGCACCTGCTACTCAAATACCTGTGCAAGCCATTTTCCAATGGAAGATAGGGAAGAGTCCAAAAAAAAGTGTGTCACAAAGCAGCACTAAGCCTAAGTAAATGTGCCCCAATGTGTTGAAGTTGTCGTGTTGATTTTCATTTCCAAAGGGGCCTTTGAACTACAGTATTTAACATTTATGTGTATTTATGTGTACGGTAGCTGCCGCACAAGTACATCATGGTAGCTTTAGATTTAGGGCTCAGCTGTTCAGGTAATTTAATTTACAACCTGTAGAAAAATGATAGATTGTGTGTACCAATAAATAGAATTGATTGCACTGTATCTGTATAAAACTATACAAGATAATAATAATCATACAGAAGATCTATGGTATCAGGTTTTAACAGAAAATTTCCAAAAAATCTTTGGCTTCAAGATTTGGTAGCAAAGTGTTAAAATTGAACCACAGAAAACATTACTTACATTTTCATTGATTCTGCTGATTTTTACTTAGACTTGTAATTCTTTGTTTCGTGAAGAGCCTTCCTATCACAGCAAGGCTAAATAGGAAGATTTATCTTTCAGACACTTCATAAATACCATCCGCACAGTCAAATAAGAGCAGGAAATACAATGGACTAGCATCACAGCTACGGTAATAGGTTAATAGCTATAAACAAACTAAGGTCTCATTCATCACAATAGTGCCGCTACATTGTCCCTACAGATTACTGACTGCAAAATTAATCAAAGTAACAATTTTGCATTAGCATTATTATTATTCATTATTTATAAATGACACCATATTTCAAAGCACATCAAATCCTATATATGATTTGCAGGGAGTATTGAAGATTCATATATGAACATACAAATATAATACATGTGTGTTATACATCAATAGTATTAAAAGATAAGATTACACACAAAACCATTAATGCATCAATATTAGGACCACTGGAGACTTGTAATGTACTATTCACGTAAGTGTATGTGGAATAGCATGGGAAGAAGCTCTAACCTTCTTTCCAGGGCCATTGACATCTAGGCCACAAATGCCCTGAATCTCTGCTTGGCCCAAAACTCTATTCACCTGCACCTCCAAGATTCTAGGGCCATGGACATCCTGGTTGTGCCTTCTGCACCAGGGTTAATATAATTTTTTTAGGACACAACAGGGTCAGCAATAAGAGTAGAATTAGGAGTAGCAGCAAGTTAGAGAATTTTTTCACCTTTAAGTCACTCAAATTCCACCCATACAATCAAAGATTTCTATTCAGTTAACTTTACGGAAACAGGTTGTAGCTGGATGAAATGCATATTGTGGTCTGGGAAAGACGTGGCCATGTTATCTGGCACATACTATGACGTCAGCAGCGGCCGCGTCATAGTATGCACCTGCGAGCAGAGCTCATGGCTGCATCTCCCCGATATCGGCGCACCTCCTCTTCTGTCTTCTTTCCGCTGTAACAGCCATTAGAGCTGCAGCCATGCAACCTGCCGGCCGGCTCATACTATGATGGTGATGTCATAGTATGCGCCAGCGGCAGATCGCATGGATGCATCTGTGACGGCTGTTACAGTGGAAAGAAGACAGAAGAGGTGCCACGATGAGCATCGGGGACGCTGGAAGGTGACTATGTAGGTTTATTTTTTCATGCGGGCTCGCTATATACTAAAGGGGGCTGGCTGGATATATACTAAAGGGGGCTGGCTGGCTGTAGAGTAAAGGGTTCTGGCTGGCTATATACTAAAGGGGACTGGCTGGCTGTATACTGAAGGGGGCTGGCTGTAGAGTAAAGGGGACTGGATGGCTGGCTGTAGAGTAAAGGGGGCTGGCTGGCTGTATACTTAAGGAGGCTGGCTGTATACTTAAGCGGGCTGGCTGGCTGTATACTTAAGGGGGCTGGCTCACTGGCTATATACTTAAGGGGGCTGGCTGGCTATATACTACTGGGGGCTGGCAGTTTATATACTACAGGAGGGCAGGCAGGCTATATACTACTGGGGGCTGGTGGCTATATACTAAAGGGGGTGTCAGGCTATATACTACTGAGGGCTGGCTGGCTCTATACTACTGAGAGCTGGCTGGCTATATACTACTGGGGGCTTGCTGGCTATATACTACAGTGGGCTGGCAGGCTATATACTACAGAGGCTGGCAGACTATATACTACAGGGGCTTGCAGGTTTTCCCAGTTTTATACTTGAGTATATACAGTATATAAGGTAACATTTTTTTTATTGTTTATCCGACATGGGGATGTGGGACCTGTTTTTTGCGGTAAAATTTGTCTTTTCCAATGGGTTCGTTTTTATGGTAAAAATTTGCATTATGATTTCAATTTATTAACTCAAAATAAAACAGCTGTTTTGACACTTGTTTTTTGATTACAACTTTTATGCAGTTCATCATACAGTATAATAAAAATGATAAAATTATTATGTAGGTTAGTACTATTAAGGAGACACCAAACATGTTGAGGTTTTCAAATAAAACACTTTTTAAGGAAACTGCACTTACCTATGTGTCTCCATGTGTCTGAGCTATAACGTTTTTAATCAAAAAATGATTTTTGTTTACTTTCTATTAAATATTTTTGGGAGCTAGGAAGAAATTAGTTTTTTATATTTTATACCCTGCCCAGTATGGTGGGGTTACTTTTAACATAAAATATAATTATATATAGGGAAAAGGATGATTTTTGTGGTGTCTTCTATTTTTGTTTTTAAATTTTATTTAACTTTTTTTTAACTGTCCCACTAGGATACACTGCGGATACCTTGATCCCTCATACAGTACATTGCGATATTTCTGTACCACAAACTATTGTATCTGTCAGTGTTTTACTGACAGTTTGCCTATAAGAGCCAGCCTTGGACTGGGCCTTATAGGCCACCGTACATGGCAGACACGGAGATCTTCCTCTAACCTCCGGCAGCTGTGGCAATCCCCCAGCACCCTGTGATTGAGATGCGTGGCTCGGGGGGAGTGACAGAAAGAACCCTGTTTGTGCACAGCAGTTAAGGGGTTAAACTGCACAGCAAGGAGAGATCACCCTACTGGGCATATGTGGCAGGAGCCAGGCTGTTTGTAACAGCCAATCTCCTGCTTTGGATCACGCTGGCACACTGGCAGTGCTAGCACAAACAGCAGTATGAAATAGATCATCTGAATGTAGCAATGGCCTGTGGATTAGGACTATCTATTTCATCCTAAGTCCTCAAGAAATGAAAGAAAATTTAAGTGAAAACCTGGCCCACTCTTCGTCAGTCTATTGTAAGCTCAATTACACATCAATAATACAAAAATAATTTTACAGGTAAAACTGCTACCTGTTAAATGATGTTTGTTAAATTTGTAGGTCTTACTCTATAAAAAGAATGAACACAGACATAAACAAGACAGACCAATTATCAGAAGCATTCATGCAATACCTGCAGACAAATATCTTTGCACATAACTCCAGGTTCTTTTATATGCACTGCTGAACATGTTATTTCATTAGAAGTGCCATTCATTCTTTCCACACCAGCAGCCAGCAGAACTTACCGCTTTCTCTCTCTTGTCACTTGGCTTGGCTCCTCCTTTTTCTCAGTAGTAATGACTGTTTAATAATTGCTAAAATTTAGCGCTTTTTTTCCAATGGTTCAGAATTGTTTCTTACAAAATATATTTTATAAACTGCATGATGATTTTTGCTTGTGGTATCCTAAAGTCTCCTGTACACCTGCCACTCAAACAGGAAACCAGTGAACCTAATATAGCCATACCCTGCACTCCTGATATAGAAGCAATAACCTTCCCCCTTAAAGCGTAACTGCAAAGTTACCTGACCAAAAATAGTTTTAGAACAGCTGGAGAGAGCCTTTGACAACAATTGCAAAGATAACTATATTATGCTGCAAGATTCCTCATAGCCTGAGATCCAGCCTGATATATCTATCAGCTATAATTGTAAAATCCTCTAACATCTCCTGAAGCAGGGGGGCTTTGTGCATTACTGGGTGAGGCTGTGTATACTAGGTACTACTGGGGGTGTCTTGGCTCTGTCTATAGGGGATCTGTATATAGGGACAGGATTTTAATTGAACAGGGTGGCTTTATATGGAGTACTGTATATCATTTTATTTGGGAGTACAGGCAGTACCCGGGTTACATAAGATAGGTTCTGTAGGTTTGTTCAAGTTAAATTTGTATGAAAATTGAAATTGTATATTTTACAACTCCAGACAAATTTTTTTTTGTCTTTGTGGCACATGGATTTTAAAAATGTTGGGTTGTCATAAGAATCAGGATTAACAATAAAGCTTCATTGCAGACACCTGTGATAACTGTTACAGCTCTTTATTGTAGTCTAAGCCTAAAGTACAGAAAATTACCAACATTCAGCGGTGCATTTGTAAATCAGGTTTTCTTAAGTCGGGGACTGCCTATATGTATATGGGGGCTATTATGAATAAATAAGGGGAACTATATATAAATAAAACAGGGGGATATAATTAGCAAGGTTTTGTAGTTCAGGGCACGTGGTATATATAATTCTGGGTGCTGAACATATAATTTATTTGGGGAATATATAAAGGATGTTTTATGTAGGGAATAGTGATTAATATGCATTTAGGAGTACAATCCATTATCCCGTCTCCTATGGCGCCTGCTCGCCGGCTTCAGAAGTTTTAAAGGGCCAGTACAGGGCTACTTGGTGCTGGCCCTTTTCAGGAAATGGATAAAAGCCTGTGTCTCCCAGCATTCCCTGACGGATCTTGGTGCTCATGCCGTTGAGAAAAATTGTCCCTGCCTTGCGCTAGAGCTTTGGATTTCCAGTGGTGACCCCGGTTCTGCATTTGATTCTGATCCTGTTCCGCCTGCCCTGACCTTCTGCTCTGCCTCTGACCCTGAACCTCTGCCGCCTGTCTTGAGCTCCTGCCTGTTCCCAACCACTTCCGACTTACCTTCCAACTCTGTTCCCCTTCTTGGCTGGGTGCCACTTAGACTCCGGTCCTATATATATATATATATATATATATATATATATATATATATATATTGAATATTTCTCTACAGCCTCAACTACTCTGATATTAAAAGGTCAATCACCTAACGATGGGGGGACGTCTGGCAGCTTGCTTATAAGTGCACAGCAAATGTTGACAGATTTATGATTCAAAGTCTTGTAAGACATCTTCAGACATGCCACTGTGTGTATTTGTATGCCAATTCATCTTACCTCCAATATCTCCTTTGGAGACAGTGTGACCGACCCACTAATTATCAGCCAGTCCTACTGAAATGGCAGATTCAAATGATGGTTAGTCAATTTATGTGGGCGGTCCTAGCAGACAGTACATTTAATATTAGATGCTACTAACATGTACAAAACCAACACTGGCTGCATATGTCTGCATTGTCAGAATTTTTCTTACATATTCTTGGGAAGCTGGAAGCATCACTGACTGAACAGGCTATAGAGAAGATTTCCCCAGAAGGGCTTTTAAAGATGATATAAAAAAAATATCTCCATCTATTCCTGAACTTCTAAGAGCAAAAACACAGCTATCGGGTTAGACAGTGCAGGCGAGAAGTGTTTCTTCAGCCTGCCTGCGGGTCCTCTAAGTTACTGCATCCCTGTGCACCCATCCAGTGAACAATAAAATTATTTGCCTTGACAATTCCATCTGCCAGCTATTGGGGCAATGTCCTTTTAATAATATACACGTACATTTTCAGCTCCACTGGGCCGGAGTCTGATATAACATGAGACGGTCAGGACCCAACCATATAAAACTGAGCATTAAATATTTTATAAAGCTAAAATTTCTCCACTGTTATAAGGCTGAAATTATGTAGTTTAAGATTGCAGAATTAAAGGGGTTTTGCATTTTCAGCAAATAATTGATATTGTTTGTGTAAGTTATAAAAGTTATACAATTTTCCAATATACTGTATCAATTCCTCATGGTTTTCTAGGTCTCTGCATGCTGCCCTGCTATAGAAAGCTTTTATGTTTACTTCCAGTGGTTAGAAATCTGTCTATGAATGGACACACAAGTGCACAAGCTGTTATTATCACAGACAGTTATCAGAGCCGTGTGATAGTAACAGCTTGTGCATCTGCATGTCCCTCACATGACCATATGAACATGACTAATATTTTAGGTTATTCTTTTTACTATATTTTTCTCATTCACAACACATGCGTGGATAGCAATCCCAAATAAATAGTGGAAACTACTGTATTTATATCAGTACCCTTTGTGCTCCCTCTAGTGGAGTCTACAGACAGCCAGAATTTTTATTAAAGAATATAATTAAGTATCAAATTCTCTTGACTATAATAAATACTATTGTTCATGGATGTTTACTCTGATGTGGTTACAGTTCTTTAATTTTCTTTACCAATATTTACTTGGATAGTATTGCAACATTATTTATATTATTATGTACTATGTATGTTGTATGGACGGTAACATTATTCTTTCATTATGTAATGAGGACACAGGCTGTGTCTAAAAACAGAAATCTGCCAAGAAACTTGATTCCGTTTGTAATATATATAATACAATATGTATAATACTCATAAAATCAGCTTTTATTTTCCTTGTGCAGTATAAAGAGAATGTTGTCATTGGCAGAAGTGTGAGGAGTGTTGCTGCTCAGGAATACTGGGACTCACCTCACCTCAGGGTCTCAGTCACTACCTTATTGCCTGTAAGAATCCCAGACAGCAAACAGTGGATCTGTGGTCTTTTGCTTGCAGCCTTGTACCATTGGTGTGTGTTGTCTGGTCAATGACGGCAGTAAAAAAACTGCAAGAACTGCAAACACGCGAAGGCATGGGGCCTGCTCCCAGTTTTGCAGCTCTGATAAACATCTCTCACCTGGAATCCATGGCTCTATGTATGACCCCATAGAAATTAAATTGTCTGTGTGCTATCTGTTAACAAACATATATCACAAAATACAAACACACTACATTGGTGTGCACGAGGGCTTATATTGGACAACCGTTAAAGGGGTATTCCCACAAGATAAGTTTCTTAAATGTACTCAAGTTAACAAAATAACACATTCTCTAATTCAATGCATTTTGAGAAAAATACAGCATTTCACAGTTATAAGTCCAATCTGTCTCTATCAGTGCCAGTGTGCACATTTATGGTTGCCCTTGGACCTGTCCCAGTAGCTTCAGAGTTTAGGGTCGGCAGACATCTTGCTCTACTGTCTGACACTGAGCTTCTCTCTGCCTCTAGCCCAGACCCTTGCAATCCAGGAAGAGCACACTGACTTCCTGCAGCTGGTGAGGAGAGTAAAGCTTTTTATCCGGGGGAGGGGAGGCACAGCAGATCTGACAGTATTTGTTATAGGTGAGATATAGAAGAGCTGTGTAAGTTATGCCTGTAATAGTAGAGGGGAGAATGTGATGTGTAATATACATCCCAGGGATCATCATCATCTCTGATCCGTCTCATCTCTTTTTCTGGGTGCCACATACTAGTGTTCAGAAGCTAAATGAAAATGTATATACACCTTGTACCCTGATAATCTATGCACATTGTCGTCTCACAGAACTGGATGGATCATAATTGGACTCATTTACTAAGGGTCCGCACACCGCACTTTTGTCGGGTTTCCCGAATGTTTCAGTTTTGGCGCATCGGCACCGGCTTGCATGTGACAGAAATCGGGGTGGGGGGGGGCCTTCGGACAACCTGCTGAATTTAAAAAAGGATTTGTGTCGCAAGATCAAGCACTCACAGGCACCAGGAAGAAGGTGAACTCTGGCGGACCTCGGTGCAGAAGCGACACATGCAGGAACTCGGACGTGCGATGTTAGTGAATCACGCCGGACCGAATCCTCGACGGCCAACGCACCGCGACAGGACCGGGTAAGTAAATCTGCCCCAATGTGTCTGCTTACAGTGACCATCACTGAGTGATAGGAGCTAAAACTGCAATTATACTGCATAAAATTGTAAGGTAAGGGGTTAAAAATGATCTTTATAGTGTAAACATCACTAGGGGATTGACATTTAAGAATTTTCCTTCATGGGGAAAACTCCTCTAACTCCATTTAAGAATATACCCATATAAAGTTTATTGCATAGCAAAAACCTAGGAAGATCGATGTAAGATTTTCTATGGAATGAGTCATGTAGATTATATGCCAGGCCAGAATTGTGAAGGTCATTGCAAAGGGTGTTACATTTTATCTTGGTTACATTTAGCCCTCCGATGATAGGGGATGAAATCTGCTTATTTACGCGTGGTGGGTTGATAAACCGGTAGTTTACATGATACACCAATGATTATCCACAACAGGAAAGGAGCATGCTCCATCTTATCTCATGGCTTCCAGTGACAGAATAAATCAGATGTAAAACAGGAAAGACGAGGAATAGGACGTATTATTACACAGACATAGATCTCAATGGATTCTAGTTAAATTATAGTGACAAATCACTGTGCACTTCAGGTATAAAAGCTGCCCATTTGTCTCCAACAATTACATAAACAGGTTCAGCCCAGCAGGAGAAGGACGGCTTTAAATACCATCTTATTTATGCTCTAATCGCAGTGTGAAATAACATAAACAGGAGTTCACACGCCATGCTTCCCTTCAGGTGAGCAGCCTGCTCCTTGAATTATTAATACCACTCCGGGGTGTCTACCCAACCTGCAGGATGCGGCTGATCTGTACAGATTAGATTTATGCAGATTTCACAGTGGAAACGTTATCCTCATATATACTGAGGCTCAGGGAGAATCATCCGGCAGTGCAGCTTTCTGTCTGTGATTCCTTTCCTTGTGTAGCACTGTATTAGTATTAGAAAATGGGGAGAGATATTTCTACCTTAATAAGAAATTAATTGAATCATGGAAAATAAATGAAAACAAAATTAATTTTACAAAAACCAACAAAAACTTTATCAACAGTGCTAGGTGCTACTTAAAAAAGTGACCAAGTGATCAGACCCAAGCAAAATGTTACCTTTCTCTATTGCACCTAGTTTGGACCACTGAATAACCATTGTATCTACACTCACTGGCCACTTTATTAGGTACACCATGCTAGTAACGGGTTGGACCCCCTTTTGCCTTCAGAACTGCCTCAATTCTTCATGGCATAGATTCAACAAGGTGCTGGAAGCATTCCTCAGAGATTTTGGTCCATATTGACATGATGGCATCACACAGTTGCTGCAGATTTGTCAGCTGCACATCCATGATGCGAATCTCCCGTTCCCCCACATCCCAAAGATGCTCTATTGGATTGAGATCTGGTGACTGTGGAGGCCATTTGAGTACAGTGACCTCATTGTCATGTTCAAGAAACCAGTCTGAGATGATTCCAGCTTTATGACATGGCGCATTATCCTGCTGAAAGTAGCCATCAGATGTTGGGTACATAGTGGTCATAAAGGGATGGACATGGTCAGCAACAATACTCTGTAATACTCCACAATAGGCTGTGTCATTGCAATGATGCTCAATTGGTACCAAGGGGCCCAAAGAGTGCCAAGAAAATATTCCCCACACCATGACACCACCACCAGCCTGAACCGTTGATACAAGGCAGGATGGATCCATGCTTTCATGTTTCAAATTCTGACCCTACCATCCGAATGTCGCAGCAGAAATCGAGACTTATCAGACCAGGCAATGTTTTTCCAATCTTCTACTGTCCAATTTTGATGAGCTTGTGCAAATTGTAGCTAATTGTAGTACTGTGCGTTCAGAGATGCTCTTCTGCCTACCTTGGTTGTAACGGGTGGCAATTTGAGTCACTGTTGCCTTTCTATCAGCTCGAACCAGTCTGCCCATTCTCCTCTGACCTCTGGCATCAACAAGGCATTTCCGCCCACAGAACTGCCGCTCACTGGATGTTTTTTCTTTTTCGGACCATTCTCTGTAAACCCTAGAGATGGTTGTGCATGGAAATCCCAGTAGATCAGCAGTTTCTGAAATACTCAGACCAGCCCTTCTGGCACCAACAACCATGCCACGTTCAAAGGCACTCAAATCACCTTTCTTCCCCATGCTGATGCTCGGTTTGAACTGCAGGAGATTGTCTTGACCATGTCTACATGCCTAAATGCACTGAGTTGCCGCCATGTGATTGGCTGATTAGAAATTAAGTGTTAACGAGCAGTTGGACAGGTGTACCTAATATAGTGGCCGGTGAGTGTATATATGCCATGCATTGTGCCTAAGGTCAATGTGCCTCATTGTACATGCTAGGTATACTGACCACAGCTTCCCCAAGTATAATATGTATACTCCAGGAGGCTAAAGCCACTCAAGTCAGCAAACTCCTGCCACGTATCCCATCCATTATCTCAAGAACATGGCAACCTACAATGGTAAGTGTTACATTGATCCCAAACTAGCTGACAGTTCCCATCAATCCTTTCACTACCTGAGCAGCCATCGTACCTCAGGTGTATATATGTTCAGCATATATTATCCTACACTACTAGCTACTAGACTGTTAGAGCAGATAATTTCCTTTTTCTTCAATAATGAAAAACAACTAGTTACCTTTAAAGGAAATCTACCATTTGATTTGATGCATTATGAACCAAATGCTGTAGCCACACTGACACAGAAACATATCTTCTTTAATCCCTGAACTGTTTTGCTGAAAAAAAAAAAATTTCCGCGCGGCGACCAGCGTTGTCCTGCTGAGAATATGTAATCACTATGTTGTCCCTGACAAGCAGAAGTAATCAATCACTGCACCATCCCCAAGCTGCTATGTAAGAGTAATCCAGCTCAGGTTGATTAGTCCTGTCTGGACAGTTCAGGCAGCTCCCGTGTATGGGGAAGTCATGTACGGCACCCAGCTTTCCAAATACCCTGAATATTAAAATAGTTTTTTGAGCAAAACCACTCAGTTCAGGGATTACATGTTTCTGATATGTTTCTGCATCAGTGTAGCTACAGTATTTTCAAGCTATGTTTGGTTCATAATGCATGAAATCAAATGATTATAGTGATGCAATAGAGAAAGGTAACATTTTGCGTGGGGTCACTCCCTGACGTCACATGTTTAAGTCGTAATTAGCACTGTCGATATCGACAGTTCTAGTTATAACTTTAAAAAGTAATAACCTGTGAATATTCACTGGTTTTCAAAAACTGCACAGGTACATGTACGTCCTATGCCCACCCACTCCGCCAGCGGCTGCGTGGAAGTGGCAAAGTTGCCGTAATAATTGCTAATTCTAGCGAAGAAAAAGTGTCGAAGAAGCTGTGATAAATCTCCCCCTATACATATATATACTGTACATAAGGCTAAAAACACATCTACTCCTACTAGCAATTTCCATCTAACTAAATAATGAATAATTTGTTGATGTTCATAAGATTTCATGATGTGCTTCCCATCACCACATTAATTCTTGTATCAGACAGTATAGTAGGGAGTAGCGCAGTCTGTTGTTCCCTTTCGGTCGCTCTGTAGTCTAGCTTGCTGTGGCCTGGCACATTGCCCCCGGAGTTTTGTTCATCATCTGAAATATCTGTAGCAATAATTGTAAAAGAAAGTTCCCCATGGGCTTTTTTCCAGAGGCTCTCATGTAGTGATCGGCTTACAAGCACAATATAAAATGACTTTGCATGCACGTGCGGTGCTCTCTCATAACACAGCGCCCTCTGATACACTGTGCGCCACTGAATTTACTCTCCCAGCCAATAATAATAGAGAGGCCCCGCTAGCAGCAAGTCGCTCCACATTCATTATTAAAGCCATTTTCCTCTGAAGTGGAAAACTGTCCCTTGCAAAATGTATGTGTCATTTTAAAGCATGGCCGAAATTGTTTCTAAATGATGGTAATTTCACTTCTGGACTGTGGGAAATAATGGCAGTTTCAGAAATACACACAAAGAAGTTCGGACAAAAGAATGTCTCGTTTCTATAAAACCCATAACAAAAGTTTGCTGTTCACGAATGTTGTTTTTATATATATTTCACAACATTTGCTGCTTACCTTTACCTCTTAAGGATAATGTTGAGCATTTCCCCTATTTTGCAGGTTTGTCTCATTCTATCATTTTCCTGAGAACACAGAAAACATTCTAATAGTACAGAGTATTCCTAGAGCTACAAAGAAAATGGATTCACTAATGAGTGTGCTCCATTGTATCCGAAAATTGTGTGCATTTAGTACTGGAAGAGAGACATGTCCCTTCATTACATGACCAGCCCCCTGACTCCATTGGGTACTGGGTAATGTTTTAGTGTCCCTGTGCTGGTGCTATACATGTGCTAATGAATTTTTCATCCAAAGGGATTATCCAAAGATTGGAATTCCCTTAAAGGACATTATCACCAGATTAAGGATTGTAAACCAAGCACACAGACATACTGGTGTTTGCCCCTCTGGCAGGATCTGCTCTTCTTTTAGCTTCTTATGCCCTGGTTTTTAACAAAAAAAAGACATAGGAGTTAATGGAGCCTGGAGCCCCTCAGGCTCATTTGCATAATTTTTTAAGTCTCTTTTTCTTAAAAATAAGGGCACAAGAAGCTAAAAGAACAGCAGATCCTGCAAGAGGGGGCACACACCAGTATGTGAGTGTGCTTGGTTTACAATCCTTGACCTGGTGATAGATGTCCTTTAAGGGGATTCCAATCTTTGGATATTCCCGTTTAAAACAGAACCACCCAGAATATTTTTTCAGAAATCTTCCCTCAGTGAGGACTTTGAAGTTTTTCTCTTAGAAGGTATTGACTATGAATGTTGCAGAAGCTGCCCTCCCCTACACTAGTGGGTGAGTAGTGTAATATCATTCTTACTCCCCCACACCTCAGCTTGCGAGCACTACAGTGTACTCTGCAGTATAAACAAGTCAAGTACCCAGACCTCCATGTCATGTGATCATACAATCCCTTGTGGTAGTGTTTGTTTTACAAATGTATTCAGTACATAATAAGGCCTAAGTATATATTATAGGATTTGTAAACAGAGTATAGAAGGCTTATAACCACTCAATGGAAATAATGTAAAGATGCTGTTTTCAAACGGTTTGTGCCTATACTACACACTCTGACCCTTTTTCTAATTTCATTGTCTATCACACCATCCCAGGGATGGACTGGCCCACGGGTGTTCCGGTCAAAAGCACTGGTGGGTTCAGGCGTCTTTTATCTCTGCCCCTCCCAGATGCTGACTCTGCCCCCATTGACTCTGCCCCCTCCACAACAAGAGACAGATCCTATTCCTGCCCGTCTTTACAGCACAGCCACTACATTATGGACATCAATGGTGGTGTGCCTAAGGCCTCATGCCCATGCCCAATATTTGTAAAGTGTTGTGTAGGTTTTCTGGCAAATTATGGCTAACTGACTATTGGCTGACAGACAGAAGGCATCTCCCACTGGCTCGGATCTCCCTGGGTACGGCACTTTAAAGCAGCAGCATACTGTGAACAACTGTATGCAGGACATATGCAACCCATATTTTATACCTTTCTATTCTATTAGGGCATACAGAATGTAAAAATACTGGAGAAAATAGGACATGCTCTATATTTTTTTTTACGTCTCGCTCATGGTGCGGTACATTGCACAATACTTCCATTAATATGGGTGGCCGTATTGCCCTTTGTGATGAATGAGACTGCCTGCTACACATAAGTTTGGCCGTTTTCATACGTTCGCGTGCATGGGGCCTTAGTTTTTTGTTCTAGACCAGTATATAAATACCCTGGATATAAGGACTGCTCTTCCCCAGAATCTAGCACTGACACCAGTATCATCCACCCACATCCACAATCTACTCCAATTTGTGTAGACATTTTTGGGCCACTATATACAGTATGGGCATTAAATGAAACTCCAACTATAACACGAAAAATGGTTTTAAAGATGAAAATATATCAAGCACTTAGTATCTGGAGGGAGATGCACTGCGGTTCTGGTTTTATAACATGCATTCTAATTGTCAGGTTAACTTTCATAGTTTAAGCCTGTTCACCTGATGGGCTGCTAAAGGAGGAAAGGATTTTCCTTGTATAACCTTGATGGAAATTTTTAAATTACATTCTCATGAATTAACTAGTTTGCTCCACTGGGACTTTTTAAAGATATCATTTATTATACATCCTTGGCTGAACGCCAGGGTAGGTTAGCCTCATTAATAGCATCTTCTCTTAAATCATTAATATATTTAAGCTTTGCAAAGTTAGTGAACGTGAATAGAACTTTACACAAGTGTTATTGGAAAAATGTCCTGGTTTTGCATATAAATGAATCAATGCATAAGACATATTTTGGGTCCAACATTGGCCAAAAGCTGGTATATTGTTATTTGTTTGAATAAAGAAGGGTCCAACCAAGTCCAACTCTGTATATTCCATAATAGGTGGCAAACCCCAATTCCAGCTGCGAATTCCAGCCACAAATTGGCTTCTCAAAAGTCAAATGAGCAACGTCAGGCTCCAGTCAAGGACAACCTACCTAACAGTACAAAGAGTAAAGACTAAGTAACATATTGGGGGACATGCATATTTATTTTTACTTGTTTTTTGTGGATTTTTTTTATTGTGTGCAACTGCGCCTACGCTGGGATGTTAAGAAGTGTGCCGGTGATTATATCTTTCCAAGATATACGGTTTCATTGATTTCTTTTGTTTTTGAGCAATTTAGACACTTTTTAGGTACAAATTATAGTACAACTGACCCATACTTTAATACCTATGCCTAAAAAGTAGCAAAAGAATCAGGAATTAAGAAAAATAGACAGGAATCACGACAGCAAATTTAAAAAGATACATGGCACTGCTAACGTATGCCAACTTCAGCAAGAGGCAAATGTAAACAAATGATACATGATGAGAATGGAGTGCCAACATTAATTGGATATCTTGGGGGTGTAGTGTAGTGTAGTCAGGGGAATGGCACCTGTAATAGGATGTAAAGACTTGAAGTTGGTGAAGGGTCCTCTTTATTGTGAGGGCACTGTTCATGCTTTTCAAAGGAATCTTAAACCAAGTCAGCAGATACGGTATAATAATAACACAGGCAGTCCTCGTGCTATGGACGGGATAGGTTCTTTAGGTTTCTTCTTAAGTTCTTTAAATGTCCTCTAGTCAGGGACTGCTTATACTCTGCCCACTGTTATTGTGAAAAGCTAAGGTCCAGACCTTCATGCAGATGTTACTTTGCCATGTTCCAGCTACCATAACATTGTGGTAGGTCAAATTCACTGTTAAGTAACAATGTTATTCTCTTCTTCCAGTAGGATATTGTGATCTGCCATCCACTAGCCCAAAGCCCCATCACATATGTTGCCTAGTTCCTCAAATGTATCTTAATCTAATAATTAACTGTATCAGCTCTCGCTAATGAGAATAACAACAGGTACAGGCAGTGTCATAGCCACCAGGGGGGCAGGGGGATCGGGTGCTCCGGAGCCCATTGGCTTCCAGACACCCAGGGCTGGGACGAGGGGTAGCCAATCGCCTACCCTCTCTGTGACGACCCGGCCTTCCATAGTGATCAGCGGTGTGCATCTTTGATATGTTTTCAAAGCAGTGTTAAACCTTTTTTTTAGTTTTTTTTGCGGATGCAGAGACAAAACAGCAGGCACGCCAATGTGAAAGCACCCTAAGAGAAAAGCTGTGCAACAACTGTCCCAATCCTACTCATTGGGCTGGGCCCGTTTTTCTAGATAACTCATAAAACGTTTTGCACATTGAGGCACATGTATTATTTCCTCTGTGCAGCGTCACTCTATCCTTGTATCTAATTATTTGCTCAGAGCTCCAATGGCACCTCCTTTTCCTTGAATGGGAATCTGATAAGATGAAATAAAGGGGCACATTGAGGCACATGTATTATTTCCTCTGTGCAGCGTCACTCTATCCTTGTATCTAATTATTTGCTCAGGGCTCCAATGGCACCTCCTTTTCCTTGAATGGGAATCTGATAAGATGAAATAAAGCACAGTGATTTATGCTGCTGTTAGCACTAGCCATTCCATCAGAACCTCCTCGTTAATATGCAGCATTATTAAAGCATCAATTATCTGTGGAGGCGTCAGGCACTGCGAGAAGCGGGCTGCTGGCTTTGATAAGGGGACAGGCTGTTTGCTCATTAAAGGCCTCCACTGAAGCAGCTAAGCCGTGTGCCGTATAACGCAGAGTCCCTATAAGGATCACAAAAAGGGGTTAATTAAGAGGCTATATAGAAGTCATTTTGAAATGGACTATGGAACACTCAGCGCCGGAATTCTTCAAAACTAAATGCGGTGTTAAGAACAAGTCTCAAGTCTTGAACGAATACTTTAAACCCAAATGAACTTTTGTGAAGATTTGTTCATAATATATGAATTTAGCATGAAGCTTTTCCATGGAGATCCCATGACTACATATATCAGACTAGTGTAGCCAATACAGTCTTGAGAAAAACCCCTACTAAGTCCACCTGCACATGAGCGTGTTTAATCCAGGAAACAGAACCATATGCTGGTAAGACCCCACTTACCAACACAGTGGAGTGGACGGAAGCCCTTGCATCATAATGATATATGAAGCAAGGACTCCCTGTCTGCCGGCCAAACAGCAGTGCCGACACGGATATGACATCTATTTGGGGTGCTGTGGTGATCCCTGGTCCATTATTTAACACAGAGCCTGGTTGGTACTACTGGCAATGTGCATGCCTGCAATGGCCTTGTTATTGGTGCTGTTTACTCTTTTGTAACTACTGCTGTATGGTAACAAAAGGTCACAAGTATGTGATATATGATGCTTGATTTTGTATTTATATGAACCGGGATATGTAACATTTTTTTGGTTGTCCTAGTGACCATTATTTTTAATTGTACTAATAAAATTGCAACTATTGATGAAACCAGTTTTGGATTTATTGACTATTGGATATTTGTAGGTACTTATTGTTTTTCTTGTTAGCTATGTGGTGGATATTTTTTGTTCCGATACATAGGTATTCATGTCAGTCCAATAAATCTGATCAGCACACCACAGAACAAGCACCTAATACTATGATTAAAAACATAGCTCTTAAATCACCGTAAGTACATCCTCATATAAAGAAAGCAACATAACAAAATCCACTGGGAAGCCTGTTAAATAAACATGCCATCTATTAATTTAAAAAAGGTGAAAGATCTTTAATAAGGAAACGGTTCCAAAAACAGATGTAGTTTTGATGACTTAACTGCATAATGTGAATGTACCCTGACTGCTTTTATAGGAAGCAGCTAAAAGTAACTCAAACACAAACCTTAGCAATCTTAACAAAGCAATTGTCGATGTCCAATAATCTGGAAAAGGTTAGAAAGACCATGTCCAAATCATTTGATTTAAGCTTTGCGATCCAATGAGTAATGAGATTCTTGTGAAGAGCAGGACCTGATTTAAAGCATCTCTTATGATTCAAAATTGTATCAACAAGGAGTGTCCAAAACACCAGCAATGTTCCCGTTAATGTACAGGTATTTGAAGTGTTCCATGTGTTGCCCATGGAACTGAACACACAGCTGAATGTGTTGAATCCAAACGTTATTAACCTGCATGAGAATGGATGGAGTTGACAAGAGATATCAGAAATCTGATTGTAGCATTCAATTTTGAGACAGCTCAACTCTTTCATATGCTGGATGATCCCCTTCTGGTTGGAAACCTTGCCCATGATCCAATATGGTGACTTCCAAAATGGAGGCCATGTTCTAGACTTCTGCCCCTCCACAAATCTGGAGATGAATGGGGTCTGCTCTATTTACTGTGACCAGGTGTAATAGACCTCCTTGGAGGCCATTATCTAGCCGCAATTTGTGTGGCTGGATCTCTGGCCCGCGATACGGACATGTGTATGGGGCCATACATTGAGCATCTCAATCCTCTGTAGAATCGAAAGTAAAATAAAAATGTAGCAGCTGCAGTCTTCTGCTTCCTCATACACTAGGCTGAAATGGACTAGTTCAGTGGCTATGGAGTGGGAATAAGGACTAAAAAGAAAAATCTCAGCTATTTATAGGAATATTTCACCCTGCAGAGAAAGCTTCTGCAGAAAGGGACAGCCAAGCAAAAGTCCTGAAACAGAAAGCAGGACAACTGTAGATCAAACAGAATGATGAAGATATTCACTTGTCGCCCTAAGAATGCAGAGTGTTGCTATGCAACAGCATAGGAAGATTCCCTTAGCTTATCATACTAATACAATTAAGAAAAAAAATACACAGCGCAATGTATAATAGCCAAGATTACATGTATTACACAAAGATTAATGTTCTGATCACACACACTATATTGAAAAGAATACAATAAATATCTTTCCTATAAGAGAGAAAAGTGTTCTGCAGTGATATCATGCTTCTTCCCAAGAAGACCCTCAACAGGTTCAAATTCCAAAGGCACAGTATTGAATTTCTTCTTCATCTCCTTCTCAAATAGCTGCAAAAAACAGAGAAAGAGTTCAAAGATCTACTGATAACAACCTATCACTACTTGCTGTATAGCAATGTCCTGAATACCGCATCACCTGACAAGAGTGGTTTGTAAGTATGTAAGAAGAAAGTCCTCATTCAATATTCACACTTAGCCCCGGCACCCCTGAGGACGCCACTGAGGTGGTGAAACATGTCGGGGGGGCTGTAGTGATTGTTCTTTTATTTAGCAGTCAGTGAGTCTCCAAAAGACAGTTAGTCTAGTTGCAGGCTTAAAAATTATGTATGTGTGAGAGTATGTGTAAGCGGTGTGACCGCTAAGACAATCAGCTCAAATACCAAGAGTGGTACGGTGCCCCTATATACATATACAACAACGTATATTCACTAATTACCCCGATCAGATGGACACTTATACAACTTTACGGATTTAACAACAATCCTGGAAATACGATACTAAGTATCATTCAATAGAGCTGTGGCCACGGCTCACCAGCGACACTTAGTGTCCATAATAAGTAAATAGGTCCATCTGCTTGTGGAGTGAATTAATATTCAACTCTCACCATCACCATTCTACCTCTACAAAAAAAATTCAATAACTATAAAGGACAAACAAATTGAGATCACACCAAACACATATATTGAAAACACTTGCCTGTCACAAATAAAATATAATTGAATCGAGACCTTATCGACTGTAGATTTTTAAACCTATTTTGACAGTGTTCTCTTTATTACTTTTTAAGGCATTTCAATAAAATTTATAGTTTTAATATTATAAATAATTTTTTCTCGACTAATGGGTTCCTAGTGGGGCCGCAAGGCCCTTTTGTGTAACTCATTCAATATTTAGCGCATCTTATTAAAGGAAGCCATTTAAAAAAAAAAAAAAAAAAATTTCTAAGGATACTCACCTCTGCTTCTCTTCATCCTGAACCTGGAGCTGTACGTCGCCGGGATCACCTAGAAAAGAAAGTTATAATTAGCAGCATGGAGCTCAGGAACAAGACGTCCGGTGCTCCGGGCTGCTAATAATGCAGCCGCAGCACCTCTCTCCTGTCCCTGCACTCTGTGCTGCCAATTATAAGTTTCTTTTCTAGGGGATCCCAGCGTTTCAAGTTTAGCGCAGGACAGCACCTGGATGATTATGAGGGGCGTAGGTTTTGCTTTTTTTTTTTTTTTAAAAATGGTCGATTTCCTGTAATCCATCCCCAGCTCAAAAACAACAAAGCAAAATTAGGGCCAAAAAAATTGTGTGTGTCTTCAACTTAAAAGCAGTTTTATTTTCGTCAACTCTTAATATAATCTCAAAACCACAAAGTTGTACAGAAGGATTCTAACTTAAACAAGACTCCTGTCCTATAGACAGCAGTAAAAGTTTAACCATTTGTGTAAGCTGTATCCATGTATAAGCTCCATCTCCTATTGGTACAAAACCCCTATTGGAGAACTCTTCTTAAACCTGCCAATTCTATCTAAGGGCACAAATCACATTTTTTTGTCACATCAGCGAATTTTCACTGATGCCTTTCTGAAATGTTCTCACCGAAGCCAGGAAGAGAAAACCAGTCTACACATGTCTATAAGACTAACTGGCTTCAGTGGGAAAAATACACCAGAGTGAATCCACCCATACACAGATACTTGCAGTAAGGTGATTTACGTCACCGCCATCTGTTTGCTAATGTGCAGTGGGTACATCCAAATATTGTTATTCATGGATTCATCCCCTGTGTCTGAAACAGATTATTTCCTTCAATCACTTTAGTCTCTTTGTATAAATACAGACATCATCAACTGATCAACTGGAATTAGTTACTAGGAAACGACAGCAAAGAGATTTTGTTAATATGGTAATTCCCAGTTCCCCTACCTCATAGGCGGACAGCTCCAGGAGCTCAGAAATGTCACTCTCTTGTGTGGACAGCGCCCGGCTAATTACATTAGCAGCTCTCAACACGTTCGGGTAGTAATGATTCTGCAAAGCCTGGTGTTAATAAAAAAAAAAAAAAAAAGTTCATAATAAGTAAAATTAAAGGACTGACAGGGCTGTGAAGGAGAAAAGCGTACAATTTCAGTTACACAGTTTTTATATATACTTTGTGTCAAATCTTAACTCTGCTTGAAGTTATTTAATTTTTTGGAGCGATTCTTTTCTGCCGAAAGTGAGCAATAAATAAGTGTGTGTATTTAAAATATAGAATGATAAATGCCAGACGCCTCAAAATATAAAACTAATGATCATGGGAAAAACTTATGCTGTCGGAAACGCTGTAACAGAAAATAAAGAAAAAAATACAGTATTTACTCGAGGCCCCTAATTTTACCAGGTCAGAGCTTCCCCCAGCAATGTAATGCCCCATGTAGCCTTCGTCCAGTACAGAAATGCCCCATACACCCCCCCCCCAGTAAAGAAATGAACTGCAGTACCCTAATAAATTCCCTGCAGCCCCCCCCAAATAATTAAATGCACAACAGCCCCCCATTGTATGTGATAGATATATCTATCTAACATTCTCACCTTCAGATGCTCCGTAAAGCTCCTCTTCGATGGCAACAGTGCCGGCATAGACACGTCTATGTGCTCTATGCCAATCATAAAAATGTGGGCGAAAGGAGATCAAATGATTGTACAGTTCCACAAAAGGGTATCAATGAAAAGGTCAGCTTATCCCACCAAAAATGACATGTGAGAATAAACAAACAAACACACTTTTTTCTTTTCCAGTTTTTTCCCTGTACCACTAAAAAGGACAATTTATTTTGAAAATAAAAATCCCTATGTGGTAAGATATCTTAGGTCTATTGTACTCCAGGATTGTGGGATAATATAGGCCATGCTTGGCAGACTCTGTATATATCCCCTCATAATGTACATTGACCGACTGTAATGAATAATTGTTGTGTGTCATTGTAAAAGTTTCATAAAAATCAATAAAAACAGGTTTGATTAAAAAAAAATCCCTCATATGAATCTGTAAATGCAAAAAATAAAAAAGGCAAGCTTGTAGGACGCAGGAAGCAAACAAATAAAAAACCAAAAATGGCGGAGTTCATCCATAAAAAGTAAACAACGGATGTCTAATAATGCCTGTGATAGATACTGCACAATGAAAAGCTTGGGAGTCTGCAAAACAATTCCATGTATGAAGCACAAGGATTCTTATAGTAAGAGCTTGTCTGCTCCAACTCACATCCTTGTTTTAATTTGATGAAATGTCTTGACTGAATCCCAAGCACTTGAACTTCAGAAAAGGAGAATCGACTTTTTATAAAAGAAAATAAAAACCCAGGTTTGTGACTGCTTACCTCCAGCTCCCAGAGAGAACTTTCTAAAGCACAACTTTTAGCAGGATCCTTCTCCTCCATGATAAATGGATCGGATGCCAAATCTAAAGCAAATGGGAAAAACATTTATATACAAAAAAAATCCCAAATAAAGTAAATACAAAGGTACTAATGACTCCAATAAAAGCAATGTAACTTAAAACTCCTATTGCTGGTGGGTAATGGAGTCTGGACAGCAGCAAAGTTAAATAATAATAATAGTAATAAACTTTATATAGCGGCATCAAATCACATTGTGTTTTACAGATTTTGGGGAACATATACAAATAAAATATGCTAATAAACACCATTGCAGTGGGGGTGAACACATTTATATTGTTATTTACACAATTATTTTTCTTCCCACTAGTAGTTTACCGCTACTAACATTAAGTGCGTGAAGTAAGAAACTTAAAAATTGTCAACAAGTGCTATTATATGGAAGACATGTCCTGATGGACGCACGGACAGACACTGCAGTCACCACAACTGAATGTTTGTGTTCCTTTGACATTAAGCCAGGTACTAGTTCTTTTCTGGGGCTCAAGATAGCTGTGGAATAATCTGCAAATTTTTTCACATTCTAAATGTCACAGAAGGCATATATGGGATGTGTTTTTAACACATCTCTCTCCAAGCCCTGTTCACATTGTGCAGGTCAGAGGTGGGGCAGGGTTGAACATAGTCATCTGCAGGACAGATTATTCCACACGGCTTTATCTCATTCATTTCATTTGGTTGCTCTGCTCTTTCTATTTCTCCCATAGGCCACCTCACTATAGAGAATGCAGTGGACAGTTGCAGGAACATACAAATAAGGCTTTTATGGCAATTACAGAGGATTTCAGAGGACATGTTTCCAGGTACACACATTATGGAATAACTGCAAGTTTATATCACAGAACATGCTTAACCCCTACGGGACACAGCATCTTTTGGCCTAAAGGACGCGGCCCCATTTTTCAAATCTGGCCTGTGTCACTATAAGTGGTTATAGCTTTGGAACGCTGTGAGATATCCAGGGGATTTTGAGATTGTTTTCTCGTGACACATTGTACTTCAAATTAGTTTAAAAATTTGGATGAAATCTTTTGCGTTTAGTTATGAAAAAAAACAAAATTTGGCAAAAATGTTGAAAAATTCTTTATTTTCAACGTTCTAAATTCTCTACTTTTGATTCAGAAAGTCATAGCACCCAAATAAATTCATAACTTACATTTCCCAAATGTCTGCTTTATGTTGGCATGGTTTTTTCAGATTCCACATATTTTACTAGAATGTTATGAAGCTCAGAATTTGGGAGCCATTTTTCACATTTTTTGTAAAATCGCCAAAACCTGTATTTAGATGGACCTGCACAGTTTCTAATTGACACTGAGAGGCCTAAATAATAGCGAGACTCGTAAATTACCCCATTGTGGAAACTACACCCCTCAACGTATGAAAAACCACTTTTAAGAAGTTTGTTAACCCTTTACGTGTTTTATAGGGGTTAAAACAAAATGGAGGTGGAGTCTGCAAATTGTAATATTTTTTCACAATACACTCATTTTGGGTGGAAAATTAAACATTTGTAATGGATAAAATGAAAAAAGGCTCCACAAAGTTTGATACGCAATTTCTCCCGAGTACACCGATACCCTACATGTGGTGGTAACCTGCTGTATGGGCGCACGGCCGGGCATAGAAGGGAAGGAGGCGCCATCCGGAGCAGATTTGCTGTCACATTGTACAGGCTATAATTTTTTTCTTTTTTTTAATGAGGACCTATAGGGGCTTATTTCTTTTGCCACATGAGATGCACTTTTCTAATACATAATTTTGGGGCATCTATAGCTAATTGGTGAGATTTAATTAACTCTTTGTTGGTGGAGGAAATGAAAATCATCAATTTTTAGGAAAATTTTTATGTGTTTTTTTTTTTGGCCGTTAACCATACCATGAAAATAGTATATTATTTTTATTCTTTGGGTCGCCACATTTATGAAAATACTTCATTTATATATATTTTTTTATTTTTTCCCATTTTTACTGAATAAAAAGTAATTTGGCAAAATTGTTGTTAATTTTAGCATCACCGACTTACATATGCATAACTTTTTTATTTTTCACCTCAAAAATCTGTTTAAGGGCTTATTTTTTGCAAGAATGATAGCTCTTTTTAGTGGTCTTATTTTAGATTGCGTAACTTTTTAAAATCACTTTTTTAGAGCATTTTTAAAGGGCATTAATAAAAAATCATCTTTATCAGAGAGAGTTTTTTTAGGTTGTTTTTTACGGGGTTCACTTTGCGGATCTAATAACGATTCTGTTTTATTATACAGATTGTTACGGACGCAGGGATACCAAATATGTGGGGGTTTTGTGTATTTTATTCAATTGTACTGAATAAAAACTAATTTGGAGAAAATCTTATTCATTTTAGCATCACCATCTTTTTATATGCATAACTTTTTTATTTTTTGGGAGATAAATCTTGTTAGGGGCTTATTTTTTGCGAGAACAGTTGTTCTTTTTAGTGGGCTTATTTTGGAGTGCATAACATTTTTTAAATCACTTTTTAGAGCATTTTTTATAGGGTATTAATTAAAAATTATCTTTTTTCGGAACGTTTTTTGCGTTTTTTTCCTCCGGCGTTTACCGTGCGGGTCCAGTAACAATTCTGTTTTATTATGCAGATTGTTACGGAAGCGGCAATACCAAATATGCGGGGTTTTTTTGTGTTTTTATGTTTTTTATACTTTATTAAGTTTTTTTATGGGAAAGTGACATTTTAGGGGCTTATATTTTTATGTATTAATTTTTTATTTATTATAATGTGTAGTGTTAACTGTTTTTGCATATTTTTACTTATACATACTTGAACTTAAACCAGTGATGCTCTGATCACTGGTTTAAGTTCAATACACTGCTCTACAATACTATTTTATTGTAGAGCAGTGTAAACTGTCTGAGCAAGCTTGCGCATGCTCAGACAGTTTACAGCCAGACCCGGAAGGGGTCTGGCTGCCATGGAGACCGGGCAGCTCCGGGGCACATGCCAGTCCTCGGAGCTGCCCGGCAGAGGATCGGATCCCCCGGTAAGCGGCACGGGGGATCCGATCCACAGCGCTTACACCCTTACACGCCGCGGTCATGTTTGACCGCGGCGTGTAAGGGGTTAACACCCGCGATCGGAGCCGGCTCCGATCGCGGGTGTTAGCGCAGGCTGTCAGCTGTACTAGACAGCTGACAGCCGCTGCTTCTGGTACCGGCTCCGTTCGTGAGCCGGTGCCAGAAGCAGGACGTTATAGAACGTCCCCGTGCGCTAAGCATCTAGCCCCGGGGACGTACTATAACGTCCTGGTGCGCCTAGGGGTTAAGGGCACCTACCACCCCGATTCTACCTATAAAGGTAGAAGGGGTGGTAGGTGGATGGATGGCACGTGAGGATAGCCCTTTGTTGGGTGTCTTTTAGAAAACTTTATTGCTTGTATATGCAAATTTTTTTATGCGGCTACTGGGGCGTGGAGTAGCCGGACATGAGGCTACTCCACGCCCCAGTAGCCACGTTACTCCGCCTAACAGGTAATCTTCGGCACGCAGCTCCTGGTAGCTGCGCGCCCTCGTCCGATTCCCTCGGCATCTTTGGCCTTCTGCGCATGCGCAGTAGCTCCGGCCCTGGAGCCGCGCAGCCGAAGGCCTGCGTTCTGCACATGCGCAGAAGACCCGGACGAGGGCGCGCAGCTACCAGGAGCTGCGCGCCAAGATTACCTGGTAGGCGGAGTAACGTGGCTACTGGGGCGTGGAGTAGCCGCGACTACTATCCTCATGTCCGGCTACTTGGGGCGTGGAGTAGCCGGACATGAGGCTACTAGCCGCATAAAAAAATTTGCATATACATGCAATAAAGTTTTCTAAAAGACACCCGGGACGTGAGGATTAGCCCAAAAAAAGGGCTAATCCTCACGTCCCATCCATCCACCTACCACCCCTTCTACCTTTATAGGTAGAATCGGGGTGGTAGGTTCCCTTTAGTATCATAGTATTACCCATCATACTGTTATCGTAGCTTGCAATGTTAGACAGTGGAAATTCAATTGCAGCTAAAACACTTCAAAAGCACAGTGTGTCCCCAGTCCTTCATGGTATTCTAGGCTGCAGTTCCACCAACATTTTTGGCCTGTAGCTCCATTTAAGAATTAACTACGTGAAGGCAAGGCCTAACAAGTGTAAAGACTAACCTGCCTCAGCTGAAGGTCGATGAATGAGAGGTCGACAGGCAGGATGTCTTCGAATCAGGTTACAAATAAATGGAATAATCATTATTAAACATTGTGGGGGAGCTGTGAGAGAGAGCCGGGAAAGGCGCTTGGCGAAGGCAGCGACAAGATACACAGGTAAATGCCTAAAAGAACATACACAATCATGTAAATTATAAGATGCTGTAGAGACAAAATCACACATCACTGCCAATTAGGCTTATAAGAAGTCTGTAAACCTTACGTGGATGACAAGAACAAGTTGGCCAAATGGAAGAAGCGGGCTCGATATTTCACATGAAACACTGAAGGATCCAGCAGGGAGTAAAGCTTTTTATAGAAATCTGGATATTCTCTGAAAGATCAAACAAGATTTCACATCTTGATGGGCACAAAACTGAATAAAACCATCATGGTCAGACTGCATTATCAAACAGTTATTCCTCATGTTAAGACATTTAATGCATATCAACAGAACCTGCCACAAAGTTCAGGTAGATGCAGGGTTTATCTGTTGAACATATATAACACAGCTTGTAGACATGCTGCAAAATGTCCAAGATCGGGCTCCCCCTCAAACTACAGAGTAAATCAGTCATAAAATTGCTGGAAATATAGGGTTCATTCAGATGGTCAAGATGGGCCCATAGATCACAGACTGAGCACAATGCTGAGGTGGGACTCCAAGCATCATAGTGATAAATGATACAAGGTGTCCTTTCTTTCCCACTAAACAGCAGTGTGCAGGACTCGCAGGACTGTGTAACTACGCAGCTTTATATAGCTGTAAATCATCAACATTATCCTAAAATTTGCATTAGAAATGTGATGTGTGATTATACCACAATAAGTTTAAGACCCAATTACATCAATTTAAAATAAAATTGTACATGTTGGGCAAAAACACCAAAACAATCTACCATATATAGGTGGATTTTCAAGGAAGTTAGTACATGTGAACATAGCCTTATATCTTGATAACAGTCTATTGAAGGATTGACTTCCCTGCAGGACTATTGCCATAAGCAAGTGATTTTACTTTCACGTCTACAGTGAAACAAAGGGAATTGGTGTTTGGCATTTGGTTCTGATGGAACAAGAACCAATTACATGCATTGCTGCTCAGGTAGCACAGAAAATAACTAGTGTATAATGTACTCTAAGAAAGCTGGAAACCTTTCTATTTTCCAAAATACCATGAAACGACAATGCCTGCAAGCACCTTAAAAGGAAATCTACCAACAAAATCAAGCATTATTAATCAGGGACAATTACTCAGATCCAGGGACAGTGACTGTGTTCATCTTGTATTTGTTATCCATGGCCTCCTTCCATTAACGCTAATGAATCAGAAAGGCTCTTTAGGTGTTAAAAGAGCCTCTCTGAGCTGTAGCTGGAGAACAGGAGGGAAGTGCTGAGGGAGCAGGGGGAAGGCAAGGCAGTATTAGCCTGCAACGCTAAATGTTTATAGCTTTCATGCTGGAGGAGATTGCAGGTTCTGCGCTCAACGCATACCAGATCAATAGATGGTAGCATATGCTTGCAGCTAATAGTGACAATATAGAGATGATATTTGTATACATACAGAACTACTATATCAATTTATTTGGTAAATAGCAGGACTAGGAAAAAATAAAACGGGTACTTACAAATTATGCTGGTGAATGAGGATAAAAAGCCCATTCAGTGCAAGGAGACTTATGGCTCCACCTGTTAAAAGGTTAAAATACAAATAATCATTTGTTAGACATGAATTGGTAAAGTACTTCAGCTACCAAAAACGCTAAAGATCTCATCTCTGCTTACCAACATCATATGCCACGGTAAGAAAGTCTATCATCAACGTAGGTTTAGTCATGTGAGGCAATATGGACTCATGGAGGATCAAAAGCACCTTCTTGTAAAGGCTGACTGAGAGCTTGAAGACAAGACCAGATACAAGATTACAGTTTACATTTCAAGAATGAGAGCAAGGGTTAGGATTAGGGCAAAGGGAAATGGAGACAATGGCAAGAACTTACTTTGTGCTTCAGGAAGCCCATCCAGACTCTCTCAAATATCTTCTTGTGTTCCTATAAAATAAACAAGAACCATGATCAATCAAGTCATCAATCTGGAGATGAAAGACCATACAGAATAACTACTGGACTCACCATTAATTTTGCTGGCTTCCATTCATCCACTTTTTCTGAATAAAGAGGGGAAACACATTACACAGATCATATAAAAAGCAAGAAACAGATCACCTAGCAATGTATATATTCAGTAACTATGTATTCACTTCACAGGTACACAAGCTAAGATCTGTATCACTTGTCTATAATCCCAACAGTTTAACTCTGTAGCCAATTTAACCCGAGTAGCAGGCTAGCAGCCTCCCTGCCTTAAAGGGAACCTGTCACCAGGAGATCCATTTTTAGTACTCCCCAGGTCCCCACAGAAACAGCTCCTCCATGTGTCCTTTTCAAATATATGAAAACACATCACTTGGCTTAGCAACACCCTCTGCTCCTCTACAGCCAATCCAGAGTGTGGGGAGTTATTCATATATTTGGTCACATGGAGTACCAGTTTCCCCAAGGATGGGGGGAAACTGCTCCTTTCCAGCCACTCCCAGTGGACGAGTGACTAGTCACAGAGCAGATGCTAATGAAAGGTACAATGTAACATATCTTTTTTTCTGTAAAACCTATTTTTTATACAAAAACACTATGGCAGTGTATGTACTATGCTCTGTGGGGACTGGGGGAGTGCTAAAAATTGGTCTCCTGGTGACAGGTTCCCTTTAAAGGACATCTACCAGGATGAAGAAGAACTGTATGCAACTGAGCCTGAGGGGCTCTAGGTTCCATAGGTGTTAATGGAGCATGGAGCCCCTCAGGCTCACTGACATACAGTCCTTCATCCTGGTGGAAGATGTCTTTAATGTTCACAGCAAATTCTAAGAAACTAATCTGAGACCCTTAACCCAGAGTCACATAGATGGCGAGATTAATGGAGGCAACAGAGAAATGAGAAGGGGTAACATAAAAAGAGGGGTTTACATACGTAATGATTAGCCACAAAGAAAGAAACAATATAAAGATAAGCAGGGGACTCTCATAGGTAGGGAACAATTAGTGGGAACCATATAAAATGATGGGTTAAAGTTATAAGCATACTGGAACACAGGATCAACAATGTCCCTTCTATGTCTCTCCTTAGCTGCCATGATCGAACGTGCTTGATCGAGGCCGTTAAGGTGTTAAACTGCCCAGTAAGGAGAGTTCTCCTTTTTGGGTACAGGCAGCAGGGACCAGGCTTTATGTAACAGCTCGCCTCCTACTGCAGATTAGCTGGCACACTGGCAGGGCCAGCCCGATCAGCAGATAGACGTATCGTTAATCAGTTAACAAATTAGAGCTCAGTAATTGATTGTTATAGGCAACAAACACTTTAAAAATCTGCCCCTTTTTTTTGGGGGGGGGGGGGGTAAAAAGTTCAGGGGAAAAATGAAGTGGCCGTCCCTGCCCTCCAAATTTGCTAATTTTCTTCTTTGAGGTCATATGTGTCTGTTACTAAATTAGAAGGCAATGTATAGATGGATATATAAAAACCATATACAGGATATTCTCACCTTTTTGTGCAACGAGGAAATTTGATAATTTATCATCTTGTGGCATGTTAATGGATGAAAGGAGACCAAAGACATTGTTCAGGAAAATGGATGGTAAAGTCTGGAAACAATAACAAGTTTACACAGGCATAAGTGTCTGCATATAGTTTCATCACCCAACTGAAAATGAATGGAATAAAGAAGGAAATTGTTTTGAATGGAAACTACCAACCACATTACCTCTTTATTGTTCTGGTACACTTGTGCAATCCTTTCAATAACCACTGACATGGTGTAGTATCGGATGTCATCATACTCCAGAAACTCCTGGAACCGCAATATTACAGCGGAGCAATCCTTCTCCTCCTGGAGTAAGCCATCTATAACAAGCTAAGGAGAAAACTATATGAAGCACAGGAAAAACATCAGAATTCAACAAATACATGTAGATTTTCAGAACTGGCTTACCTTCAACAAGTGACGGGGGAACCGATAACCATCTTTCCAAATAGCACTTTCCAAGGGGAACCTTCCTTCAAGTTGAATGAATTTCATAAGCATGCACAATGCCAGCTCCTGTAGTAGAGACAGGGTCAGCAAAAACGTATTTGAATATTACATGAAGATAGACTGGCCAAATAATATACTTCATTTTAATACACAGATTCAAACCCCTTGGCCTGAAAAAAAAAAAAAACCCTCAATCTGAAACACGGAATTCACATAACTATATGGACATAATGAGGGGAATTTATCATGAAAACTCTGCCCCTTTGGATATATGTGCAGGCCGCCTGTGCAGCACTGTGCCTGAACTGGAACACAAGCCCTCATACATCTCCCCCAATTCAGTTGAATTAAGTGATCTCTAGGTTCGGTAAGCATACAAAGAAAGTTTATTGGACCCAACCTGCTTGTAAAGAACAGGCTTCAAATAGACTTGTAGCTTTTGTGAGAAGGAATTTTGTTCCTTATTCAATACTTCTGTCACAATTCCGGAGGGTGCAGTCCCACATGGAGATTTTGTTCTGTTTTTACACACACCCAAAACGCATGTATGTTTCCAATGAAACACAAGCCTTTCTCAAGAGCTGTGGAGTCAATAAGCCAAACTTATGCCAACTCGGACAACTCAATTTCCCGAATATCGACTCCAGCTCCACGGTCCTATTTTCCTGGTCACTCTAGAAGTGCCAAGATTAATGTGCGTATTCCTTCCCAGTGGCTTATTCTTCTGATGTATAGCAGAGGAGCTTCACACCCAAGCATGTGCATACAGTGCAGCACACATTCATCTCTACTAAAAGAGGGATCGGGGTGCACAAGCTAAGCCGACAGGCCACATGCTGCCTGTAAAGCCACGATTTGTGGTTCACACCCTGCTGACAGTCCAATGAGCATTTTCATAACTGATGTAAAATAATTGATGGAAGCGATCATTGGAGCAGGAGGCCTGGTAGTAGTGAGTGCAGCCGAGAAGTTCTTCTGGATCCTCTCCTGCAGCTCTGCTTTGTGTCCTGAAGCCCAACACTGGTTGTTTGTGTCGATGTCGGAGCAGAGTGGTCCCAGGAGCAGGAGAGGATCCAGTAGTGGCAAGTAATTGTCATCTGTACTGTACAGCTCCCAGGTCCACTCCTGCTCCTGGGGTACAATTCTGCTCTGGGTCATGATGCTGCCACATACAACTGGCGTGGGACACAAAGCAAAGCGGCACATGGAGGAGAGAAGAAGCTGCAGTTTGGGGGAGAGGGGGCACTGCATTTATATCTGCTCCGAGGTCTGCACTATTGTGTGCTCCGAATGTAGTATTTGGTTGCTGGGGTGTTATTTATTGCTGTACTGTGGTACTTATAATTTCTGGGGTATTATTTACTGTTGATGAATCTAGGTTGCTGGTTACTGATTCAGTGCTTGGATCAAAAATGTTCACTCTTGGCCTGAATCCTTAGATCAGGAATAGAACAGACATTTAAAGGAAATGTAAAATTTTTTATAGAGCAAGTCCATTTCCACGACTCCGACTGCAGAGCCATGTGTTTCTTTGTAAATGCATATAAATTTAGACCAAGACCCATCCCACTTGCATTTTGGATGCATTTAAAAACGTTACAAAAACACGAAATGGGAATGCGCCATAATGCACTTCCAATACTGAAACAAAGATTTCATTAAATGGTCAAGCAGCATCAACAGATCACAATGCACTGCGAGATTCATTGTATAATCATTAACGGAATCATCACAAAGATCTAAATGACACATAGTCCATTAATCTCAAATGTTAACCTGGAGAAAGAAACTGCATTATGATATTTGGAATAAATTTAGGAGAAAGCAAATAATGAGTTCTACAACAGGACAGGGTGTAAGTGTGACGCACTAAATGGAGCCAAGAGCACATGTTTGACCCAAATTTTGTTCCACAGCATTTACAGGAAGCCATCCACAAAATCCCATGCTAGACAATGGAGCAAATGTGCTACTGCAATGCTTACATTCCACAGTCTCTCAATCGCTGGGGGTGCCAAAATGCATGGGAAACAAAACAGCAGCAGGATGAGAGCAGCAACTCTGTCTACAGCGTCATGCCCACCACCATGAGTACAATCGGGCCGCAAATAACAGGGGGTGAGCCGTTGTTTGCACCCTGAATAACAAGTGTGGGGTGAGCATGACACTCCTTGCCCATGCTAATTGAAAGAGACTGTCTGCACTGCAACACTAGCAGAACTGACAGCTATACTGACCTGCACCTGGGAAGAAGCTGTGTGGAGCTGCTCCCCTAGACAGGACACACAGCTGTTGTAACGGTGTCGCATCCATATCTTGTACTTGTCTTCTGCACTCAGGGAATCTATCAATAGAAAGAAGTTAAACCAATAAAACTACAGCATAGCAAATCTTGTGAATGAAGGTTTTTGGACCCATAGGCAGACAGAGACAGGAGAAAATAAGACCAGACGCAATAACAATAAAACTAATCGGTGACCAATGCTTCACAACGTGGCCCTGTATTGTACAGTATCAAGGGAATAAATCAGGACGATTTTGATAAAGGCATCTCACGTGTCACCATACAGCGGCATCAACCACCTATTAGCTAACACGTGGAAGTGATATGTGCTACCTCTCTCATTCTCCGCTACCATGTGACCTGCTACATGACTACAATGATACTGGTAGCAGAAGGTTGACATCAACCCTAACAGGACTTGGTTAATAGGGATTATTCTTGCAGAATATTCACTGCAGACTTTCCCCTTTGATGGACCTGCAAAGTGTACAAAAATATACAAAATATACAGTTAAGGCTGGCTTTCAGTTCTGCAGAATAAAATATGTCTGCCCAAAATTACTTGTGTACCAACTAACCCCTTAAGGACGCACCATCTTTAAGGTTAATTTCTGACCAATCTCTGATGCTCCATGCGTAAACATTCAATATCGCATGTGTTTAAAATGGTCCAAGAACGCAACACACTCCATTTTCCATGGCCCGTGCACGGTCAGGTGGTACCACCCTAACTCTGATCACTTCTCCAAGCCTACAGCCCTGGTCTAAGCTTCAGCATCACCCTGGAGTTGTTTCACCAAGACCAGTGGCCATGATGCTTCTCTGTACCTGGTAGGGCCTCATCTTCAGCTGGTAAGTTACCAATATACAGCTCTCCTTTCTCCAGCAAAGCTTCGAAAAGTTTTGCGCAGGTCCGAATTGCAGCAAGAACATCATCTTTATTTTCTGACTATACAAGACAAAACGTACATAGTTAATAACCTGCTGATAGACATAAGGTAAGTGACATGAGGGGCACGGAGACTAAAGATAGCTGGTGGGGCAGAGGCTCCTCTGGGGTCTAGGCTTTCCTCAATTCTACCCCGTAACCATGGAAACACATCAGCCCGCACAGAAGCTGCAGTCACCAAACCACAGCTATATCTACATGTGTGACCATCTGTGCTGTAGGTTCCTGCAGGGATATCGTCCTACAGACTTGCTGCTTCTAACCCCGCCATATTGTGGCATTTGTTGCAATAAAACGCATACAAGAGCGATCTAGTGTGTATGCAGCAGCTCCCGTAACGCTGTGGTCTGCAGGGGGTTAATGTCGGCGGTGCAGCCGTACAGGTCACATAGTCCTTTACCTCCAGATATTCCAGGATATCAAACAATGAGTTGGCGTTTGCCCGGCTCTGCAGCACTTCCCTGAGCTTCGTGTCCAGCTCCTGCCTCGCCGAGTCGCCGTTTTTGCCCAGGCTCCGGGCTGCACGCTTTTCCTTGCGCGCCGCCATGTTTGCTCACGTGTAGGAAGGAGAATGTGTTGTGACGCGCATGCGTAGGCGGTGGGCGGGAAGAGGAGTGATGATGTGTGATGTTATCGATATGTGTGGTGATGCTGGGTGGTGTGTGAGCTGCATGGAGGATGCAGTAATATAATAGGAAAACAATAACGTCGTGTTTCATAGGGAAGGGTAACACAAGTAAAAAGGGATTGTGCCATATCTGGTTTTGGAGTTTTTAATACTTGTAGAACCAAATTGTTCCCCGCTGCTTGAAAGGGCTTTGTTAATCCTACCACTACGGATCTACCTATTACTGTAGATCTGGTGGTAGGTGCAGAACAGCCCTTTTTAGTCCTTTACTTCCCTCTATCTTTTCTACTCTTTTATCAGGGTAGTAGGCAGATTTTCTAAATAGGCTACTGGGGCCCCAGTAGCCACTTTGATTCTCCTACCCAGATATCTTCAGTGCGCAGCTACAAGGAGCTGCGCGCACTCGTCCATGAAGCCAGAGTTCTGCACAGGCCAGCGGTTGCACAATCTGTACCAAAGCCAGAGCTACTGCGCATGCGCAGAACTCCAGCTTCACAGGCAAGTGTGCGCAGCTCCTTGTAGCAGGCACTGAAGACACACTGCCGCCCCCCCCCCCCCCCCCAACCCCCCTGCCCCCCCCCCTGCGGGCTCGCTGAACCCCCAACTCCCCTGCGGACACACTGACCCCTACACCCCCCTGCGGAAACACTGACCCTTTGGGAAAAGAAAAAAACCTCACCTTCCCTGGTTCCCCCGGAGCGGAGCCTGCAGCCCCCATCTTTCTTCAGCCTGAGCCTCCCGTATGCGCCGGCTCTGAAGACGGCACACGTGATCTGGTGACGTCACCATGTGCGCCGGCTTCAGAGCCGTCGCATATCTGTGGAGCGCCGCTTCAGGGGAACCAGGACAGGTGAGTTTTAGATTCCCGACAAGTGCAGCATAGAGGCAGAAAAGTATTGATCCGGATGGTGATCAATTGCACCAGTGTCTTATAGCGACACTGGTACAATTGATCCGGGGGCCGAGTGGGCCCCTCCAGCACCCCGGCACTTTTAATAAAATTAATTAAGACACCTGTAAGAGTCATAATGGTCTTTTTACTAACTTACATTGTTTAGGCCACAGCATCTACTATCATGAAAATGAATGGCTCCAGTCCTTGCCATGTTTTCTATACAGATAGACACAACTATACACAAAACAAGGAAAACGAGATTCAAGTTTAAAAAATCATCATCATCATCCACCAGGAGATCTCCCGACGTATACATAGACATATAATGGCACACAGAGGCCTCCTTTTTGCCTCTGTCTGCACAGTATACATCATATATTGTGGAAAACACAGAATACAAAGACACAGCTAGCTACATCTTTCCATCCTGCTCCCTCCTTTGTTTGTCCACCCGTCTCTTGATGATTGACCACAAGTTCTCAATGGGATTAAGATCTGGGGAGTTTCAAGGCCATGGACCCAAAATCTTTTTGTTTTGTTCCCTGAGCCATTTAGTTATCCCCTTTGCTTTATGGCAAGGTGCTCCAGCATGCTGGAAAAGGCATTGTTGATCACCAAACTGCTCTTGGACGGTTGGGAGAAGTTGCTCTTGGAGGACATTCTGGTACCATTCTTTATTCATGGATGTGTTCTTAGGCAAGACTGTGAGAGAGCCGATTCCCTTGGCTGAGAAGCTGCCCCACACTTGAATGGTTGCAGGATGCTTTACAGTTGGCATGAGACAAGACTGGTGGTATCGCTCACCTTGTCTTCTCCCAACAATCTGTTTTCCAGATGATCCAAACAATCGGAAAGTGGATTCATCAGAGAAAATCACTTTACCCCAGTCCTCAGCAGTCCACTCCCTGTACCTTTTACAGAATATCAGTCTGTCTCTGATGTTTTTTCTGGAGAGAAGTGGCTTCTTTGCTGCTCTCCTTAACACCAGGCCTTGCTCCAAGAGTCTCCGCCCCACAGTGCGTGCAGATGCACTCACACCTGCCTGCTGCCATTCCTGAGCAAGCTCTGCACTGCTGGTAGCCCGATCCCGAAGCTGAAACACTTTTAAGAGATGCTCCTGGTCCTGGCCCTTGCTGGTCCTTGGGCGCCCTGGCAACAATGGAACCTCTCTCCTTGAATTCCTTGATGATGCGGTAGATTGTTGACTGAGGTGCAATCTTTCTAGCTGCGATACTCTTCCCTGTTTGGCCAGTTTTGTGCAGTGCAATGATGACTGCACGTGTTTCTTTAGAGATAACCATGGTTAACAGAAGAGAAACAATGATGCCAAGCACCAGCATCCTTCTAAAGTGTCCAATAGTGTGATTCTTACTTAATCATGACAGATTGATCTCCAGCCCTGTCCTCATCAACACCCACACCTGTGTTAATGGAGCAATCACTAAAACGATGTTAGCTGCTCCTTTTAAGGCAGGCCTGCAATAAAGTTGAAGTGTGTTTTTGGGGGAAAAGTTCATTTTCATTAATTGCTGTTATGCTGATCACTCTTTATAACTTTCTGGAGTATATGCATATTGCCATTATAAAACCTGATTCAGTAGACTTTGTAAAAATTAACATTTGTATAATTCTCAAAACTTTTGGCCACGACTGTAAAAAGGCATCCAGACCCTTCTTGAAGCTCTCTGCTGTCCCCGCATTGACCAGTGACTGAGGCAGGCTATTCTACAGATTGACTGTTCTTACAGTGAAAAAAAGCCTTGTTGTCTCTGGTCATTAAACCTTGTTTACTGCAGACGGAGACAGTGCCCCTTCGTCTTTTGATTTGATTTAATATGAAACAACTTACCACCATATTTTTTGTATGGACCATTCATATATTTATATAAATTAATCATGTCCCCTCGTAGTCATCTCTTTTCCAGACTAAATAAATGTAGTTGTTTTAATAACTGAGACCCTCCATAGCACTTATCATTTTTGTGGCTCTTTGTTGTACCCTCTCCAGGTCCAGGGCATCCTTTTTATGGACCGGAGCCCAGAACTGGATGGCATATCTTGCTGGCTTTAGGGGCAGCTGATTGACATTACATGCTGTTATTTAATTTATGATCTACCATTACGCCCAGGTCCTTCTCAACAAGGGACTCTCCCATATTTATTCCCCCAAGGACATATGTTGCCAGTGGGTTATTTCGGAGTAGAAATCATTGACCACAACTCTCTAGATATGATCCTTCAGCCAGTTTTCAATCCAATTGCAAATTATTCCTTCCAAACCAATAGATCTTATTTTACCCATCAGGTGTCTATGAGGGACAGTATCAAATGCTTTTGCAAAGTCCAAGAACACAATATCCAAAGCGACTCCTCTGTCCAGGCATCTGCTCACCTCTCCGTAGAAGCATATTTCCTTCTGATCCTCCTTGATATGGTTCTACTCCTTTATTGGAGTCCAAATGTGTTTAATTAAACTGGACTTCATTAGGAAAGGAACACACCTGTCTATATAATTATTGTGGAGAAGACCAGGTGCTGCACATGCCAAATATAATCTCAACAGTGACACATGCTGGTGGTAGCATCATGCCATGGGGGCGTTTTTCAGCTGCAGGGACAGGACGACTGGTTGCAATTGAAGGGAAGATAAATGTGACCAAGTACAGAAATATCCTGGTAGAAAACCTTTTCCAGAGTGCTCTGGACCTCAGACTGGGCTGAAGATTCACCTTCCAACAAGACAATGACCCTAAGCACACAGCTCAAATAACAAAGACGTGGCTTCAGAACAACTCTGTGACCATTCTTGACTGGACCAGCCAGAGCCGTGACCTAAACCTGATTGAGCATCTCTGGAGAGACAACCTGAGGGATTTGGATAGGATCTGCAAGGAATATTGGCAGAGGATCCCCAAATCCATGCGCGATAAACTTGCATACTTGAAACATGGCTGTTCTAGGTCAAAACGTACTTCAACTAAATACTGAGCAAAGGGGCTGAATACTAGACCATGTGACATTTCGGTTTTTCTTGTTTAATAAATTAGCAAAAATGTGTTTTTGTTCTGTTGAGATGGGGAGCAGAATAGCCTAATAACAAGTTCCCATAGCACTATTCTAACTTGTGCCGATACTGTTTTTAGCTCCCTTTCGCTTACGAGTCATCCTGTGTTCTGTACTGCAGGAGGGAGGAGAGAAGAGCAAACATGAAATGAGAACTTCATTTTCTGGGAATAGGAACTATGCAATTTTAACTAAAAACAGTGTGAAGACAAGTTAGTACAGTCCTCTGCTTGTTATAAGGCTTGTATGTTCAAATCTGGTGATCGGTTCCATTTAAAAGGGTATGTACACTTTCTGTATCCACTGTACATGAATCCTTGTTAGGTGGCAGTCTTCAGAGGATGTGACATCATGTGATTACAATTGGCCTGTGTGTATTTTAAAACAGTAATGTTACAAAACTCATGTAGCCATGGCTATGGGATAACTCCCCAAATGTGTAGGCCACAGATTTGTTCTGTATTTTGAATGTGATAATGGAAGACTTTATATATTTATCTCATTGGTGCTGGACCTAATTTTTTCTCCAGTGTTTATGCTACTTCCCTGTGGCGAGGGAGCTGTCCTGCTGCATCAATCCATCGCTGTTATCCTGACTGCCCATTTTAACCAATGGAGCTACAGACGTTAGTAGCAGCATTTTTTGCCTGGTTTATGGCACATTTAGAATAAAATGTTTGTATGTTTGTTTTTTATGTAAAATGTAAAAATAAGAAAGTACCAGAATGTGTTATAAATATGATATAAGAAGAACTTTCTCCCTCTGCCCAGATCCTGCTGCTTTCCACTAATTTATCACAACTCCGAAAAAAATAATTGTCTGTATACCTGGCTTCTGGAAGGAACAATGATTGTTACACAGTAAAGGAGGCAGCATTGGACCACTGACAGATCCTCTATGAACACACATCCGTATGTTGTAAACAAAAAAAAACTAAGCCACACATAGAAAGCGTTTGTAAAAAAATGTACAGTTTATTACCCTGGCAATGTGCTATGCATCACTCACTATGGATCTACAGCACGTACAAATGTATTTTCATTGTATATGTACATTTTGAACACAGTATGGTTCAAGGAAACCAAGCTTTTCTCCATTTTACTGCAAGGGACCTATCATTTGACATATCCAGCAGTAAAAGGGTGGTCATATTTTAAATTATCCACATATATATAAGGAGATGTAAGACAAGAGAAACACATTTCCACTCTGGAAAACAAAAACACAAATCACAGATGCCATGCACATACAAAAAAACGACAGGACATTAGGGGAACCCCCTACAGACACACAATACATTTCATTCAAGTTTCTTATGAGTTCCAAACTGCATTCATACTAATCTCTTTCATGTAAAGCTGGCTATACACTTGGGATTACTGGTAGCCGAACAGCTATCCCCTCCTACACTCCTTTGTCATCAATACCATCGCTGAGGGTGCATGTGTTCTAACTGGTGCGAGGCATCTGTGAAGTTGGCTTATCTGCTCTCTTCCCTCACACATGGTCTGGTCATGATGTGCATGTTCGGCTAACATTAACCAAGTGCATAAGGCCTGCTGAAGAAAAACTTCATTTGACTATAAAGTGGCACAGTAAACTTGGGGATTGCAGGTGCTTAATGGACATGACATCTGCCAAAAGTGAATGCAACAATATGCTGTCTAAAAGTGATAGCATAACTACACACTTACAACGAATTGTACTACACTACAGTATACTATACATCATAGTAAAATCTGACAACAAACAACTACGTTCTACACGACACATTAAATATGTGCAAACATAAGACGTCAGGCTTCTAATGTAAACCACAAACGGGGAATATCTGTGGGTTCAGAGATGCATGATGCTAAACATGATCTATACATTCAGCAAAATGCCCAAAGCTGCTTTTGGTAGAGGAATCTTACACCATTTAAGGCTTTATGGATTCTGATGAACAGCAGGAAGACGTAGGATGTGACATGCACAGGTGTGAAAATGGGAAGTCTCTGCTATGCAAATCACCTAGTACCATCACTCTTACTGTAAATGTTCACACTGCTACCTTCTTCCTGGAACAGTGCCACCATTGCCCACTGGAGGGGTGTGGTATTAGAGCTTAGTATCCATGGAGAAGCACTGCAACAATACTATCCATAACCTCTTTTTTGCTGGGATAAAGTAGCATCATTTTTGTAATTTTGGACAACCCTTTTAATTTCTAAAATTAAAGGAGTTGTCAGGCTTCAAATGTTCTTAAAGAGTGGCATGGGAGGCTGTAAAGAATACATATGCATGTTTAGACCTAAACACTTGTGTTCAGTAAGTAGCAATACTTTTACTAGTAGTACTAGTAGTAGTTTTACTTTAGTTAACCAACAAAACATGTTTTGCTACTTACCGATCAAATGTGTTTAGGTCTAAATATATGCGATCAGGGAGGAGTCATTTTTGATGTGCTTGAAATGCATCTCAAAACTCAATTTAAGCACATTGTGTGAATGCAGCTTTAGAGAGAGTTTTTGACACCCCATATACTAGTTAGGCTCTCTACCCTTAGGCCTCATGCATACAATCATTTTGGCCAGGTGGAGATGGGAGCACTGATCACCTCTCCCATCTCCATAGGAGCCAGGCAATGGTGCCCGACTGGTGGCTCTGCTGCACTGTGCACGATACTTGATCTAGCCACAATTTGTGAAGCTAGCTCCCGGCCGCCATATACGTACATGTTCATGAGGCCTTAGGTGGGTGATCTGACATCCTGCAATCAGTGGAGTGACATTTACTATAGCATGCAAGGAGTTGGAACTAATATAAGCGGTAAATGTTCTCCATAACTCCAGGGCATTTAGAGACTTGTCTGTAGACTCCTCCAGAAAAGTCATATAAACTCATCAGTAAATTTTGACCTATAGAAGAACAATGTACACTTTAAAGCAATAAAGGAAACTTAAGCAGCATCTTAAGCTGACCATACAAATATCTCACTGACAAGCAGCATCTGAAGCTGGTCATACAAATATGACATTGGCAGCAGCTGTCTGTAAAGGACCTGCCACATTCAGAGTGCTGTCTGCACACACAAGCTTATAGCGCTCTCCGCGCAGCGCAATTTCTATTGTTGGTATGAAATTTCAGGTCTCTATGACCACCTTTAGTTACATTAAACCATGAAGGTCTTTTATAAGATGAGATATTCCCAAAAAGTGCACAAGTAAATTATTTAAAAAGAACTTAAAAAACATACAAAAGAAAAACATACAAAACACACAATTATGTCAACATAAAATCCATCTAAAGGGAGAATAAAAAGTGCAAAACAACAGAAAGTAACTTCAGTATTAGCGTAGTGAGTGTATACAGCACACATTTCATCATACCGGAGCAGCTCATTCTCTGCATGCTGTATTACAATGTCTATTACCAGGCAGAGACACTGGCAAACCCTTCATGTATCCTCCTCCAAGACAGCGTCATACCAGCTAAAGCTTTACCTGCCATCCACAGTCACAGGATTGTGGACAAGCATTCGGTGATGGCAATGCTGAGTCTTCAATTCATTCCTTTGTTCCATTTCTTGGATCTTCCCTTTTTTGAAAACTGAAATGTCTAAACCTTAAAACTCAAAGAATATTATTCTTAAACTGACTATTAATAAGATAAACAAAAAACCCTGCAGACCTGTTACAAAAGTCAACGCACCAAGATCCTTCCCACATTAGAAGATGCTTCCTGCAAAATGAACAAAAGCTCCCCCATTCCTTTCATCTGAAAACCATTGTGGATCCAATGTCACTTCTTCTGTGGGTGGTGCAGGGCGGGCATAGGGTTTTCTTCATTTCCCCTTCCTTCACATTTCCACTGTTTCTAAACATTAATATAACAACAGATGAATGCAACATTTGCCCAGACATGACAAACACAACGCTAGGATCTATAGATAGGTGCCTGGTATGAGATGTTTTCTGAAGGTGCACTTTCTGGGTTCCTCCTGGTTCCTCAGCTTGGTTTAGTGGGAGCTTTGATGCGTACTGTAGATGCCCTGACTTGGAGCTTTGCCTGCTGGTTCTGTGCATCAGTGTTGGCTGATGCTGGCGCTGGGCTCTGGCTGGATGACGTCTGGAGCTGGGGTGATGCAGCTGCCACCACCTGCTGTTGTTGAAGGATTTTCTGCTGCACCACTTGAGCTGCTGTTGAACCCGCTGGTAGCACTTGAACTTGCTGCTGAGTGGCTGTTGTTGCTTGGGTCAGGGTTACAGTCTGTGACTGGACCTAGAATAGTTATTGTACTAATTAAAATAGGTTCTATATCATGTAAGAACCCAACGCTTCTGAATGGCATGAAGCATGAAGCAAACTGTGTTTGGTAGGACAAAGAAATGTGCATTGCGTACACAATGGAAAAAAGCACTGACCTGCTGCGTGGCTGGTACCATCTGCTGGATGTTAGCCACTGCTGCCTGCTGCTGGACCACCTGAGGAAGCTTTGCAACCTTGAGGGAATGAGCAGATGATGAAGCGATGAAATGATCTCTTTATGGATTTTAGAAAGGAAATTCAAGGACATTAAATGGCAAATTCGCAGAGCTGCCTGGAAATAAAGGCTTATGTTGTTGGTTTATGGATCTAACTGGCTGTGCCAGCAGCGTGAGGTGAGTCCTGGGGCAGACACTGTAATGCCTTGGGCCCACCATATATGAATACATAGGATGGCTGTATGCTAGGATTCTGTATGAGGAAATGTGAGGGTATCCCGTCAAGCACTACTTATGAATGACCTGGGTGCCCACTTCACTCGGAGGCTCACTAGTGGATCCATCTGTTCACCTGTGGGCCAGTCCGGGCCAGCATGGGGGAGATGCAGATGTAGCAGTCATTGTCCTAGTTTCCTCTCCTACACACTCATCCAGGTCCCTCCCCTCTCCCTGTTATGTGTATTGTGCAGACAGGGGATGGGAAGGGATGATGTGGAGAAGAGGAAGAATGCATGAGGAGACACAGCTGCAACCTCCCCCTCCACAGGACTCACCACACGCTGGCAGCAAGTTAATGTGAAATAAAGTTTTGTAAAGTACTGAAACGATTCAGAATGCTGAGAAAGCCATTTTTTAAATAAGCATAGCATATGCTATTGGAACCTGTCACCAGCTAAAAATGACATTCCTGGTGACAGGTTCGCTTTAAAGACTTGAATTTGGAATCTAACGGTATCTATCTCTTCTCAGTTCTTGTATCTTCTGGGATGATTTCTTATTACTATCTATAGAATCAAATTTTCTTCCCATCTTAGTTTATTGCCTTTAGACATCAATGGAAAAATTATGTCTGAACTATTTTTTATGCGCTCAACCAATTATGAAATGGAAAGAAGCATGACATGAATGGGTAAATTGCCAAGTGGGCCTGTGTCCAGCAGTTACCTGAATCTGTGCCTGTACTTGTTGGGCACCAGGAGATTTCTGAGTCTGAGTGATAGGAGTGGTAAGGAACTGTGTTTTAATAGCTGGCTGAGCGGTGTACGTCAGCTTCTGCTGTTGGGCCTGTTGCTGTTGTTGTTGCGGAGGCTGAACAGCGACTTGTTGAGTTATCTGCTAAAAAGTACAAAAGACAATATATCATATTTATCAATCATTTTCCATCCTAATCTTCAATAAAAATTATATTCTCTCAAAGACCTTGTACCACATTCATCAAAGGTTTTAGGCCAACTGCACATGGTCATCATCATTTCTGAAAAAGGGATACGCTGGCCACAGTGCACAGGAAATTGATATGTGACACAAGGGGGGGTCATTTATCTTAGGGTGCGGTCACACGTCGCGTTTACCGCATGCGTTAAAAAACGCATTGGAATAGCTGGAGAGTGATTTGCCTAATTAAACACCTCTTAACACTTGTGTTTACAAAACGCATGCGTTAACCGCGATGTTAACACATGCGTTAACAATGCGTTAACAACCGCATGCGTTAACCGCGATGTTAACGCATGCGTTAACAATGCGTTAACGGTTGCGTTTTGTAAACACAGGTGTTAGCAGCTGTTTAATTAGGCAAATCACTCTCCAGCTATTGCAATGCGTTTTTAAACGCATGCGGTAAACGCGACGTGTGACAGCACCCTTAGAGTTTTCTCTTTTCTTTTTTTTTCGATTTTTTTTAGTAAAGTTAGCGGCACAAGAATTTTTTAGTGTTGCACCTGATATATCTTTAAAATTCAGATGTAAACATATGAAAAAGTCACAATATTGGCGCAAATAGTGCTTAAAAAGTCACAAATAAACTCCAGTTCTGAGGAGTTGTAACAGAAGAGTTTAAGACTTTTGTATGACTTTGTAATAAAAGTGATAAAAACCCCATAGAGAAGTCCAAAACCCAGAAAAAAACAAGAAAAGTCACACACAAATATCCTGACTAAAGATAAATAACCCCCAAGGAGTTGTTTCATCCCTACTGAACAGAAGCGTCGAAGTGTAATCACGATAACAGTTCAAAAATTATCTTTAGTGGAGAAGAAGTCAATTTTTTCTGTGCCCCCCAAAGTTCGGGATAGACAGCTTAGACCTTATTAATGGGGCATGATCCAATGCACGAGCCACAAATAACGCAAATACTCATTTTCCTGCTGTAAACTAAGCCAAATAATAAGAAGTGTAAAAGTCCCTAAAATGGAACACAGAAACTTCCCTTACCTTTTGCTGCTGCACTGAGGCCTGTCCTGGAGAGGCCCCGGACTGCAAGGCTTTTTGTTGTTGCTGTTGTTGCTTTAATTTCAGGAGCTGCTGTACGTTCAGGGGCTGAGCAACCACAGTCTGACCCCCTATAACAGAAAGATTGGAAGGCAGGATCTTTTAATGTTAAACTAAAATTGAAGCATAACTCTTTTGATAGTCAATTTCATTACCATTATCTACTATTACAAAGAGACAATAAGTGGCATAATATAAATCCAAAAGATGGGACAGATTTATCAAGCTGTCTGAAGGTCAGAATATTTCTGGTTGCAAGGGCAACTAGGAATATTCTGACTTTCAGACAGCTTGATAAATCTGCCCCAATGAGTCTTATGATCTGATGAACATAATCTTATAACTACGTAGCATACCTGCAGCTTTCTGGGGCTGGCCAATAGCAACACTGATTCCTGCCACAGTGACAGGTAGCGTGGTCACTCCTGTGGATGACACAACAGCGGACACCACTGGGGGCTTTGCTAGTGCCACTTGTGCAGTTTGTCCTGGTTGAGCCTGGATTTGTCCCTGAGCCTGAAGCTAAAGAAATAAGTTACATTTTATTAACTCTTCTTTTGGAAGAAGTGTATGAAAAAGAAGTGAGAAATAAGTTATGAAGAGCTGAGTAAAAGAAAACTTTCTACAAAAGGTATGGCATCTAGTTTCTCTAGTGCAAGTCATGGAAACAGATGAGAGTTCAGTCAATAGACTGTCATGCACTAGGGGTAGAATCATGGATCAGATTCATCTGTACAGGAGTATATGCAGCAGGGTAGTCCCATTGCATTGTCATCCAATAGCCCCATTCACTAGTTGCAGTACAAGACAGTTTATTGGCCTCTGTTGGGCTGGCAATACATTACTTTATAGCGTCAGACATATATGTTGGGAAACTGAGAGATTTACTTTTAGGGTAAGTTCACATGTGTTGGAAAAACAACTCTGCAGTTTTAGAGTCTGCAACACTGCAACATTTTAGCCAAAGCCAAATATGAACCCTTCAGGATAGTAAGTATATTTACTCCTGCCTTTGGTTCACAAATAAAACTGATAAAAATACCATCTTTCAAAAAAAGTTATATCACCCGTAGATTATAAACTTTCTCAACATGTCATTGATAACGGTTGTAATTTATTAGTTGTTTTTTGGAAAGGACAAAGGATCCGGTGTTGAAGAGGTGAAGAAAAAAAACAACATAGCTGATTTCTTCCCAAAACATCATCACAGGTGTCCACGGATTGTGTCAGGTAATGCAGCGCAATGAAGTGAATAAAGCTGAACTGCAATATCACATGCTACTAGTATTATTTTGGAAGATTGCAGATATATTTACTATTAATATTATTATTAAAGGTTACAACGTACCAGACGGGCCACGTGTAGGTTAGTAACTGCTCCGGTGAGGACGGCTCCGGCTCTTGGAGCAGTGACGGCAGTGAGCTGCTGCGCCTGTTGCTGCGGTGGAGTTTGCTGCGGCTGCTGCCCCTGCGCTGGTGCTGCCTGTGGAGCTACTTGTGGAGGTGGTTGTTGTTGTTGCTGTTGAGCTACTGTCTGGCTTGTCTGTTGTGGTAGCTGCATTTTCTGTTTTTGCAATTTTAGTAGTTGTTCCTTATTAAAGTAAAATATATTATGGGTATTCACTAACCACTGATGTCTTACTAGACCTAGAAAGACACACTGTGCCAACCTACCTGTGATAACTTGCCAACGGCTTTTATCTGCCCTGGGGACTGTGCCTGAGCCTGGATCTGGGGTACCTGTACCTGGGCAGCTTGCTGCTGTCGGAGAAGCTGAAACTGGGCTGGAGTGATGGTTTTACTGGCAAGCTGAACCCCAGCAGTCGTAGCTTAGAAGAAAATGGAAACAAAAGTAAGGGAAGAGAATCCAAGCACAGGGATAAAATGATGGGAAGACAAGGAAAAGGAATATGAACATTCAGTAAGTTAATGCAATACCTGATGTCACCTGAGTCACAATTGACCTGGCCTGTGTCTGGACAGGAGTGATACTGCTGCACACCACAGTCCCACCAGTCACCGGAGTCACGGCTCGTACACCCGGATTTGTGGCTATAGTGACCATCTCTGCGGGTGCCGCTGAAGTGGCTATTGCTCTTTGCTGGGCATGGACTACCTGTGCTGCCCCACCAGGGGCCTAAGAGAAATGAATGCAGCAAATTTTGATGAAAACAATATTGTTCAGGAACGACACAATTTACAAAGTAGAACAAGACAAAGGTGTTCTAGATGTGAAAACATGAATTTTCAGTTCTAGATGTGACAACAGGTCCACAGGGATTAATAGCCCATTATGATGGAAGGAATAGGAAACATCAGTTCCTCATATTAATAATACATCTTGCCTTCACCTGGGACATACCAATTTTGCAGACAATGGGGCACATTTACTAAGGACCTTGAGCCAGTTTTCTATTGAACTTTGCATGTTCTTTTATGTACAAACTACTTGCACAGGTATTTAAGAAGTGTCCGCGCCACATATGTATTTGTGACCCTTTTGTGTTGCGGCTGCATTATTTTTCATATGACACAAATTTCATCACTGAAATGGGCGTTCCGGTGCACAGTCGGACAGTGCGCCATACTTAACATGCAAAGTGTGATAGAACTGTGTTGCATGCCCTATGTTAAAGGTGTACCAAAAGAAATTTGGTGCACTAAGTCGGGCAGTGCAGGGAGCACCAGATTCATGCAGAACATGTGCCAGAAATCCTGAATCTGGGGCACCATGCACACTAAAGGCAAACTTCACATAGCACAGACTGAACTATTTTTTGTACATGTGGGCCAATCTGAGTATAAACAGTCAGTATGAATTTTTCCAATGATTGAAAAAAAAAAAAAGTTACCCTGCTCTGATGGTCCATGTTGGAAACACATTTATATTAGTTATCAATAGCTACTTTTCACAATGGTTTCTTGCAATAGTGTTATTTGCCCCTTCTCCGTTCCCTGTTTATGTTTCTCCAGTGTGTATTCTGGAAATGAATACTTTTTACTTACCGCAAGTGCCCCTGGTATAACAGGAGATGCCAGCCTCTTATTGATAGGCTGGAAGGTGGCAGAAGGAACACCCGCAACAGTATTGACAATGACGTTTCCACTAACAGCAGCTGTAAAGAAGATGCCCATAAGATTCTCCCATTATTTTTGGCAGTATGTTTTCAATGCCATCAACACACAATGATTTTGATGTCACTTTAAAAGATGTGATTAATTTATTAACTAGTCAGTGAGCTCATGTACCAAAATATGCATGTATACTTTATACTACATTATCGCATTAACATTTTTGTTGTCAATTTTTGTTATGTTACAATTTTATAGATTTTTTTTTTCTTGGGGAGGAGTAGATTGAGAATAAAGAGAAAAAATTAAGTGAATAAACAATGTGATTAATATATTAATATCAAAATCATGTATGACAAATCAGGGTCGCTTACGCATAGATGCAGGCACAGTGACTATGGATAACTTCTTATATTTGTCATCCATGGCCTCCTTCCTTCTAAAATCACCTTTTAAAATTATGCTTATTTTGACCAATTAGTATTCTTACCTGCTTGTATATTTGCACCCGTTACTGCTGTCTTAATACTTCCAGCCTGTAAAAACACAGTTAAAGTTATGGAAGAAGCAAGTTTGGCAATTTCTCAACAAAAGTATCACAATAACAGCACAAGCATTTCCTATTCTAACAAATAGTGAAAGTGTACACAAACACTTTATCAATGCCTATTATCCTTAAATAGTACAATAAACAATCTAACAAAAGAATGATTCTGTAATAAATTAAGCAATGACTTGTAGTTAAGAAAATAAACATATTACTTCCTCTGGCTGGCTACTGTACATTTACTGTCTAACATAATGGTATAGTTGTATAGTGGGCACACTATTTTTGGGCAGAACACAGAAATCCAGGTCAAAATAAGAATAAAAGACACTAAGTGGCCATGTTTCCAACTTACCAGAACCGCAGTAGTTGGTACATTTGCAACAGTTGGACTGGCAACTACTGCTTGGGGTTGTTGAACGACCTGTTGCTGAACCACTTGTTGCTGGGTTTGGGCCTGGACAGGTTGAACAGCCGGGGTGGATGACTGCTGCCCATTTTGTAGTGGCTGTTGAGGAGCTTGAGGACCAGCCTGTTGTTGTGCCCTGTGATGCTGCTCTACTAAAGCCTGTGCAACATAACACAATGCAATTAATTATATGTAAAAGAAAAATAAAAGAAAAAGGTTGTGCCAGCATTGGTAGAAACCCTTCTAATAGGTTATGTCTCACTCTGATAACACAAAGCTTTATCAGCAGGGTTTGGGATAATGCAGGTATGTGTATAACACAAGCTGTCACCTATATTAATTAAAGAATACCAATAATTATTAATACAAAAAGAATTGTTGCTGAAGGCTGATGGTTAGCACATTGTTTATCCGGCTGAAGCTTAACATATAAATCCATCCAAGTTTTTTCTTATACACTGCAGGTTCATAACCATATCTGCCTTTTGCAACCTACATAGTTCTAGCTGATCAAACATGATCACCAGCACCAAGCATACTATGCTTTTGGGTCTAAGGAGACCCACAACTGTTCTGCCTGGTTCTATTGTCTGCATACTGTGGCCCCTGCTCCTTATGTTACCTGCTATAGATCTACAATAATGGCCATTGATACCTGGCAACTTTTGTGACATGCTTTTTGTAAAGACTAGTGATGGTCCATTTGATATAACCCAACAGGCGTAAATGCATATAAATAGGTAAAGAAGAAATACCTTTTTCTCCTTGGCAATGCGCTCTGCCCGGAGAGAGGCCACTTGAATAGGGGGTAGAGGTTTATCATAATTTATTCCACTGGAAGTAAGAAGACAGACATGTAGTAAATAAATCTCCAAATATGCCAGATCAATAGCTCTTACTATCAGTATACTAATACATTACAAAAATATTATAATTTTCACCCTTTTGGAGAGCATCAAGAAAAGACAAAGCATTATTAAAGGGCATTTGGCAGCATGTTTGATCTAGCAGAACTGCCAACACTGTGAAAGCTGGTAATCATTGCGGGGCACATTAACTTACCCGGCCGGAGGAGTTCACAAAAAGTGTATTGTCTGACGATAATGCACTGTGCCGCGATTCACTAAGATCGTGCGCCCGGTATCCTGCATGTGTCGCTTCCCCGCTCAGGTCCGATGGAGTTCACCTTCTTCTTCCCGGTGCATTTAAGTTCTTGGTCTTGTGACACAATTTGAAAGTTAAATCCCGTGCTCAGTCCGAATCCGTCGGTTTGTCCAATGGTGCGCCCCTTATCTCGAATTAAAGCCAGTGCAGCTGCGCCAAAATCCGATCACGTGCGACACAATCATGTTAAATATCTGTCACAGCAGCATAAAACCCGAAAACCATCGGAAAGTCCGACGAAAGAACGTCCGCGGACCCTTAGTGAATAAACCCCAGTATGTTGTTAGTAACAGCAGGACTGTTAAAAAGGAACCTTTAAAATCTTTGAGTTTGGGCGTCGCATAATCATAGTGTAACTTGAATAACTGAATTATTACCGGATGCCTGACTTGTTTTTCTTTTGAACAAGGGTGGAGATGACGTGATGTGTGTTACCTCAGCATTCTCTATAAGTAGATCACTGCATGGCTGCTGGTCATTATAAGCATAGATCTGCATACAGAGGAAGGCCGGGAATTATTTTTCACATCAGTGATTTTTTCTCACTGAACTATTCTTTTCATGGGCTTTTTCACACACCAGCTGTTTTCACTGATCTAACATTGCCAGTGAACAAAAAAAGAACATAGAGAGTAAAGATAACTTGGCACTCCTTATAGGTCGCCTGGAGGGTGTCTGAGCGGAGCTTCCCATGTAAACAAACAAGGGCACAGCACTGAGGGACCGAGGAGGTACAACAAAAGTGCGGGAAGAGATAACTACAAGTTTATTTTTTATGCAGCCCCTCCACCGACCACCTCGCTATTTTTTCTTACTCTCGGACAACCTCTTTAATAAAAATGGACAATTTACACAATGGAATAATGGAATATTAGTAGCAATCTTACAAATTGCGTGGATAATTACCTTTCAGAAAGTACAGAGGCATGCTTTGGATTTTTCTGAAATGGATTCATTCCCAAGCTGAAAAATATACGAAACATTAGAAAATATTTTGAAAATAAATACACCAAATTTGTAGACCTTAGAGACATTTTACACCTTTAAAAGCTACATCAAAAAGTGTGTTTAGTTTTTTTCAGTTTTACACACAGCAGTTACCTGGGTGAAGGCTTGGCACGTGGAAAGTAGTGCATAATCTACTCCATAACCCTCTTACTTATAGACAGTAGCAGGATTATACAGTATATATTACTGCGCTGTGTATATAGAAGAAATGATGTGTATGGAGGGGAATACAATTCTGAGATTACGAAGTAGCTGCTTCAGTCTCTGTTGTGCCTGGGTTTTCTACTCTCACTGGGCTCCTGTTCAGTTTCTCACCTTTTTCTATGGAGAGTTGTTTTATGGCACCTCTGTAATCTACCTATCTATCTATCTATCTATCTATCTATCTATCTATCTATCTATCTATCTATCTATCTATCTACCTACCTACCTACCTACCTACCTACCTACATGAATAAAATCAGGAGCATTGCCTGCCTTTTTCATGTACCTCCAAAGGCCTTTCCAGGACTTATGGAAAGACAAAGTTTTGCAGTGATCCAAGAGTGAATAATGGTTAGGGAAGGGGTTGGATGCTGAGATACATGGCCAGATACATAGAAAATGTATTTTTTTTCTCTAGTTTGTTATATAATAAAGTTTCTTATATTCATTTGATTATTTGACTATTAGGTTCCATTTTGGCTGTATTCACACACATAAATGAATTCCTCACAGTGGTTTTATAGGTGGGCTCCTCTTCCCTGCGGTCATCTTCATCAGCTCAAAGCGGTTGGTATATAGCTGTGTGTGTGTCACTCCTTCATCCTGGGCGTAGATCTGATTGGTCCGGAGAGGGCGGCTGTTCTTAGTCTGAAGATGAAAATCTGCATTAGAAACCTTTTGAGGAATACAAATAAATCTGTTCTTTTCCATTCAGTCTGTCATATTATGTCATATTTCTGTTCAAGACTGTCACCATGTTACCAATGCTTGTTTGCCAATTCGACCCCCGTCTGGATCCCTATGCATCCTGGATGCATGTCTGCTGCTGCTGTCTGCTCCTAAAGCAATCAGTTCTAAAGAATTAAAGGGGCAAAGCGCCCGGGTCTTATTCATTCCCTTTCAATCTGTGCACATCCCAGGTGATGAAAGACTCAGTAAATGCCTGAGCATTAAGGGTCCTTGCGATTCTGTGGTATCTGGATTCTTGTGACACATTCTAAGACAACAAATCTAACTCTGCATTCTAATATGTTGAATCCCAGGCATGACCCGACGCTCTCATCTGTTTACATTGTCATCTTTGCTGCCTGGACCAGCTGTCACCTACACCAGGACTACCCTAAAAGTGGTATCAGCTATGTGTCCTCATCAGAGCGAATTCCAGATACCTGTACGGGGGTTAAAGGATGTTTGGATCAGCCTAAATCCAAACTAGTAAGGGGCACCGAGGGTCCATTGTAGTCCAGTCACTTCTAAATGTTTGTTCATCGTCACCATCTATCTCTCTGTAAACTGATAGTAATTGTACAATTCTAGGTCAAACATGAAGGTTATCTTTTACACCCATGAGGTAAATAGTGAATATAAGAAAAGCCCTGCACACTCTGCATGAACAGGAATTTGATGTTTCGGGATAAAGATTTTTTTAGTAATACAAAAAGTAACAGATTTACTATGACGCTCCATTTACCATAGTTATCTAGTCATAAATAGTCTTATTATAGTAAGAAGATCATATACCCAACTGCTGTGACATATCTGCTCCTCTCATGCTTCCCAGTCAATAGCACATCTGTTATTACAGATTTTCAATGAGTTGGTAATTGAGAATCAGTAGTTTACTTTGCCTGGATTGCATTATTGCAGCGTTTTGCATAATGCATTTATGAATACTCAGAGACGTTTCTAGTTATGTAGCGAATTGTACAAACTGTAATACTATATTTATATTGTGTTTTAGATTAGACTGATCCTAAAGCAAGTACATTGCACATAGCAACTCATTTATTAAACAGCCATAATAAGGTTACAAACAAGCAATGTAGAGTTAATTGATGTCTTTATTGGAGTTTATAACTATATCATCATCGTATAAGATTATTGCTCTAGAAATCCAATTCATTTTACTACTTTTTGTACATAACAATTATAATGAAGCAATGAGTTGTGAATATAATATATAGTATACTGCAGCAGCAATAGCAGCTGTTGTTACATAAACCTATTTTTAGTGTTATGCTATTATGCGGTGCCACAGTATTAAATCTCAACAGAATGAGCGGCAAGATTTTCTATTAATAATTCATATCAAACTGTATAATACATTATAATTGAACAAAATGCAATCTCTTAGAAAAATGTACAACAGCCAATATTAACCCCCCCCCCCCCCCCAATTACATTTATGTAAAAGCCAGCAATATATTTCTAATTTAATCCCTGACAACTCTGGGTGAGACATAATTGGAAAATGATTGCAAATTTATCACTTCTCTCTGATGAGGGGAACATTGTTTACTTCCAAGTAATCTGCTTTCTGCCAAATTATTATATTGTGTCAAATTATTCCTATATTACATATTTATATATTATATAAAGGGTTTAAGCAACATCAAAGTTTATTAGACATTTTCTACATCAGAATTTTGTTTTATTATGCTAAAAAATAACATTACAAAACACAAACCTTGTATATGCTCTTAGTTTTCTTCTTAGGGTTAGCTTCAAACATGAGCTATTAAAAAAGGGACACTGGTTACATACAATTCATACTTTGAAGTCATATCAATACTCATAATTTCTTTCCACAAGTTCAGGGCTACATCTAATCTATATTTTTGAGGGTTTTCAGTTCTACCCATGAATAAATATTCAAACAAAAACCAATCCTCCACACAATGAAGGTATGCTTGTCTGAACTGAACAAGTATTTGTGAGGGGGAGTAGCTGCGAGTTGAATAACTGTTTGAGAAAGATCTAGTAAAGGTATAACACACCATAAGAACATCCACAGAATAAAGCTTTCTAGGATGTGACAGAATGATAAGGCTATAGCTGGTCATGAACATCAGATGTCACACAGTGGAATCATTCTCTGGTTGGATATTTTCTATAAACAACTGTCCCATGACAATGAGAAAGGTTAGGTGGGGGTCCTATCTTTAAGACCCCCACCACTGGCAACAATTGGAGGCCCATTCTGGAATAGCCAAATGTACTCTTCCAGCCAGTTCCAGTAACTTTAATAAAATGAATGGAGCATGCTTATTTTTCTCTACATTCTAGAATGGGAATTCAGTGTGAATCCTTGAAGCCCTGTGACAATTTATGTGAAACCTAGAAGTAGGATATCAAAATATGTCTCACTTTCCCTTCTTCTCTTGGTATGATGACATTTTCATAGCGGGTGCGGCACTGCTTAGAGGATCGATAGACTCTGCTACATGAGTTCACCACATCGCTGACAAGATCCCAGTTCGGAGTATGTGCTGGTGATACTACTGTTAAATTTAGGGGAAGCTCCAACAGATGTTTAACAGCCTGTAAAAGCAAGTTGCAAATACAACAACAATGTGATACAATAGAAAAGAAACTACACATTTTTATCCCTAATTATACTTCCTTGGCGCATCCAGGGCTCTGTCAATCCCTTCATCCCAGGTGTGAATGAAGCAGCAGATATGAATGCACATCAAGGTTTTAGTGAAAAGCCCTTTAATTCTAATTATAAGCTAGCATTCACCCACCTGCAGCAGGGCCCAGTCTTCACTGATCAGCCACTCTGGATTGTCAGCTCCCGTTTCTGTTGCTGGTTTCACCAGGGTTGGCAGTGGCTTGGCAAACTGAGTTTGCTGTTTGAGAAGAATGTTCTTCTTTTGTTCTTTTCCTTCTCTCTTCACTTTCAGCATGCCAGGGGTTGCTCTATCAAACAGGGAACGGGGAGGAATCACTGATTCTCCGTGTCTCTGTTTCTTCTTTCGACCTGCAGCTTAACATATAAAATGCCCATAAATCAATTATTTAATAGCATTTGATAATTTCATTTTGTTTCATTAAACAATTGGGGCTTAACAAAAAAAACGCCATAAACTAAAAAAAAAAAATGTGATATAAACATTAAACTTCTGAGAATTAATCTCCCTGAGCAAGGCTGCAGTGTTTGTTCTATAATGGCTTCTATAATGAATGTAGTTTGGTCTTTATGTAAAATCTTATTAACTTGTGACAGACACTAGAAAACATTAGCATTATACAGTCATCATCAGGATCATGTTAGCCCCAGAGGATAGACCCAAACAATAATAAAAAGTTGGAATATGAAAATACCTCTTCAAAGGAAATCTACCATGAAGAATCTACCATCAGAAGTAGATCTGATTGTAGGTTCCTCCGGCCTGTCTCTGCCCTAATCTGCAATTAAATAATCCTAACCTAACTTGTTAAAAAAACGTTCTTTTAGAAATATGCAAATAACTGCAGAGGCTACTGGGACGTGTACTAGCCTGGCCGGGCACTGGGAGCTAAGGCTACTCCACACTTCAGTAGCCTCTGCAGTTAATTTACGTTTAAGTTTTAGTAGATTTTAGTGATGGTAGGAAGAATTGTATTTTCCAATGGATGTATTTTAAGGTAAATTTAAAATAATGATCCAGTGAAGGATGTGAAAACTGGTGGAGAATGCATAATACATCTCCTCCACTGCATCATTGGGGTACATTTACTAAGAAAGTCGGAAACTGCACTAAAAGTGCTCTGCTGGTGTATAATGCTGGGTGCGACAGATTCATTAAGAACGTGCACTAGAAATTCTGAAATCTGTCACATCCCTGCACTGGCCTGACAGAGTTCACCAACTTTTTTGTGGTGCACCTTTAACATAAGGCAGGCGACAGACTGTGCTTAAATACGGCGCTTGGTCTGACTGAGCGCCAGAACGCCTCCTAGGTTGTGTCGCATGGAGGCTACTGCAGCTAAGCCACAAAAGGGTCACGTGCGACACAATAGTAGCGCAGGCACCTCTTAAATACCTGTGCAGGCCGTTTTCGACTAAAACAACGTGCAAAGTCTGTCAGAAAACCAGCGCAAAGCCCTTAGAAAATGTGCACCATTATGTTAAATTTACTGTAAAAGACATGAAATTCTTACTGTTCCCACGAGTTAGAGAATGTTCCAACCTGTGAATGCCCCGGCCTGCTGCATTTACTATAGTCTCCAAATGGAAACTATAACATAAAACTCCACCAGATCAGACTTCATCTAAACAGGTCCGATCTTGTGGAGATGGAGACGGTAGATACTGAGAGGCCAGGACCCCGATGTGGGGAATTTAAACGCCTATAATAGATAACATCTGATTGGAAGGGGGTGCTGAGTGCCACAAACCCACAAACGACTTATCCTAATTACAGGGCATTCCTAGCAATGAGGCCATCAAAACACATTGAGAAGTGCTCTACAAGGATACCTTAAGTTTACTTAAAAGGATTGTCCAGTGGTTGAAAAACATGGCCGCTTTCTTCCAAAAACAGTGCCACACATTACAATGCTTTTTGCTGGTATTGCAGCTCAGCTGTATTATAATGAATAGTCTATAGCTGCAATACCACGCACTACCCATGATCAGGAGAGGAGCTGTTTTTTTTAAGAAAGTAGCCATGTTTTTTCAACCCCTGGACAACCCCTTTAACTCTCTCCTAGCGCCTGCTCCTTTACTCCAGTTGCTGCCTAGTTTCTGCTGTTCATTAGTTGCTTTGTCTTCTGATGTACAGGGAAACTCTGAGATACTTGCAGACGGGCTGGAGCAGTCACCAACCTAAGCAAGTGCAGTGGCCAATAAGTTTGTGTCTGGACAATAACAACAGGCAATCACAGTTAAGTGAATAACCTTTTAATATTTATAGACCTATGTTTAGAGATATTAAATCTGTTTTACAGCACTGCCCCTTTACAATAATAGCATTCCCTTTATATGCACTACTTCTCTCCAAGGATTTTCACCATTCACTTAAATAGTTTTTTCTGTGTAATTTATAAATAAATGTATAATATGATCCAATATTACAGGTGATAAATCTTACATACTTACATCTTGTTATCATAGTTTCATAGTTTATATGGTTTAAAAAAGACACATTGGATGAGGAAGGGATGCCTTTTTAGGTGTAAAAAGGAATCTAGACCATTCTTGAAGCTCTCTACTGTCCCCGCATTGACCAGCGCCTGAGGCAGGTGATTCCACACATTGACTGTTCTTTCTGTAAAAAAGCCCTGTCGCCTCTGGTGATTAAACCTTGATTTCTCCAGACAGAGACAGTGCCCCTTCGTCTTTTGGTTTGATTTAATCTGGAACAACTTTCCAACATAGTTTTTGTATGGACTATTCAGATATTTATATAAATGAATCATGTCCCCTCGTAGTCGTCTCTTTTCCAGACTAAATGAATCTGGTTGTGTTAATCTTTCCCCATAACTGAGACCCTCCATACCCCCTATCATTTTTGTGGCTCTTTGTTGAATCCTCTCCAGCTCCAGGGCATCCTTTTTGTGGACTGGGCCCCAGAACTGGACAGCATATTCCAGGTGATACCGAACCAATGCCTTGTACATTAGTAATATTACATCCCTATCCCGAGAGTCCATGTCACTTTTGATACATGACAAGATCCTACTGGCTTTAGAGGCGGCTAATTGACATTACATGATGTTATTTGATATATTATCTACTAGTACCCCGAGCTCCTTCTCAACAAGGGACTCTCACAGATTTACTCCCCCAAGGACATATGTTGCATGAGGATTATTAGCCCCCCGGTGCATAACCTTACATTTATCCACATTAAACGTCATTTGCCAAGTGGATGACCAAACACTCAGTTTGTCCAAGTCACCCTGCAGCCTAAGAACATCCTCCATAGACTGTATTACACTACACAGCTTGGTGTCATCTGCAAAAATAGATACGGTGCTTTAAATTCCTATCTCTATATCATTAATAAATATATTAAATAGTAGTGCAGAACGGAGGGGTACACCACTTATAACTGGTGAAAATTCCGAGTAGGAATCATTGACCACAACTCTCTGGATACGATCCTTCAGCCAGTTCTCAATCCAATTGCAAATGATTCCTGCCAAACCAATTGACCTTATTTTACCCATCAGGCGTCTATGAGGGACAGTGTCAAATGCCTTTGCAAAGTCCAAGAACACAATATCCACAACAGCTCCTACATCCAGGCTTCTGCTCACCTCTTCATAGAAGCAGATCATGTTATATCACATACTCCTGTATCTAGTCTTTTAGCAATCCTTCCAAGATTTTTCCCACAGTTGCATTAAGCTTGCAGGCGATTTGTTTTGCTATCTTTGGCTACCTGTCTTTGATTTTGTATTTTGGCTGATTTTATTTCCTTCTTACAGATTTTGGTAAGTGTTTTGTAATTATTGAAGGCTACAGATGACCCGTCAGATTTACATTTTTGAATGCCCTCTTTAACATATTTGTATATTCCCCGGCGCCTGTGAGCACAAAGGGTGTCTCTGTACTTACTTTTGCTAACATGTTTGTATACTCTCTTATTCCATTCAATTAACTAAATGATAAAAAAAATACTTGCCTATATATGAATATGACTATACAGGTGGTCCCCTACTTAAGGACACCTGACTTACAGACAACCCCTAGTTAAAGTCGGACCGCTCTGCACACTGTGACCTCTCTGAATGAAGCTCTCTGGATGCTTCACTATTGTCCCAGACTGCAATGATCAGCTGTAAGGTGTCTGTAATGAAGCTTGATTATTAATCCTTGGTCCAATTACAGCAAAAAATTTTGAAACTCCAATTGTCACTGGGGCAAAAAAAAAATTTGTCTGGAGCTACAATTATAAAATATACAGTTTCGACTTATATACAAATTCAACTTAAGAACAAACCGATGGACCTTATCTTGTATGTAACCCGGGGACTGCCTGTATAGTAAACAACAGTTCTTTAATATTTGGACAATTATCACAAACCAACCTGCTGGATCTGTCTTATGTCTCTTGTGTTCTTTCCTCACATAGACCGGTGGTAGCTTAGATTCTGGCATTGGGTTGGTGTCATACATCAGGCACATCACAGAGTCAATATAAATGTCATTCTCGTCTTGTGGGGGAGTAGGTGGTGTCCAGATCTTAACAGGATATGAAAAGCGTTAGAGGTGCATTGCACAGTGTCCAATTATGACATATTATTAACCATATCTTGACACTTACTGGCATCACCTCTGTCTGTCCCTCTGGATTATCATAGATAAATTCCTAGTAGGAATGAAAATTATTTAAAATATCAGTTTTTTTGTTATATACAATCTGTTAACTGGAAACATGGCAAGCTACAAGTCACCCAAGTATATTTATGAGTCTACCTTATTATAGGCATCTTCTCTGGTGTAGGTCAATAGTTCTTCATCTGCTTCTTCGCAAGACATTTTCTCCTCCCATTCCTTCTCTTCCTTTAACTTCTGCACTTCCCATTTTTTCTTTGCCATGTTTAGATCCTATGAAAAAATTAAAATGTTTCTTAAAGCAGTAACAAATACAATGAGTGTTTTCTATAAATGTGCAACGATGACAGCATCTATCTTTCTAAGCACCAGAATGTTAATCAGATACAAGACTATAGGGAAAACCTTTGAGCCTGGACTTTCCATCTAGTCTATCAAACCTGAAGACAGCAAGGAGAATGTACAGTATAACCAAGTGTAGTATGTTAAACAAACCACTATCTTTATTTATCATTGAGTCTATTTATGGACACATATTCAAATATCGAATGTATAAGGTTTAGTGAGGGCCATGATATATAGAATCGGCATTGCTGGAGTTAAGTTGTAACCATCCTTTTCTCCAGCAGGTAAGAGGGAATAACATATACTGACCTCTGTTTTCTCCGGCTTTTCTGTAGCATTTGATGTATAGAATTCCTCGAGGTAGTTCAAGGCATACTTCTCAATGGGGGTAAGCTGAAAGACACAGCAGGAGTCATGTTTAATGATATATGAACTTCATAGAAAAGGTACGAGACACATGTTCACAAAACATCCTTTCAAACACTAAGCCAATCTGTGACAAATGAAAGTGACAGAGCCATAGATTTGCTTCTGACTTGACTGGATACCCTGATTTTGATTTTTGGTCACCTTTTATTTAGTATTATTTAATAAATATTGGTAACATATAAATAAATAAATTACTATTTATTTAGCACTATCATATTCTGCAGAGGTTTACAGGTCCTGGGGTATATATACAGACATTATACAAGGGCGGTCCAATAAGTAGCCATGTTTGACGACGAGGGCGTTCCTGAGGGAAGTTGGCGTTAACAATGTGTGCTACCATCTATCAAACGACGGCAAAACAAATTGCAGACTGATTGATAGGTTAGTTTGGATTTGGCAGCCATTTGAGTAAGACGTGTTTGGTGATTTTTGCTAAAATGGAAAAAGAGCAGTATCGTTCGGTAATTCGCTTTTTTATTTTGATGGGAAAAATTGTAAGAAGATAAAAGCAAAGTTGGATGCTGTTTGTGGGGACACTCCGCCATCTATGACCACAGTTAGATATTGGTTCAACGAATTAAAAAGTAGGCTAACATACGTTTTTGATGAGGAGCGACCAGGACGCCTGACAGACGTGGTTACCGAGGAAATCATTCAAAAAGTCCACAACATGATACTCGCTGATCAACGAACGAAATAGAGCAAAGTAGCAGAGGCCGTAGGTGTGTCGACCAGAACGGCAATTAATATTTTACATGATAAGTTGGCAATGAAAAAATTGTCGGCCCGATGGGTGCCCCGATTGCTCACGGCAGACAACAAGAGGATGCGGCTGTTAACATTGAAGCAGTGTTTGGACCAATTTAAGCGAGATCCGAAGGAGTTTTTGATAAAGGAGTCACAGCTGATGAAACCTGGATTCATCATTACACACCAGAAACTAAGCGACAATCAAAACAATGGATGTCTCCTGGTGAATCTGCTACAAAGAAGGCGAAGAATATTTTACCGGAAAAGTCATGGCCACGACTTTTTTTGGGATGCGAACGGCGTCATCCTCATGGATTTTTTAGAAAAAGGAAAAACGATCAGTGGACAATACTACAGTGAATTATTGCACCGCTTCGACAAAAAATTGAAGGAGACACTGCCGCATTTGGCTAAAAGAAGGTGCTGTTTCAACACAATAACGCACCAGGACATTCATCCGCAAAAACTGCATGAATTGCGTTATGAATTGCTGTCCCAACCCCTCGCATTCACCCGATCTGGCTCCCTGCAACTTTTCCTTGTTCCTTATCATGAAGAAATGGCTCCCAGGAAAAAAATTTAGCTCATACGAGGAAGTCATCGCCGAGACAGAGGCATATTTTGTTCAACAAATCCTATTTTTGGAGGGGTTAAATAAAATGTCAGGAATGTTGGGAGAAGTGTATATTTCTAAAAGGGGACCATGTTGAAAAATAAAAAAAATTTGGGGAAAAGATGGTATCTTCATTTCTAACACAGGTACTTATTGAACCCCCCTCGTAGAGTAAAAACATAGTCATATGAAACAATAGGAGTGAGGTCCCTGCTCACAAGAGCTTACAGTCCATGAGGATGAGTGGGTGCCACAAGAGGTACAAGAACTTGTATAATGGTCCAGCCATTCTTTATAAGGGAACAGAATAAATAAAATAATTTAATAAATAGATAAATAATGCTGCTACATGATCCACTCACCAGCCGCAATCTTATAAACAGGGTCCTAGGTGAAAAAAACTGCAGAGAAGCCTGCAGCTTGGTATCTAGTGCTTGTCGGATAACAGATGGAAGGACAACTCAGGGTTGGTTATTGATAAGAGAGTCGGGGAATGTGATAGGCCTGCCTGAAGAGATTGGTTTTGGGTTGGGTATTAATCTAATATTCAAGGGTAGGGCATTCAAGAGAATTGCTGCAGCATGGAGGGACGTGAGTGGGGGGGGGGGGGGGGGTGTTCTAATTTAAAAAAAAATGACCTAACATCACTGGCAGATCAGAGCACAGTTTGGGTGATAAAGACAGATAAGAGGTAGGAAGGTGCAGCTTAGGTTAAACTGTATTCGAAAGGTGACGGGTAACCGGTGCAGCAAATGGCACAGACTGGAGGCATCCATGTAGCATTTGGCCTGAAAGACAAGTCTGACTGCTGCATTAAGAATAGATTGAGAGAGTACAGTAAGTAGAAGAATGATTAGTAGGGAGTTTCAGTAGTCTAGGCAAGAATGAATTATAGTGACAATTAGAGTTTTAGAGGTTGCTGTTGTAAGAAACGGGTGAATTCTGGAAATGCTATTGAGGTGCATGAAGCAGTAGGGTTCAAGTGTTTTAATGGATTATTCAAAGGAGAGGTCGGAGTCCAGCACAATCCTAAAACAGCGGGCCTGCTGCCAGCCTCGGGTTTATGGTAATCCCACAGACTGAGATGGAGAGGTCAGGGTTGGGTTGGGTTGGTTAGTAGATGGTGAAACGATAAAAAGTTCAGTCTTAGAAAGATTACGTTTCAAGAGGAGAGAGGACATGATGTTAGAGACAGCAGAGAGACAATCACTAGTGTTCTGGATTAAGGCAGGGGTGATGTTACGTGCAGAAGTATATAGCTGGGTGTCATCAGCATAAAGATGATAGTGGAAACCAAATCTGCTGATGGTTTGTCCAATGGGGGCAGTATAGAGGGAGAAGAGAAGAGGATCTAGGACCGAGCCCTGAGGAACCCCGACACTGAGAGGAAGAGGAGAAGAGAAAGATCCAGAAAAGGAGACACTGAAAGTGCCGCCAGGAAGATAGGAAAAAAACCATAAGAGTGCAGTGTCCTTTAGGCCAATGGAGCGAAGCATCCTGAGGAGGAGCTGGTGGTCCACAGTATCGAACGCTGCCGAGAGATCCAGAAGAATGAGGAGAGAATAGTCACCTTTGCATTTAGCAGTGAGGAGATCATTGGAGACTTTAGAAAGAGCAGTTTCAGTAGAGTTCATGGTACAAAAACATATTGTAGGAGGTCAAGGAGGGAGTTAGCGAGTAAGTGGAGAATAAAACAAGTGTTCCATGAGCTTGGAAATCAAAAGATTGATCTGTGACAATATGCCAAAGACTTGACAAAAAATGTGTCAGACATCTATATCCCAGTGACTAGAGATTTGATGTATATAAAGTTTGTGTACCCAAATTCCCTATGGCAGATAATATATATATATACTTCATTCCCACTAACAATTGCAATGTTGTATAGCTTTTATTATAGAAGTACCAAAGAAAAGTGTTAAAACCCTTCTTCTTCTTTCAATAAACAGTTTGAACAGTAGGCGGCGCTATAATACAATAAAGTCACCACTTCTATTCTTGTATAATGTGGTACTGGACACAAAGCCTAATATATCTGTGTATAGCAGCTGCCTCTATATATAACTGCTCATAGATCAGGTGACAGACTACATGTCACTCTGTGCCCCGGACACTTTGCGTGTATTTAAAACCTTCCAAAACCCTTCCTCCTCATGTTTCACTGGGAAATGCATCTGTCAACTTATCTATGAGTAATCATATACAACTGCTATAAACAAATATATTAAATGATATATTCTTTTTGTCATAGACCATCATATTTGTAAGTTTTTTTTTATTAGCTGTCCATAATTATGGACATGCCACATAATGACATGGAGAATAAAATAAATAGTTCCTAAAATATAAGTAACACCAAAATTAAGCATGACAAACCAGGGGCACTTACTCATAGATTCAGGCACTGTGACTGCAGTAATCTTCCTTCTAAATCTTCTTCCTTCTAAAATAAACTTTTAACATTATGCTAATTACCCATAAGGGGCGTTACCAGAGCCCTTCTGTGCTGCAGCTTCACAGGATATCTCCCCCCACCTCTGCTCCCTCAGCACTTCCCCCTCCCTCTGCCTGATGTAATCTCACTGCAGCAGAGGAAGTTTCAACACATAGTAGGTGGGGGAAGCGTTGCTGCTCAGTGTTTCAGCCTTTAAAGCTACACCATGGAGGGGCTCTGGTAACACCATCCAGAGCCATTCAGATTCATTTTAATAGTTGATTTTAGGAGGAAGGAAGCCATGGATAACAAATATAATACGTTTACCAGTCACCTGGATCTATGAGTAAGTGTCATTGGTTCATCATGGTTGATTTTGATAGTAGATTGCCTTTAAATTAGCAATTGGCCAAATTTCATATTTTTACAGCTACAATCCTTGTTTAGAGGGAAATTTAAACATTATTCAAAATCTGCTGTTTTGGACAACATACAATATTTGTTAGTTTAGTACCTGTTCCACCACTACAGCCAGCTCCTTTAATTCTGAGATTTCCTCTGAATGGCTCCCTGTTTCTTCCACCTTGCTGTCTTGCTCGCTCTGTGTCTCAGGTACAGATGTCTCCATGTCTATCTCAGGTGCATGTTCAATGCTCTTCAAAGCCTTTATAGTTTAGCACAAAAAGGTTATATATTTTTTATTTGTAGAGATAACACACCTCATGTGATTCCATCAGCAGAACAATTTCTTCCTACCTCTATAAATGGTTTGGCAAATTTTGTAGCTATTGTCTCAGCTGGAGGTGGCTCTTGAGAAAGCATTACAAATTCTTCTGCCTTTACTCCAAATCCGGAGTCTTCCAGGGGTGAATAAAGCTCAAACAGTTCATGAATGGTTTGCTGGGAAAGAAAAAGATTGCGATTTCTAGGTAATAATACTATGAGTCAGCAACTCATCTCACACAACTTTAGTATCAAAACCGATTCATTAAAGCTACTTGGCCAATTGTCATCAAACATCTTCTAATTTTCACATTTAATGTAGAAATGTGGGTAAAACCTGCAGTAATCCGTGTGTATCTATCTCTATATAACTATTTATACATCTATATATACAAATAGATTCCATGGGGAGATTTATCATTAGTCCTATGTGGCTTCTTGGCCTATAATTGTCTAAAATTTTTGCACAAGCATCGTTTTTGCAACACCGTGCAACACCACATTTATCAACTAAGAATTTTCAAAAGAACGCAAATTTTATTGCAAAACTACACCACGTAGGAGATTGTGCGGTCCATTGCTACTACAGGGGGAGATTTTGCTCAATTTTGAAGTTTTTGCTCAATTTTATGTTTGAGGTATCTGAGAATTTCCTCTGCAAAAACAATGCAAAAAGGCAGAAATTGAGCAGATGTGAAACATACGAGCGACTGGTACAGTCTATTCGCATAGAGCAGACACAGCTGATAACCCTAGGGTGGGAAATAAATTGGTCACAGCCTCTCTAGTATTTAGCCAGCTAGCCCTCAGTAGTATATAGCCAGCCAGCCCCCAGTTGTATATAGCTAGCTCCTAGTAGTATTAGCCAGCCCCCGGTAATATATAGTCAGCTACCTGTAGTAAATAGCTAGCTCCAAGTAGTATATATCCAACCAGCCCCCTGTTGTATAGTCTGACCGCTGTAGTATATAGCCAGTCAGCCCTGTTTAGTATATAGCCAGTATACCCCCCTTTAGTATATAGCCAGCCTGCCCCCTCTTTAGTATATAGCCAGCCTGACCCCCATTTAGTATATAGACAGCCTGCCCCCTTAAGTATATAGCCAGCCTGCCCCCTTAAGTATATAGCCAGCCTGCTCCCTTTAGTATATAGCCATCCACCAGTAGTATATAGCCAGCCACCTGTAGTATACAGCTAGCTCCGAGTAGTATATATCCAGCCAGCCCCCTGTATTATATAGCCAGCCCCCTGTTGTACATAGCCAGTCAGCCCCATTTAGTATATAGCCAGTCTACCCTCCTTTAGTATATAGCCAGCCTTCCCCCCTTAGTATATAGCCAGCCCCCCCTTTAGTATATAGCCAGCCTGTCCCCCTTTAGTATATAGCCAGCCTGTCCCCCTTTAGTATATAGCCAGCCTGTCCCCCTTTAGTATATAGCCAGCCTGTCCCCCTTTAGTATATAATGTGCTCTGGTGCCAACTCCAGGTCAGCGACGGGTCCGTGAGCACGGTCCGCCCAGCACACATACTATGATGTAAGCCGCTTTCTTTCATCAACAAAGAAGAGGAGCTGCCCTGGGCACCGGAATGTTGAGTACTTTATTTTAGTTTATTTTTTTTATATACCCGAGGATAGACCGAGTGGGGAATTTTCAGCACAAGTTTATACAAGTTTATACAATACAGGCGGTCCCCGGGTTACATACAAGATAGGGTCTGTAGGTTTGTTCTTAAGTTGAGTTTGTATGTAACTGTATATTTTATCATTGTAATCCCAGACAGAACTTTTTTGGTCTCTGTGACAACTGGATTTTAAAAATGTTGGATTGTCATAAGAATCAATATTAACACTAAATCTTCATTACAGACACCTGTGATAACTGTTACAGCTGATTATTGTAGCCTAGGACTAAAGTACAATAAATTACCAATATCCAGAGGTCCGTTTGTAACTAGGGGTCGTATGTAAGTCGAGTGTTCTTAAGTAGGGGACCGCCTGTATATAAAGAACATATCTAACCACAATTTCCATAAAGCATTGACCACGTAGATCAGTAGTTTCTTTGCTTCCCGTAAATGGTTTTGATTAATACCTCCAGAGTAGTGGAGAGTACTTACCACGATGACATACTACTGCCATTGGCCACAACACAGTAAAACAAGAGAATATAGCTTTGTTGTGGCCCGTGTATAGTGATGGATTCCACCTCAGCAATATTTAGCCATTGTAGGATTATGGATATACATATTTTTATGTATCAGAGGAATTTAGCATGTGAATGAAGGTTAATTCTAAATGTATAGTCAAAATAAGGACAACACTTCCATGCATTCAATTATAAATGTACCTGTGTTAAAAACGCCATAGAAAAGTCATTTCCCTGAGCCGCAACTTCTCGAATCAAATCCTTGGTTCCATTTTTCAGCAGTTTCTCTTCAACCGAATTTCCACTTATGAGCCTGTGTTCAGAAAGGCTACACTTAATAACGATAAAACAATGCAGGAAGTATTTTCAATATTAATTTCTTAAAAAACTATGCTCCTACCTATATATGTGGATATCTTTTGTCCTGCCAATCTGATCACACCATGCTTGAGCTCTAGAGTCCATCACTGGATTTAAGTCACTGTCATAGAAGATTGCTGTGTCGGCTTCCACATAGGGAACATCAAGAGAATGGCTCTGGGTTGATATTAAAATGCAGAATATCCGAGGGTCTTGGTTAAAGCTCCTCATTAATTCCTGTGTTAAGACAATTTCAACAAACACTGGTTACTCTGTGTCATAATATAATAGGGATATATGGGCTGCACCAGCAAATGGAGTTTGGAAATAGAACCTAAAGGACAGAGGTTTTGGCCACCGTTAGGAACGTAACATTGTAAATGGGTGAACCTAATAGGGCTTTTGGCTATGCAGTAATTATTGTCTGCAAGTCACCTGCATAAGGACTCCTCTCCGTAGTGATACACGGCACCTCGCCGTAAAAAAGAGAAAAGCATGCTCTATCCTTTTTCGTGCATGGCACGGTATGGTGCCACACGTGTGTGAACACCGTACCACCGCCGGGCACCATAGTCGTCTATGGTAGTGTATATCAAAATATGCATCCCCACAACAGCTGTTTAAAAGCAGCCTAACTCTTTGAGCAAAAAACCTTAGTTCTCCTTCTGTTACTGTTTACATTTCAGTTTTTTATAGTGGAAAAAGATAATGCAGAATTCTGAGCTAATTTTTTTCCAGCTATAAATAATGGAAGGGAAAAACAGAAGCTGACAAACGCAAGTGTGAAGAAAGCTTATGCTACCACATACATGGCACTGTTCGTAGTTTGCAAACTCATCAATCCTCAAGAAAGTGAAACTGTTAATGTCCAGGAAGGTCTCCAGTATGTCTAGCATGAGCAGCATCTGAGAGAAAATCAAAACTCGTCGACTCTCGGACCTCAGTTTCCGGAGAAGTATGGATAATGCTTCAAGCTTTCCTGTGTGCAAGAAGAGAAAAATTCAATATAAATGTAATCTTATATATGATGGCGACACAAAATAAAGTTGTGCGCAGAAACAAAATGGCCATTTCTACCAGTAATAAAGATCACTGGTAAAAGTTGTTCAATACACATTGGGGCAGATTTACTTACCCGGTCCATTCGCGATCCAGCGGCGCATTCTCTGCGGTGGATTCGGGTCTTCCGGCGATTCACTAATGCAGTTCCTCCGACGTCCACCAGGTGTAGCTGCTGCGCTGAAGTCCGCCGAAGTTCAGGATCCATTGTCGGGTGAAGGTAAGCGCGTGTCCAACAACACTTTTTAAAAAAAAATTCGTCAGTTTCTCCGAATCCGTCGGGTTTTCGTACGGCCAAGCCCCCGATTTCCGTTGCATGCATACCGACGCCGATGCGCCGAAATCCCAGGGCAATACAGGGAAAATCGATGCAAAACGGAAAAATTCGGTTAACCCGACGCAGAAACACAAATCAGCCCCTAAGTAAATGACCCCCATTGTGTATTGAATCTCATCATGAATCAACACGTAGAGTAAAGCTTTAGTTTAAGATGGAGGGGTTTTCATAGGAGAAAATATTTTCAAGAACATATGTGATACATAAGTACATCTCATCTCACAATCATTATCTTGCCCAGATCTGGGCTGCACAATTGTTGCTGTATATAACTGAGGAAAAGTCTGGTCCGGGCTTAAAAAGTGTATTATTCAGCCTATGAATAAAGATATTCGTTTATGAAAAGGAATTATTGTGAGTGATTGGCGCCGCTGATAGCCTGGAAGATCGCCATACATTTACAATTGTTTTAATGCTTTTAGGGATTACAGTAAGTGAAGTGACATCTAAGGATCTACAATCCCCATGCTTCCTCTACTTAGTGACTTCTTCTATTCCCAACTGTCAATAATACATTAGAAATTCCTATATTTGACTGTAAACCATTTCTCATTGTTTGTTAAGATGAATGGAAACCCATTTAAAGGTCATTAGAATTATTTACAGATAAACTTATGTAGTGAATGTTGTCTGAGAAATAATGTCACCAGGCTTTGGGGCATTAAATTATAATAATAATAATTCCTTTATTTACATAGCGCACACAGATTACACAACGCTACATAGAGATTGCCAAATCGGTCCCTTTTTCTAATGGGCTCACAATCTAATCAGCCTACCAGTACGTACTATTATGGGTATAGGAACACTTGAACCTTTCACATCATGTAACCAACCTGAATCACACTGGATGAGCCGTGGGTCAGGAGTCTGGACACAATTAGGAAATGTTCGCTCTCGCAAGCGTTGCATGTATGGTTCTGCTTTCTCCTTCAAAGTGTGACTTAGCATCTTCATGTTGTGGGTATAAAAGGGGGGAGGATGTGGCACTGTCAAAATTGGAGGAGGAGCAACAACAGCAGGCACCATACACAATGCACTATAGATCAAAGAGATATTAAAAGGGAAGTTTTAACACCAGCATAACCACAACACATATAAAAACAAGTAAGAAGCTTTGTGGCCTTGTGAACTATTATGCTCACCTTCTTGCAAGGGGTTCCAGTATTGCCTCCTGCTGCTCTGGAGATAGAATAAGTTGCCCCAGAGGGTCAGTAATGTCTTTGGAAGAGTGAGACGATAAAAGGCAGTTCACAGATCCCACCCATCCCCACTGTGTCTCTTTCATGGATGGATCAATTCTAGAAGATTGAATTTGACAAAGTGATAACAGGTCATTCCCATAAACGGGGGTCTGTGCACAGCGCCGTTCATTACATGTAAACAGTCGCTCCAGGCGCTCTCTTACTATACGCTGCTTTTCTTCCACCAAATCCTGCAGAAATAAGGTAATGACAATAAAATCACACTGCAAATATTCACATTCTTTATCAACAGGTTTTATTTTAAACATGTTTATCAGATATTATATAATATTATAGAGGTTGTCTGAAGCAAATGCTTTGCTGCTTGAATATGACAACAAATGGAAAACATAACTTTCCTATGTATTTGTTCATCCAGAGCAGCTGTGTTGTGAAGCTGTGTCCCATGAGTGGGCAAGTCACTGCTGGGCCAATCAGTGGCCTCGGTGGCCGCCTCCACCCAATTGGACCTCAGTAGTGGCAGATCTGTGGAAGTCACTCCAGAGGTTATCAGTAAGTAATGTTCATTTTGGTGTGTTTTTTTATTCCCTTATTGATGAAGCAGTTTGGCCTCTATAGGCCCAAGGAGAGGCGGCATGGCGCTGCAGCAGGGTTATAATGCTTTATTTTATTGTTTCCCGAGATTCTCGTAGAACCCCTTTAACTGTTTTTAATGGCGCTTCTCATGCCTCGTCTTTCATTGTGTATGCTTTATATATGTATATAGCAGATAATGGAAAGAAAAAAAGGGGGACATTTTTTTAAATCTTCTGTAATCTTCAAATTTAGAGGGATTTTCTTAGGCAAAAAAACATATATATCCTTCTCCCAGTTCCTGCATACCTATGGTACCTTTGGTTTCGGGTTCTGCACCCAACTGGAAGTTTCAGAGAGTCACAGGACTGACTCCATCCAATGACTGGCCTCCTGCGACAAGGGATGTCACTTCCTTTTTCCAAAGGACATGGTATCCTCATCTGGTCCAAGTCGGCCAGTCAATGGGTGAAGCGGGTCTTGTGATGCAACTTCCAGTTGGGCACAGGGCCCAATAACAAAAGTATCACAGATGTGCGGGGTAAGTATCTGTCAACCACCCACTGGCCTTCTGGGGGGGTTTTCATATTCATGGAAAACCCTTTTTAAGGTGATGTGTGTGTTTTGAACACAGCACTGTTTTCAGAGGGTTTTCTCAATGTGACAATTAGATGATTATTTCAGCTCCCTGTCACTTTAGCAAACTGGGCTAAAACAGTGTTAGCCCACTCTGTTAAAGGGAACCTATCACCAGAAGTCAGAATTTTACAGGTCTGAATAGGACTTGCAGAGCACACTACATGACACCCTGATTAACAGCTCTGCTCCCCTCCCATACTATCCCCTGCTAAAGATTACCCAGATCCAAGTCCTTGCCACGTCCTGGGGTGATGCCGCATTTCAAATTTCACCGCTCGCCTGCTCATTTACATACGTCTCCAGTTGGCCCCCGCAGCTAATGATTCACTTATTTCCCCTCCCACTTTCTGCCAGTTCTCAGCGTGACGTCAGCTCACTGCACAGGAAACCTCGCACCTGCGCTGTGAGCCGTACACCTGGCAGTTGCTGCTCGGTAGCTCAGGTTGATTAGTCTTGTCTGCACAGTTTAGGAATCTCCGTGTAATGTGTTTATGAACGGCAGCCAGCATTCAACCCAGCTTTCTCAAGGTCTTGAATTTTAGAATTGTTTTTTGAGCAAAACCCCTACGAGGGATTAAACAAGATATGTTAAAACAAGATATGAATGAAACAGGGATCAAGATATGTTTCTGCATCAGTGTAGATACAGCATTCTCAAGGTATGATTGGTTCACAATGAATGAAATCAAATGTTAGGTTTCCTTTAATTAGTACAGCGCCCGTTTCTGGAATTTTTTTACACTTTTTTTTTTGAATGCTAAAAACATTTAAAATAAACAGTGATAAAATAACAATAAAATAGTTGTGGCGAGACGCGCTTTGTACCCGAACCGGGTACGTCATCAGTCCAAGTTTTTCTGTTCGTTTGTTGGGGTTATATAGGGATTTTGGCGCGAGGAGTCTGAGTCTCATTTCTGATGATATGTGACTTACTTACAAGACTGAAATTTAAGTCACTCCAGCATGACATGTATGCTGCTGTGACAGAAACTAGATTAGCAAATCTATTGCCATCATGTAAACCTGGGATTTAAGCTCTTTAGTCAGCTACATTGAATATAACTGCGGCAAAACACTGACCAGACTATTAAATAACAAATACATAATATTCTTCTTTTATAGATGTTATCCATATTGGCAATAAAGTTACTTTAAGATGTAAAAATATATTCACAAAATGGAATTACCTGTGCTGGGGTAAGTGAACTCTGTGAGGTTTTGAGAGAAGATGCAGGATCACCTCCACCAGGGTAAGGCAAAATGCTTCTACCTTGAATTCCTGTAACATGTAATTCAACACAGTGTAAAATGTCACAGCCTACTCTTGTATCTTATGTATACCAATGTATCTAATGCCTGCATTTAGTAAATATTCATCTGGAATTAAATGACAGAACATTTATTACTTCATGTATTGTTAGAAAACCTTAAATAACGTTAATAAATCAGAAATGTCATATAAAGGTAGTGATGTTTCTATATACACATATTACTGTAACACATATTACACACACTAGTTGCAGGATTCGTTTAATGGAGAATTCACCCATGATGTAGCTAAATGTGTATTTGCTGCACGAATCTTCCTGTGGATAATCACAATACTGCACAATACCAGCAAAATCAATGAGATTTTCTATGATAAATAGTAACTATTTTGCACACCTGTTTGAGCAGTCATAGAGGGTAAACTGGCAGCATGCTGGTTTCCCAAAGTGTTTATTGCATTCTGAATGGAGGCTCCTTGTGCCACTGTCTGCATTACTACAGGCCCAGGGGGTCGAAGATACTGTTGCCCAGGAGCTGAAACAATCTGAAGAACGCTCCCTGTGAGGGTAGAAACATAGAAAATGCTTACATACATTCATACTTTCAGTAGAATTAAAGATCATGTCTTAATCTGATGTGTCCCCACTAGGAGAATAATGGTAACCCATTTTCTCATCCAGCAGGCACAGATCTATAGAGCAGATACCTTGCAGTTGCAGTGGTTGCCCAGCAGTGAGCTGGCGCAGTTGGCTCTGGGACAGTGTAAATGTGTTTCCTTGGAATTGCAGGGTAACTGGGGTTTTGGGCTGTGCTATTCTGCCCTGCGCTGCACCAGATGAGGCCAGCTGGGCGATTTTTACCACCTCACCGCCTGCAGGGGAAATATTAAATGGAAAAAAAACAAACCGCACATAATGGTAGCCATGACAGTGGTGAATTCAGGTTTCACAAAACTGAGAAATGAATGTACGGTGTGTGCTAGTTCACAGGTCAAAGGTTATTTACTTTCTGTAATTAACTCTTTAATAACATATGGTCTTGCACCTGATAGAGCGTTGCTTTTCATACCTTGATTTGTAGAGGATGTTGTGACAGGGGACCGTCCTCGAGCCTGGCCCTGCTGGGTTACAGTGGCAGTAGTGGTGGTAACAAGTCGGGAAGCCGGAGTATTGGAGAAAGCCACTGTTCTCCCTTCTGGCTTTTGGCCATAAGGAACTGGTTGAAATAACCTGTATAGTCAAAGGTGCAACATTTCTAGGTTACCAATTTAACACAGCAATATGCAATACGTACACTGTCTTGTACCCTTCCTTAAATGGAACCTGACATCCGGAGCACTTTTTCTGGCTCCCCCATGTCCCCATAAAAAGTAGTGATCACATACATTACATTACGAACAAATGAGAAAAAACTACAGTGATCTGGAACAAGTGGAGGCAGGATTCCTGTGTAGGTTTACAATCTATATGTGAGGGTAGGTGGATGAACTAAGAAGAATACGGTTTCTAATAATAAGTTATAGTGTAGTCCAGCAGAAAGAAGTCATTTATGTGCACTTATCACAGGTTTGGTGTACAGGCCCCTAGGGATTATTTTTAGACATTTCTTTGAGACTCTTTTTGAGTCACAGTTTTTTTTACAACACTATTTTTATTACAAAATAGAACAGAAAGAATATAGGCAATATACCTGTTTGGTTTAATTTTCACTGGGGGAGGTGGAGGCATAGGTTCAGGAGAGCTGTAAATTTCCTCCATTAGTCTTCTTGTCACCTTTAGGACAGGCACAACTTGTGCCTCATAATGTGTCATTTTATTTTCTAGTCCCAGAAGATCAAAGCGAGAGAGATCCGGCTTCTGTTTAATGAACATGGAATCAGTCACAGTAAAAGAGTAAACTTGTATACAATGGATAATGGATGTGAGACTTACAGATCTAATCTACTGTCATTTGCTGTAACTTGGAGTAGGAAATAAATACCAGCTGGACTTAAAGGAAATCTACCTAACTATGAAGGTAGATCTGATGATAGTACCGTGCCAAGCCCTAATCTATCCTAAACTACTTTCTAAACGAAACTACACTTTCTCTAGATAGTTATTGGGAGAGGCTACTGGGGCATGGATTAGCCTCTCTGGGCAATGGTGGCAAAGGCTACTCCACGCCCCAGTAGCCTCTGCCGTCCCTCCTTTCTTGTCCCCGGCGCGCACCCTCACACTTCTGTAGTGGTCCGCCTCCTTTTGAGTTCTGCGCAAGCGCAGTAGCTCCAGTTTCGTATTAACAATGTAATGATCATATATTATAGTATATTAGCTAGATAAAGTGTAGTGTAGTTTTTTAAGATTAAGCAATTTATACAATGATAAACAGCACGTATTCAGCTTCTTAGCTCCTCCATGAATGTAGAAAGAACTTTTAACTCTACCTTTGCAATAATCTTATTAATTATTAATATGCATAGATTTCTGGACCTTAACAATATTAACTAAAGTAATTATTCATAACATATTCAATTAAAAAATATATGTACTGAAAAAAGGGAAAACAAAATATTCATAGCTAGGTGAAAGCTTAAGATGACTATGGGAAGGATGAACAAAAACTACAGCAATAAACTGATTGGCTCATGTATTATTTTTTGTTTGCTTCTCTAAGTGGATATTGATCTTACCTTCCAGGGATCATGTTCTAATGCTTGGAAAACAAGTGATGAAGTCTCATATTTCAGAGGCTCAAATGCATAAGATGAATGTCCAGACCGGGGATCCACCAAATTTGGATGGTTACAGATCCTTTGTAACTGCATCAAGACATGAAGGACACTGACAAAATGTCCTCCCTTCAGGGAATCCTGAGTTCTGTCCAAAACAAGTTGTCATTGATCAGAAAGTGAAATACAAGGCACATGTTAGAAACCCACAAATTATGCACAATTATCCCAGCAGATACCGTAACTTGATCTGCACCACTGAATATTACATTTATAAAGTTAAAGGGGTATTCCGGGAATATAAACGTCTGATACAAAACTCCATAATGCTATAAATAAATAAATATAACAAAACTCAATGTCACTGGAAACAACAAGTCCCATGATCCTAGTTCCCAGTAACTCCTCCTCCATCTTCTGCTCCCAGTGATGATGTAACAGATTGTCCGGCTCTCTTACCACAGTAATGATGTGTAACTGCCATCATTACCAAAACACCGGCCACACTGGATGCACTGCAACTAACAGACTACAGCCAAACATAGTGGTGATCACATGACAGGCCCAGGCAGGTGCAGGACATGTGATGTGGACATGTAACCGGCAGCCATCTTCTGTCCTGTGTCTGCTCCACACTCAGAAAATCAACAGACTGATTAAAGGGCTAGTAACATTTTAATTCTTCATTATAGTCTATGTCCACAGCATTTTTCTGCTAAGGGGAGCAAAATTTTAAATAACTAATTACATATAGGCTTATATTTTAAGGACCCATTTGTATATTAATTATGCTGATTCCTGGAATACCCCTTTAAGTAATCTTTATACTGTTAGCTTTATTCTCTATTAGATCTTAATCACAAAATAAAGTCTACAAAATAGTGCATTAGTGACCAACAGGCCTCTTTACAGAAATGTATCCCAAAACTGTGTCACTTACCACAACTTGTCCCCTCATACATAAAAATATTTTTCAAGTGCAATTATTATAAAAAGTACAAGATATACCCGTATATACTCGAATATAAGCCGACCCAAGTATAAGCCGAGGCCCCTAATTTTACCACAAAAACCTGGGAAAACCTATTGACTCGAGTATAAGCCGAGAGTGGGAAATGCATTGGTCGCAGCCTCCCCAGTATATAGCCAGCACATGCCCCCTGTATATAGCCAGCACCTGCCCCCCAGTATAGCCTGCCAGCCCATATCCACCAGTATATAGCCAGCCCCATGCCCAAGTATATAGCCAGCCCCCTGCTCCAGTATATAGCCAGCCCCCTGCCCCATTATATTGCCAGCAGCGGGGGAAGCCAGAAAGTTGAGTTTTGATATATTTTTTTACTCTAGTATAAGCCGAGTTTGGGTTTTCAGCACATTTTTTTGTGCTGAAAAACTAGGCTTATACTCGAGTATATATGGTATATTAGTTTTCGAAAAAAACCCACAAAAAATTGTTGTATTTCAATTTTTTCATGCCTCTCCCTCAAAAAAAATAATAAGTGTTATAAATTGTATGTGACCAAAAATAAAAGGCATAGAAAAATACAACTCATCCTGCAAAAAACATGTGATTATGTTGAATGAAAAATATACATGTTATGGTACATTATGGTCATGAAGTGCTAAAATAGCCTGCTCACTACAAGGTTCATAATAGAAAATATAAATGAACACTGTACATTTATCAATCTAATACAATAAATACATTGTATAAGCAAGTCAAAATAAAAATACAATTCCAAAGTACAGAGTAAACCACTTATAAGTAACACGTATTGGAATAAGTAATGTAAGACATGCTGTACCCTGGCTGTAAAATGACATCCTCATATAATGCTCTCTGGCGATTGGAAAGACGACACTTTAGGACATGTTCATATTTTTTTGTGAGTTGCTTTTCAACATCTCTTTTTGATCTTCGTAATATAAAAGGCCGAACAGTCTGTAAAGAAAAATCTATCAGTCACCAAAATATACATAGCTTTAAATTCTTAAGGCTAGTTCACCAAGAGGATCTTGGTACAGATTTCCTCACTGAAATCAAGAGGAGGCCACAGAGTCAGCCATATGCCCTACAAACCAAGCCAAACAATCAGAGTGGATGCTGCTCAGGATATTGGCCATGTCAGCCAAAAACCATGTTGCAAAGCCCTAGTATAGATTTTGATGGACTGAAAACAGTCGTGTGCCTGTTACAGTATTAGTTTCAGGCAGTAGCAGGCGCATGGCTGTGGTCTATCAGGCAGTGCTGGAAAAAAATCAAACTTGGCTTATACCCGAGTCTATAAAAAATAAACTCAGTTCCCCTCCTTCTGACAGGTCCGGGCCGCTTACTGACATCATTATGTGTGCACACCCATCAAGCACGGACCTGATGCTGCCTGCCCACAGCAACCTACGGGTGGTTGTCGGAAAGGTGAGCACTAAGTTAATTTTTTTTTATGTGCTGGGCATACTGGAGACAGGGGACTGGCTATGTACTGGGGGGCATGTGCTGTCTGGATATAAACTGGGGGGCAGGCGCTGGCTGGCTATATACTGGGAGGCAGGGGCCTGTCAAGCTATATACAAGATGGCAAGGGCAAGCAGATTATGTACTGGGGGACAGGGGCCGGCTGGCTGTATACTGGAGAGAATGCGCTGGCAGTCTATACACTGGGGGCATGGGCTGGCAGGCTGTACACGGGGGCATGGGCCGGCAGGCTGTATACTGGAGAGTATGGGCTGGCAGTCTATACACTGGGGACATGGGCTGGCAGGCTGTACACGGGGGCATGGGCCGGCAGGCTATATACTGGAGGGGCAGGCATCTGGCTGGCTATATATTGGGGGCATGGACTGGCAGCTTATATACTGGGGGGCATGGGCTGACTAGCTATATACTACTAGATAGGGTCTGGCAGGCCATATACTGGGGGCATGGGCTGGCAAGCAATATACTGGGGCAGGGGGCTAGCTGGCTATATAGTAGGGGGCAGGGGCTGGCTGGCTATATACTAGGGGGCAGGGGCTGGCAAGCGATATACTGGCGGGGGGTTGGGACCTCAGCTTATATTTATATTGGGTTACACTCAATGGTAATTTCTACAGGACAAACCAAAGGCCTCCCTATGGCTTATTCAGGCACGTATCTAACATACTACTAGTTTACTGTATTTATCACATCGTATAGATCAGAGTGTGCACAGAGTGTCTTCCCAATGCTTAGCTTCTATCAGAAAGCAAAATAGCTAATATAAGAAAAGAGTTAAACAGCAATAAACTGTGTAAAATTTAGTATTCTGCTCAGTATTTAGCATCAGTATCTAGATGCCAAAATCAGAAATGGAAGTACAAATCTTTCCATTCTGTTAACCTGTAGGATCCACTCCTGGTTTAAGTCTTGTAAAAAGAATAACTAGGAGCAATGTGTCAGAAATGTCAATAATAATAGTTTATAAAAATAACAGTACAAAATGTAGGACATGGTTCAATATAAACAACACATGAATAGGGACAATTGAAGTAACTGGAAATTCTTAGTGAGCAAAAAAACCCACCCTGTGCAACATGATGAAAAGCTTGTGGCAATTTTCCTGGCTTTCTTCTCCACTGGATTTTAGTGGGAAATCTTGGTAAGGCTTGGATATTCCAGGGATTAAAAAATGCACCATGGTCCAGTGATCTCTCCATGTATTTTGCAGTGGGGTGTCCCTTAGAAGCAGTCGGTTCTGGCTACGAAGAAAATACATATTTTAAGAAACTAAAAATCAATAGATATGGCTATACCATCAATACTACTTGTCCTATTCCTTAACTCTTATTGCTGCTGTGTGTTACTTGAGTCCTCTGGAAATTGAAAAGGGCTTAAAAATGGCCATCCAGGGAACAGACATTAACATTTCTCACCTCATATTACCTCGTATATGATATGGTATACAAGACCTGGTTCATTATTAATTCTCATATTTTTACCAGAACATTTGTTACGAATATTTACAATATAGAGTACTTGAAGATATGAGACACTGATATATTTTAAATGTAGTTTGGACAATCAGTCTCTAAAAGGTTTGCCATTGCTGCTATAGATTGTCATTGCACCAGATCTATAGAAGTGAAAAGCACAATACTGAGCATGTCATTCAGGGACCCCAGTTCTTGTGATGAGGGGCCCTGATTATCTGATCAAACAACTATCCTCTGGTTAGTGTTATTATTAGGAAAATCTCTTTATAAAACATGCAGATTGGAACCTTGGAAGATTAAAGATGGCATCCCAATGCTTCTCATTCATGTTTCGGATCTGATGGACTTCATCTAAGACCAGGTATTTCCATCTCATCTTCATGAACGCATGAAGTCCCTTGAACAGCTGCTTGTAAGAGGTGATGCAAACATGGAAGTGGTTGGGCTCCTCCCATCTCTATAATAAACAAATTTAGAGACATTTAAAAAAACTGGATTGGTGGCAAATTATAAAAGTAAGACTAACTAAATGAATAAGGGTATATTGTGTACATTATCGATCAGAGGACATTGCCCAAATACAGTGGGGAAAAAAGGATTTAGTCAGCCACTAATTGTGCAAGTACTCCCAAATTAAAAAGATGAGAGAGCCCTGTAAGTGACATCATAGGTAGACCTCAACTGTGAGAGACAAAATGTGAAAACAAATCCAGAAAATCTCAATGGGGCCAAGTTCCATAAGCCTGGCTTTGTCCATCTGTTCTTTTGGGACTTTTCTTGGCTTTTCTGCTGGTTAGATGTATCTTCAGTTCATTAAGAATCTGTAGCACTTTGCAACAACCTTTTTTCTGGTGCACCTTTTAAATGGGGAGTGTGACCCACTTCTGTTGGACTCTCTATTTTAAATATGACTGTGCACTGGAACATCCCTTTATGTACAGAAATTTGTGTCACGGCTGCTGTAGTGTGTGCTGTGTGAAACATATGTGGCAATGACACTTCCCGTCCTCCAGTGTCCTGGGAAGAGGGGAGAGTGACAGCATCTGCTGAACAGCCTGGCTGACACACCCATGTTACCAGACAATGTGTATAGTAGTTGTAAGGTTGCATTGAATTAAAGGTCTATCGGTGTAACATTGCATATCTGTGTATATGTTTGTGTGTAATACATCTGTGTTGTATAGTAGTAATGCTGAGGAGAAGCTTCAGCCTCCATTTCTGTATCCTGATTAGTTGGGCCGCTAGTTGTGGTTCATGTGAATGCGCTCAGCATTATGGGAAGTGGGGGAAGTTGCTTTGGCTTCAGTGCCCTTAGATAATGTCATAACCAGGATGTACGCACCATCTACTAGAGAAGCTGAAGAGGATTTTACAAGTAGGGCTGATCAGGCTGGATCTCAGGCTAGGAAGAAGCCAGCAGCATCCTATAGGTATCCAAATTCTTGTCTAAATCCCTCTCCAGCTGAGCTAAAACTATTTTTGGTCAGGTAACTTCAGAGTTAGCTTTAAACTAATCTAGAAGGCAAAAGTTACAGCAAAAATATTGGCCTTTCACAACTAGACATCTCACTCATTGCTTTACCTGTCTCTTTTTCCTAAGTTCTCTTTGTTTGCCAAAGTATAAGAGCAGCTTTAAACCTGGGCACCACCGTTTAAACTCCAGTTCCCATTTTAGAATTTTACAGCTTCTCACTACTATCAGGTGTGGACCCCAGTTACCTAAAAATAATACAAAAGCGAAGTAGTAAAATATTGTATGCTGCTACATTAGATAGGAAAGTCAATAAATTGTTTAGTAAAGTATCAAACATACAACAGCACAGCGATTAGAATATTTTGTAAATATATATGCACGATGAAGATTGTATTTCCTATATTCATCACTTACCTTCATTACTGGCTAGGTGCGCCATAAGAGCAATCACCTGAACGTTCTTCCCTAGTCCAGACTCATCAGCCAGAATGCCATTGAGATTCTTCTTGTACTGCTTCTCCATCCAGTCTAGCCCTACCTGTTGGTATTCCCGCAAAGTGCCATGAAACAGATGAGAAGGTTGTGGTTTCACCTTGAAAAAATATATGGAACCTGTCAGCACTTGTGTATGTTATATGGTGAGTTTGAATGAACAGATCATGGCTTATAGATATGTACAAATCAATACACAAACTAAGACAGGTAATGCAGTCATATTGCAATAAGATTTTAGAAAAATATTTAATAGTACTCTGGAAAGGTGTGCTTGACAAGTGCGCAGTATAAATGGTGCTTAGATTTTTATGGTTAGTAGTCAACATCTGCCATTTACTAAAGTGAACTAAACCGTAAAAATCTAAATTGCATAACTTAGTTGAGATGATAATAGACTTTGTAATATACTTTATAAAGAAGGTGTTCCTGTATTCTTCCTTTCACTTGCCTTTGTCCCTGGTTTTAACAGTTTTCTAAATCTGCTTTTCCTGCCCCAAATTAGCTGGAGGTACCAGTCTATTTAACCTAATGAATTATCACCATGCCTCAGTCCTCCTGAGACTGCTAGATTGACACCACCACATTTCTTGAAAGCAATGGGTGGCTCTAAAACAGAGATGCTTCCTAATACCCTTGAGGTTACCGTATGTTTCGGACTATAACAAAAAAATCCTTTGATTCGCTCAGAAATCAAAGGTGCGCCTTATAGTCCAGTACGCCTTATATATGAACTGTACTTATAGACAACAGCTGCCTTGAACTGTGCTCAGGTCTGCCACCTGCTGGTCATACATCCTTATAATCAGGTGCACCTTATGATCAGGTGCGCCTTATATATGAATGTAGACATTTCAGCAGGTATTTGTTGATGGTGCGCCTTATAATCTGGTGCACCTTATAGTCTGAAAAATACGGTAATTTCATGGATCTCTTATCAGGGTTTCCGCTCGGCTGATGTTTTGCCATTATTCTTACAAGCAACAATGAAGGTCTGGCTCTCCTGAAACCACACATTATGTATACTCAGCCCTTTCACCCCATGACCCTGATTTCATACCTGCCCTTACACAGGAACACTTTTCTCGACTGTATTTCTTGTTCAGATATACCGATGTATGATCACCTGAGGGGGGTTCACCCGTCATATGATGTTTTGGTCTCCCGTTAAGAGACTGAAAGCGCACCCTGGTTGGAGTACTCTTAGAGGAACTCTTTTCATATGAGCCTTGGCTCTGAGATTGTATTTAGTGAATCTCTCACATCATTTGAGGGTCTTTATTTCGATTCCCATCACCTCCAGAATACTGCATCTCTCAGGTATATAACCTTTTAATTCTTCCAGTTCGGCTCTGCCTTATGTTTCATTATGAGAATGGGATCCTGTTTGGTGGTCCTCAAATAAACTTAATAAATTCTGGTAACAGCTTTGCTGCTTGCCAATCAATCACAGAAACCCAAGGAGAAGGTTCCCCAGAAATGGGTTTGCTTTTCATTCTCCCATGTGCCATAGGAACACAGAAACACAATTTACTCTGTTACTGTCTGAGCGCAGCCAGGTCTGTGGCTGTGATCCCATGTCGATGGTGATCTACTTGACTGTCAAGTATCTGAATAGGCTCAAGAAATGCTACAGATATTTCATATGGAAGAATCACATCAGAAATTGCCATTTCCTCTAAATTCTTGAAGGTGTGGCAGCCATGGATTATTTTCCAGGGCTCTCAAGCCTTTCTAGAAGCTGGTTGAGTGGTCTGTGGGGTGGGAATAGGGAGTATTCTGTTCCCCTGCTTTCCCTTTTGAACTAATCCTCCTTGCAACCCCAGAGGTGTAACAGGATATCAGGGCGTCTTATGGGGGGTTTTTGTCTCTATAATGCTTCATTTGATCTGACCGGTTTGTAAAATCATGTTATTCCACAATGGCCTATCTTATAGACCCCACTGGATTCCCAATGTACCATCCACAAGTTCTCCTTTGGCATAGTGGGTTATAATACTTCTTAGATCAGATAGTTCCACAAGTTCTCAAGCAGGTGAATGTTTTATCTACTGACTGCTTCTTTCTTATTTCACGTTTCATGAGACTTCAGGTGGTCCTGCGAGACCATGGTTACTAATTCTTCCCTAATGTTTATGTTATTTTTTTTCACTTATTGTACTGTTTTGGTTTTGTTTATTCATAAAATGCTCAATACAATTGAATGAACATAAAGCCGCTCTTTATCAATTTGCTGTGTAAAGATTTGAGAAGGTTTTCAGAAACGCTACTCACTGCAGGACAAAGTAGGAGCAGATAACAGAGAAGCATTTTTCCTTAAAGGACATCTACCGCCAGGATGAAGGATTGTAAACCAAGCACACTGATATACAGTTGTGTGCCCCCTCTTGCGGAATTCGTTTTTCTTTAAGCTTCTTAGGACCTTGTTTTTACTAGAAAAAATATATGCAAAAGAGCCTGAAGGGCTGTGGGCTCCAAAGATGTCACTGGCATAATTTTTAAAACCTTTTTTCCTAAAAACTGGGGCTTTAAGTGTGCTTGGTTTACAATCCTTCATCCTGTGGTAGATTTCCTTTAAAAAAGTACATTACATAGGTTAATATTATCTGTAGTATTCATTTCTGAAGTAAATGAAAAACAATTGATTTATTAGTTTAGTTAAAAAACAAGAAACTAAAGTTAAGGAACTGTTTTACAGAAATATATTATATATTACTCTAAAATCCACAGAATAATACAGCACACTTCTGTTTAATAACTAGTGAATTTTGCAATCATATATTCAGTGACATCCATGGATATGGTAGAAGCCCGGGTACTGAATGCTTACTGAACATGTAATCCTGGCACTTCCGCTAGGGAGAAGAAGCTCTGCTGCCCTCGCCACATCCCCAATATCTCTGGTGTGCTTCCTGGAGCTCATATGTGCAGGACCTGCTCTGTCAGAAGTTCTGAAATGATCCGTATCGAGTATAGAGTCAATGAGGATAGTATGTTTCTGAGGCAAATCAGAATCTCCACTTGGCTCTTTCACATCTGCAAAAATAAATAGTAAAGGTTAATAAAATGCCGGTAATGCATCCAAAATTTACCCCACAGCAAAAATGCACATTTGACAGGAGATGGGCAGTGTCCTCAGCAGGAGGATAAAGTAAGCCACGTGAGAAGAATATGCTGATTACTCAGTACGGTCAATATCTATCAATTGTTGTGGAAATGAACAGTTCATTTTCTACTGCACACACCCGATCCATATCCATATGTGAAAACAGATCCATAACCTTTATATTCTATTCAAAATAGCGTGTGAAGTCGGGATCAAAGGAGGTTTTTGTTACAAGTGAAATGTATGTCAGTACAGTGTTCATTTAAAAGAAGAATCCACTTACCTTCCCGGAGTAATTCAGAAAGTTCAGCCTGGTGGTCAACATTGCCTTCTTTGGTTTCCTGCTCTGCATTGGTCATCCCATCTTCACCTAATGGTTACAGAAATCCTCATATCAATGTTAGAATTCTCATGGCAACATATTCTGTTATATTAATTGTAAATAAGGAAACATACCTTCTCCATCACTCCAAGAGGCACTTGCTTTTCGTTTTCTCCAAGTTGGGGAAATCTTTTGTAAAGAAATATATATAGAATTTCATGATCCTTCCTTCTGGTGGACATTAGACACCTGTACAGTCTGTTTAGGGTTAAGTTTACCTATGTTGTATGTTTTGAAGATTTCAATTATACTTTTTATTTTAGAACACATTCGAACAAATCGATACAACTCACATTCAGTTGAAGACATAGGGGGCCACATGTACTTAATACAGTGCACTTTGCACTATATGCAGTTTGCCTGTGTAGTGTGCAGAGGGCACCGGATTCATGAATTGTGGCTCCCGTTCTTCATGAGTCTGGTGCTTTCTGCACTGCTCCGACAGAGTGCACCTTCAAAATGGGCTTTACGGCACACTTGGGTCGGACTTGCAAATCCCGAAAAAGACGAACAGTCCGACAAAAGCGCGATTTACCCTTGGTACGTGAGCTCTGTCATTATTTGATGGAAAGAGCTCACTAAAACGGGTGACAAATATATCATTAAAAGCTCAGCTCTATCAGGGATGATGCTGGTTTATCAAGGTAAATTTTTATCATAGATTTCCTCTAAAGGAGTTTTTGAGACACTCCCTATGCATCTTTATATTGATAATCTGATGGCAATGGCAGGAAATCGTAGCCTGGCTCCTGTTTACTTGAATAGGAACCAAGGGGCAGTACCATTGTGCCACCATAAAGTGATCAGAGCTTTTGGCTTCTGGCTCCATCCACTGTATAGGCAACCAAAGCTGATCAGTAAAGGACCTGGGTGTCAGACCCCCATGATCACAACTGCAGTATGAAAATGAATTGGGGAAATACATTTAATACATCAGATTTTGATATGGCAAACAATGAAACAAAAGGGCATAAGAAATACATAGAGAAACAAATGATGGCAAATAGTTACTTACTTTATTGTGTCCATATTTGTGTTTCACACAAGCCTCTTCGATTGCTTTCAGTGGGCCTGGAAGTTAATATTTATAAGCAAGTCACTTGCTGAATGCTATGGAAAATAAAGGCAATTTCTTTTATAAAAGACAACCCTATATAGGTCCTAGTCCTTCTGTGGATTAAATAATGTCCACATCTGAACGTGTCTTAGTGTGGTCCTCCAGTTTCCTCCCACAATCCAAAACATACTGGTAGGATGATTAGATTGTGAGCCCCATTGGGGACAGGGACCGATTTGGCAAAAACTCTGTGTAGCGCTGTGTAATCTGTGTGAGCTATATAAATAAAATAATTATTATTATTAGTGTGGTTTTCCATCAAGCCATTTGTTCTGAAAATGCCTCTGTATCAAAAACACTGAGATTTTTGCCCTTTTCTGTAAGATACTGACGGCATATTGGAATACATTCTTATCTATGAGGAGGGTCTCTCAGAAGTCTTAAATTGATTTGGAACCTTGAATTGCATTCCTATTTCATCTGACTATGTTATTACTCTGTAATATTATGTAAAGTGATGCAGAGGATGATGGCACTGAGAAAATAAAGATTATGTTTGGAGACCACATGGTTCTAGAGGCATTAGTCTGTGGCACTACTATGTTGAATACATTTCCTAATTTGGCGGCTGTGTGAGCCCAGGTAATACTGTCTTGTTTCAACATTATAAACAGATTTTGAAATAGATCCTCCCATAAATTATGTGGATCCCAAATGCAGACAACCTACCACTATGATAAGTACACTGCTCAAAAAATAAAGGGGACACTCAATTGACACATCCTAGAACTGAATGAATGAAATATTATCATTTAATCTTTGTTCTGTACAAAGTTGAATGTGCTGATAACAAAATCACAAAAAAAACCATCAATAGAAATTCAAATTTATTAACCAATGGAGGCCTGGATTTGGGGTCACACACAAAATTAAAGTGGAAAAACAAACTATAGGCTGATCCAACTTTGATGTAATGTCTAGAAAACATGACAAAGTGAGGCTCAGTATTGTGTGTGGCCTACACGTAGTAGAACAGGTAGTGCAGCTCATCCAGGATGGCACATCAATGCGAGCTGTGGCAAGAAGGTTTGCTGTGTCTGTCAGCGCAGTATCCAGAGGCTGGAGGAGCTACCAGGAGACAGGCCAGTACATTAGGAGACTTTGAGGGGCTGTAGGAGGACAACAATCCAGCAGCAGGACAACTACCTCCGCCTTTGTGCAAGGAGGAACAGGAGGAGCCCTGCCAGAGCCCTGCAAAACCTCCAGCAGACCACAAATATGCATTTGTCTGCAAAAAAAAGTTTGAAACTGACTCCATAAGGATGAAATGAGGGTCCACAGATGGGGGTTGTGCTCACAGCCCAAACCTGCAGGATGCTTGGCATTTGCCAAAAAAAACACCAGGATTGGCAAATTCGCCACTTTGCTGATGAAAGTAAGTTGAGTACATGTGACAGACTTGATAGAGTCTGGAGACGCCATGGAGAGTGATCTGCTGCCTTTGATATGAACAGTTTGACAGTGGGTAAGTAATGGTGGGTCAGCACAGCCCTCCATGTGCTCCCTAAAAGTAGCCTGACTTCCATTAGGGTACCGAGATGAGATCCTCAGACCCCCTTATGAGACCATATGCTGGTGCAGTTGGCCGTGGGTTCCTCCTAATGCACAGCAATGCTAGACCTCATATGGCTGGAGAGTGTCAGCAGCAAGATAAAAGCATTGAAGCTATGGTCTGACCTCCTGGTTCCCCAGACATGAATCCAATTCAGCAAATCTGGGACATCATGTCTCACTCCATCCACCAATGTCACATTGCACCACAGTCTGTCCAGGAGTTGGTGGATGCTTTAGTCGAGGTCTGGGAGGAGATCCCGCAGGACCATCCGCAACCTCATCAGGAGCATGCCGAGGTGTTGTAGGGAGGTCATACAGGCATGTGGAGGCCACACACAACACTGAACCTCATTTTGTCTTGTTTTAAGGACATTACATCAAAGTTGGAACAGCCACTTTAATTTTGTGTGCGACTCCAAATCCAGGTCTCCATTGGTTAATCATTTTGATTTCCATTAGTGATTTTTTTTGTGATTTTGTTGTCAGAGCCTTCAACAGAAAAAAGTATTCAATGAGAATATTTCATTCATTCAGATCTAGGATGTGTCATTTGAGTGTTCCCTTTATTTTTTGAGCAGTGTATTTTACATAATATTATTTTGTGGAACCACTTACCTCTCATTGAATCTATACTTAGGTTTAGCGCTTTCCTTCTTTTTTCTTGAAACTCAATTTGCAGTTTAATTTCCACCACCTAAGAAAAAATGTAAACATTAAAAAAATGAAACATTTTAATATATATTTTTTTAATTATTACAATGAAACCACCAAGTTTAGACCATTTAAATTGTATTAAAATGATTTTTATATTGGGGTGGTCTTCTGAAAGGTGCAAAGGTATTGAAAGTCCACTCTGTAAAATTCTAGTTTAGGATAGGTAACACTGTATCAGTCTGATAGTACTACTGGTAATATGCATAATAACCAATGTTACTTAGGGAGCTAGGCCACTTATCCCTACCCATAGGATTGTCAATCAATTCACTTCTATAAGGTTCTGATAACACATAAACTCTGACACTTCATTAACAGTGAGGAATTAGGGATAGTAAATAAAAAATGTAAATTCTAATAAGGGCACAAGTATAAAGCTCTGTAAATTCTATCCAAGAAACGACCTTCCTTTCTGAATAATTTTACTAGACGAATGAACTGCAGTGGGAAAAGAAGACATTGTAGTGAAAGGAATCCTGTGGACTCTCACTTGTTCAATGTTGGACCAGAAATACTCTATCTCTCTAGCAATTGTAGCAGCAATTCGCTTCAGTTTGTTCTCTTCTTCTTTCTGGGCTCGCTCATTGTTCACTCTTTTTTCTTCATGATAACGGGAAACAGTTCTCACCAACTATATAGAAAAGGAAAGAGAAAAGGGGAAAAATTGTACATGAGCATTGGCCATGATATCATCGGCTGTAGCTACACTAGACTATGGTGATTTGTAAAATGATCCCATTACCTTCTTTGCACAAGCCACCTTCCACATTCTTTCTTGAGCAAAATCTGCTGCCATCCACTGCATTTCTTCCAACAGGTAATCCCAATGAGATTTGGGTCTGGAAGGTTCTTGTAACTTTGGAAGCCTTCTCAAAGACCATAAGCCTTCCTTACGAAGCTCTGCAATGCGCTGATGGACATGGTTTTCCTATAAAGTACAGATTATAACAATGGCAAAAGAAGAAAAGTCCCTTGTGTGGGGTTAGAAAATTACCCTATAATACTAAATATGCCAGAAACAGAGACACAAATTGATCCTCAACAGCACCACAACGCTCCAGGGCAAAGCCAATAATTTGAGGAAAGTGTGGTGTTCATTATATTTGGGTAATACACCTACTAATGATTTTATAAAGGTGTTTTCCACGAGAAAACATTAATTTGCTGCTCTCCAGCATTAACAGCAATGATTTTAGTAACCATGTATATGGCTTCTGCAGCCAGTGGCTTGCGTGATGGATGATATATAAACGTAGCAGAAAGACCGAGCGGCAGCCATGATGTAACCAGCTACCAAACGTGGCCACTGATGCTAAGGATTGGCTGCAGTGATCATGTGGGTGGTGACTGACATCCATGATGGAGTGGGAGCCGACAGAAGAGGTAAGTAATAGTCTTTTGATTTAATCTTCCCTACAATTAGGTAATTCCCCAGAAAACCCTTTTACTCTAGCTGGCAACTTGTCTTACCTGTTCCATGAGTTTGTCCTGTGAGTTGTCTGAAACTGTTGCAGCTGTACTCTGTGCAGCCGCCTGGATTTTTATGCCAATGGCTCCTGTGGAGGATTTAGAAACTGTAGCGGACAGAGCCTTATTTGTAGTTTGGTTCGTTCTGTTTGTTGGCAATGAGAAGGATGCCACCGAGTTACTGGTAGAGATGGCAGCAGGAGCCACAAAAGAAGTTGGCTGTGCGCTGCTGTTGGTGAGACGTTGTTGAGGAGCCTCTGCTGCCGGCCTCATGAGGGTGACAGTCTATGAGGAAATAACATAATAGTAAAGCAATAAAAATAAAAGATGGCAATGATCCCAACACAGAGTTTGGCTGTGATGCATCCAATTTACTGTCTACAGCAGACCACATGCTCAAGAAATCAGGTATATATCTGTACAAAAACAAGAAACTAGACAGAATCCTGCTGCATATAAAAATGTCACAATAATAAAAGCCTCCATACCTGTTGCTGAACCGTGCCTTGTGTCTGCGTTACAGTGATAGGGATCTGAGCATGAAATGCCGGCTGCAGGGACTGTGAGATCTGTGCTGGCAGCGGATTTTGGGAAGATGCCTGGAGTGGGACTCCCGAGGTCTGTGTTTTGACTTGTACCTGGATCTGAGGTTGTATCTGACCTTCTGTCATTTGTTGCTGTTGTGCCAGGTGCAGGGCAGCTGGAAGGGAAGATATGGGGATATTGGGAGTCTGCACCCTAGCAGGCAGCTGAGGAGGAGGGGTGTGTAGGCTGGCGGCATTCTGCACAGGGGGTCCCTTGGAGGGATCGTATTGTTGTTGGTTCTGCTTCTGCCCTGTTAGTTGTACAGTCTGAGGAGTAGGAGGCATTCCCCCTGGACCAAAAATGAAAAAAATATATAATCACATCCCTGCAAGGAAATGTAAGACCAAAATAATATATATAGGTGGAATGCAGGTAAAAAGGAACCAGAAATAAAAGAAAAGCTGTACATCCATAACTAAGCACAATAGAAGCTCTCATGCACTGCATTGTCTAATGGAGGACAAAAAGGTAGTAATACCTTGAGCAGTGGGCATAAGTTGTTGTAGGGGTACCCCAGATGCCACCCCTGGGTGCTGGTAAACCATCCCATGACGTGTTACATCAAGGCGTGGTCTCTTGCTGGGGTCTGAAGTGATTAGAAAGCAGCAATCATCTGGTCTGTGTCAATGTATACTTACAGCAGACAATAACAGGACAACACAGGCAAAGATAAGGCTCCCTCCCTGCAGCACATGTGAGAAAGTGGCACCATGAGGCGGGCACACTGCTACCAGGCTGTAGACGTACCTGATTGTGTAAGGGCTTGTTGTCTCTTAAAGGCCTCCATATCTATTGCATTTGCTGTTCCTACTGCTCCGCTCCCTGGTAAAGATTGCTATTTGTGATAAAACACAACATATACAATAGATGTTAGAGAATATTTATACTGATGAAAATGACAAATCATCCTATATTCTGCAAATGTTAGTATGGATCCTTCACTATACTGCAGTGTATTCGGAATACATGGTAAGTGCTCATGTACAAAATATATCACAAATATTTATCTTCTTTTTAGGCGGGAAACCATCATTTCCCAACAAACAACACTGTATATATTCCTAAGATAGTACCTAGAAAACACCCAGAGATATAACTGGGCTACAAGACAATGTATTTATACTACTGGTCCTCTAAGTCTCCTAGGCCTGGGTGCAACTACATCCTCTCCACCCCCCCCAAATCATTCCCTGGCCATCACAGATTACACCAATCTTTAGAATCTGACTACCCTAAATATAAAGAGCCCTTTCACATCTCTCTATATAGGGAAGTTTTCTTTACAGTGAGAGCAGTCAAACACCCAATGCAAAGAAGTAGTAATGGCATAATGCCAACATATAAGAGGGGCTCATGACAAATGCCATAGACAGTTAATGTTGATTCATTTTACAATAAATGTTGGGTATGACAGCGCTTCCGGACCTATAGCACCAGAGATCCGGGCAATGGAATATAGTTGGGAATGTGTACTGCAGATAAAGATCTAAATACCAACTACAGGACTGGAGCAAAAGTCTATCACAGCCCATAATTCCATCAGTACCTGATGAACCTGAACACCCAGCCGACATTTAATAAAACAATTGACATTATTACTCAGGGTAAAGGCTGTTGAAAAGGGGACATCCAATAGATTGTCCCTTTCCTCGTCTCTCTCCAGCACGACCCCCAGGTTACATTTTATTTATAAATTTAACAATAATTTGGGATTATTTCCCCTTTCCTTGGCAATATTTCTTACAGTCTTTACTTTTGCTGCCTTGTTTTTTCTCCCTGAACATGACTTTTTATACGTACAAAAGAGAACCTTTTTTTAATTTTTTCTTTTAAAAAGAAATAATAAAGAAGGAAGCAAAATAGCCAGCGACAAGAAGACAGGCTGAGACACAAATCAGCTGAGGAGGACCCAGACCCAGGAGACATAAAGGGGCTTTTATCACCACTGAGACAAAAAATAGTCTCACACAGTTGTAGTAGAAACCAAAGTGGTGATAATTCCCCCCATAAGGATAGGAGTCATGGGACTACAGGTTGTCCGTGTGGGTCTTTTGACCAGTACAGAGTAGAACTAGACAGGTCTCTGCTGCTCCAGATGAATCCTTGTGTCGGTCCCTGGGTGATGAATCTGGTGCAGTATACATTCAAGGGTACATTCACACAGCGGTATGCCCGCCAGTGACCTCTCCCCCCTCCATAGAAAACAGCAGGCTCTATCTTTTCCCCGTGTACGGCTCTCATCAGTGCCACACCGTCACCGTGCTGCCATTGCCATCTATAGGCAGCCGCATGTACATCCCCACATTTTCCTCACTGATGCCATCTCGCAGGACGGGCTTGAGACACAATTTCACATAAACCTCTGCCCCCTTTTTATTTATACGGTGATCCCGTAAAAGACTGTGACCATCTATATTAGAAGCCCAGTCATAGCTATTGTCCATGACTCACAAAAGGGTAATAGTGTTTTGAACTGTTGGCGACATATCTTACCCTCCACTACTATCATTTTATATTTTGTCTATCACATACATACATTTGACTCTTTATCATATGCTTATTTATGCAGATTTACCTGCATTGTTACTGTTTTGCTCCTGGTGGTGGAATAATCTTTTTCTTCTTGGATACTACAAATACCAACCTCACATTCAGTAACAGCCCAGTGGGTTATTAGATTGATTCCAATCTTGGACCAAGCATAGTGTGAGCACAATCTCAGGCAAAATATGGTTGGCTAATTACAGGCTGTGGAGGTATAGAAGCCAGGCCTTCATGATATCTAGCACTGCTAGACTGTGCCGACTGTGATGAAACACTACAGCATGTTTACTCGACTCATCTCAGGAGCACCCAGCTGACTCCACTCACAGGATTATACTGCAGTGTAGGGGATTCATTTATCATTCACAGGAGCCGTCGACTCATTTCCATCATCATGCAGAACAACTCACTGCAGTAAATTAGGTAGGATCTTTGGTTTGGAGGGCTAGAAGTGCCTGACAGGTCCCCTTTAATAATATAGGGTTATTTCACAGCCAAAAGCATTGGATACTTTTCCAGGAACAAATGAACAAACAATCGAAGACAAGTTAGGTCCTATCTACAGGATAGAGCCTAACTTGCTGAGAGCCCACAGACCGCAAAAGCGAGGGGTCCGTCCAACCCATCGTCGCTCCATGAGAGTAATGGAACAGACGGCCGCACATGTCCATTCTGCTCCATTAATCTCTATGGAGCTGACGGAGATCTTGGAGCACAGAGGTCGGCAATTTCCATCAGCTCCATAGAGATTACTGGAGCTGCACGGTCATGTGCAGCCGCCTGCTCCATTAGTCTAAGGAGTGGACCCCTTGTCGGACCCCATGTTTATGCGATCTGCACAGGTCTCAGCACTGAGACCCCCACTGATCCACAAGTTAGGATAGGGCCTAACTTGTCTTTATGGGAAAACCCCTTTAATGCTGAGCTATATGCGACTCTCTTACAAAGCGAGGTTCGTAGTTAAAAATCAGGCCTTTTTCGTTTTCTGCATTTCTGTTTTTTACTCCCCTCATTCCAAAAGCAATAACTTTTTTATTTCTACAGAGATGTGTGAGGGCTTGTTATCTGCAGGACAAATTGTACTTTTTATTGGTGCCATTTAATGGAATATACTGGAAAGTGCAGTGAAATTGACAAAAAAATATATATATATTCTTGTGGGCCCTGTTTTTATGGGTTTTATTCTGCGATCCAAATGGCACTTTCTATGTATTCTTTGGGTCTATTCGATCACAGGGATATCACATTTATATAGTTTTTGGAACAAGACGATACGCAATGATTATGATTTTTACTGTTTATTTATTTTTATATGTGTTCTAGGAAAAGGGGGGTGATTTAAACTTTTAATTTATTTTACCATTATTTCAGTCCCTCCAGGGTACTTTAACCCTGCAGGGTCTGATTGCTCATATTATATACTACAGTACTACTGTATTGCAATATAAAACAATTTTACTGCTGATCTCTAACAGCCTGCCATCTGCTGGCTATTAGACATCATTACACATGGCAAGCCTACAAGTCTCAATTAGACTGCATGCTGCCATGGCAACCAATCGCCCCCCTCTGATGACATCATGGGGCATGGTAACCAACCATCCTGTTAGCGAGGCTACTGGCTTTAGTGTACATGCTCTTGAGCTACTTGTTTACCTCCCGATACAGTATTTCAGAAAATAATAGCTTTGAGGTCCTTGCTGCGGCTTATCATCTGTGGGTCGCAACCCATGACTATAGAAATAGACTTCACAACTGCAATGTGCATGAGGCCTGTGTCCGTGAAATCATTCTTAAGGACCTTTAACCTACCTCTAAGTTTGTCATTATTGCCAAAATGCACCATGACTGCTGGATCCACACTAGCCCCTCCCAGTAATCGGTTTAACCACATCAGCCACGTTTTGGCACATAATTCTTCATATAATGCTCACAAATTACACAGCGCGACAAAAAAGCTACCCAAATCGGTCCCTGTCCCCATGGGGCTCACAATCTAATCAACCTAGCATCGTGTACTGGAGTGTGCGAGGAAACCAGAGGACCCCCCACGCAAACATGGAGAGATGCAGTTTCATTTAGATCTACAATCTGGCATCCTACAACAGTGTGCCCCCTTGAACGGTGCTCATTGAATGCATACATAGCACAGGAGGTGCACTGCAGAGCATTGGCATTAGCAGACTTCTATTGGACACAATATTAAATGGTTCCACTACAAAGTACAATTTGTCCTGCAGATAACAATCCCTAAAAGGGCTACAAGTCGATCATCAATTTTCCAGATTTTCACAAAAATTATTATTTTAGAGGCGTATTCATAATTATAGGGGTTTTTAAAGTTCTATTTATCAGAAACTCCCCACATAGTACCGCATTTTAAATTGCACCCCTCAAACTATTCAAAACAGCCCTTGTTAACTGTTTAAGCATCGAACATGAAATAAAACAAAATGGAGGTTCAATACGGAATTTTAAAATTAGGGAAGGGAAGGAGCGGCATCATGCTTTTGGAGGGCAAATTTTGCTAAAACAAATGTGCTATTTGGCATTATCTGAGGCTATTTGAAAACTAAATCAAGGAGTATAGTAACACTATTTTGGGGTGGCAATACATTTTATTAAGTTTTATAACAGGAATGTAAAAAATCTTTTACTTTTATTTTTTGTTTTATACACCGTGTAGCATAGAGATCTTGTTATTGATGTTCTATTGGTCAGTACGATAACAGCGATATCCCATTTATATCGATTTTTTGTGTTTGAATATAAAAACAAATAACCTGTTTTTGCATCGCCATCTTCTAAGTGGCGTAACATTTTGGGGTTTTTTGGTTGTTGATTGAGCTGTTTAAGGGCTTATTTTTTGCAGAATAAGTTGTAATTTTTATTGGAATCATTGTGGTGTAAATGTGACATTTTGATAACTTGTTATTGCTTTTTTGTTAGGTTGGATGCGCAAAAATCCTAATTTTCATCATGTTTTTATTATTTTTGTTACTATAGGGTACGAGTTCACTAATGATTTTATTTTAGTGTACTGGTTGTTAGGGAATGCAGTGATACCATATATGTGCGGATTGTTTGGTGATTTTCACTTTTCTATTATATGTGAAAGGTTTATAATAAATGGGGCATTTAGGGGACCCCAACAGGTACCCATAAAATACCCCCTGATACAACTCGACAACATATAATACACCACTTTAATTTTATCCTTCCTTTACTTTGTGGCCTCTTGTCCTCCTCCATCTCCCATCAAATAGTGGACAATACCATCTCCCCTCATATAGTGGCTTCCTGTCCACCTCCATTTCCCCTCCTATAGTGGCCTCCTCTCTTCCTCCATTTCCCCTTATATAGTGGCCTGCTGTCTTCCTCAACCTCCCCTCATATTGTGGCCTCCTGTCCTCCCCCATCTCCTCTCATATAGTGGCCTCCTGGCCTACTATCGTTTCCTTCATATAGTGGCTCCTGTTAGCTTCCCCATCTCGCTCTCATATAGTGGTCTGGACCGTCATCCTCCAATCTCTCTGCATATGTGGCCTCTGTCCTCCTTCCATATCCTCTCATATGTGGCCTCTCTGTTCATCATCCATCTCTCTCATATGAGTGGCCTCCTATCTCACCATTCCTCTCATATAGTGGCCTCCTGTCCCTTCCCCATCTACCTCTCATTATAGGGCCTTGTACTTAATCCCTCGTATCATCTTCTCATTCATCTCTCATGGTGGACTCGCTCATTCTGCCTCTCATAAGTGGCTCACTGTACTTCCTCCATTCCTCTCATATGAGTGGCCATCTGTCACCTACATCTCCTTCAGTATAGTGGCATCCTGTCCTCCTCATGCATCTCATAAGTGGCATCCTTTCTCCTTCATCAATCTCTCATATAGTGGCCTCCTGTCCTCATCATCTCCTCTATCAGTATAGGGTCCTGTCTCTCCATCTACTTTATAATATTGGCTCCGTCCATCCTCACATCTCCTTCACATAGTGGGTCATGTCCTCTCATCTCCTTCATAATAGGGCTCCTGTCCTCTCTCTCCTCTACTATATGTGGCCTCCGATCTCACATTCTTCTCATATAAAGGCTTCTGTACTACTCCATCTTCTCATAAAGTGGCCATGTTCTTTCCCATCTCCTTCAGAGAGGGGCCTCCTATCCCCTCCTATCGTTCTCATAAAGTGGCTTCTGTTCCTCCTCCATCGCGACAGCTGCGTGACGCCAGGTGATTGTTCGTGGATCACCCTCTCTGCGTCCTGCAAGCATGGAGTGAGGCACGTAGTGGTCTGGTCTTATTGTGGCGCTCCTGTCTCTCCTCGAGTACCACGGATGCTTCAGCGTATATAGGAAAGCTCTCCGTCTTCTCCCTCTCTTCCTCTGGCCTATGACAGCAGATGACTCATTATGGTTGGCCTTCATGTCCTCACCCATCGCATATATTAGTGGCTTCCTGTCCTTCTCCATCTTTTTCATAAAGGGCCTTCTGTCGCCTTCCATCTCCTTTTATATAGTGGACTCCGATCTCCTCTATCTCCTCTTATCTAAAGGCCTCCTGTCCTCCTCCATCTCTCTTAAAGTGGCAATATGTCCACCCCCATTTCTTATATAGGGCTACTGTCTCCTCCATCTCTTTTATAGTGGCCAGGTCTTCCTCCATCTCCTCTCATATAGGGCCTCCTGTCATCCTCCATCTACTATCCATATAGTGGAATCCTTTTTCTCCCTCTCCTATTATAAGTGGCCTGCGATCCTACTTCATCGTCCTTGTAATAAAGTGGCTTTCTGTCCTTCATCCATCTCCTCTAATAATGACTCCTATCCCTCCTCTAGATCCCCTCATATGGTGGCCTCTGTCTCCTCCATATACCATCATATAGTGGCTCCTCGTTACTCTCATCTCTTATATACGTGGCTAAAGGTCCTCCTCCATTTCCTCTCATATAGTGGCTCTGTCCTCCTCATCTTCTCATATAGTGGCCTCATGTCTCCTTCCATCTCCTGTCATATAGTGGCCCTTCTGTCGCTGACCTCCTCTCTCCTTCATATAAAGTGCTCCTGTCCTCCTCCATTCCTCTCATAAGTGGCTTCTGTCCTCTCCATCTCCTCATATAGTGGCCTCATGTCCTCCTCCGCTATATAGTGGCCTCTGTCTTCTCATCCTTCATGTGGCCTCGTCCTCATCAATACTCTAATAGTGTGTCCATCCTTTTGTGGCTCCTGTTATCCCTATAGTGCCTCCTTGCCTCTCATCTCCTATAGTGGCGTTCTGTCGTCCTCCAATTCCTCTCATTATGTGCCTTCCTGTCCTCCATCCATCCTCCTATCAGATAGTTGGCACCCTGTCGCTACCTCATCTCCTCATATAGTGGACTTCAGTCCTCCCTCATTGCCTATATATGGTGGCATCAGTCGCTCCTCCATCTCTCTCATATAGTGGCCTCCTGTCCTCCTTCATCTCCTCTCATATAGTGGCCCCCTGTCCTCCTTCATCTCCTCTCATATAGTGGCCTCCTGTCCTCCTCCATCTCCTCTCATATAGTGGCCTCCTGTCCTCCTCCATCTCCTCTCATATAGTGGCCTTCTGTCTTCCTCTATCTCCTCTCATATAGTGGCCTTGTGTCCTCCTCCATCTCCCTTCATATTGTGGCCTCCTGTCCTCCTCCATCTCCTCTCATATAGTGGCCTCCTGTCCTCCTCCATCTCCTCTCATAAAGTGGCCTTCTGTCTTCCTCTATCTCCTCTCATATAGTGGCCTTGTGTCCTCCTCCATCTCCCTTCATATTGTGGCCTCCTGTCCTCCTTCATCTCCCCTCATATAGTGGTCTCCTGTCCTCCTCCATCTCCTCTCATATAGTGGCCTCCTGTCCTCCTCCATCTCCTCTCATATAGTGACCTCCTGTCCTCCTCCATCTCCTCTCATATAGTGGCCTCCTGTCCTCCTGCATCTGCTCTCATATAGTGGCCTCCTGTCCTCCTCCATCTCCTCTCATATAGTGTCCTCCTGTCCTCCTGCATCTGCTCTCATATAGTGGCCTCCTGTCCTCCTCCATCTCCACTGATATAGTGGCCTCCTGTCCTCCTCCATATCCCCTTATAATGTGGCCCCCTGTCCTGCTCCATCTCCCCTCATATAGTGGCCTCCTGTCCTCCTCCATTTTCCCTCATTTTGTCGTCACCCCCGAGTAAGCTACTATTGGTGGCAATACGAGTTGGGCTTTCCCATCCCCCTCCCCTCCGCTGCCTTTCTGTTATCATTGGTCACAATAGTGCAGGTATCAGTATTGAGCTGTGTTTATCATGCATTAGAGTAGTGGTTATCTGCTGTGCTATTTGGCTTTAATATCTTTTTTTTTCTTGGTTTGCCATCCATTCAGGATTTTTTGTGGAAGGGTAGATAAAGTTTGGGATGTTATTATCAGGTAAAATATCACCAAAATCGCTCCACAGTAGTACTTCATGTGAATAGTGGTCTATACGGCAAGGCTCGCAATCCTCTTCCTCCAACAATACTTCAATCAGAAAAAAGACCATTCATATTGTATTCCTTCATTTTTATAGAAATATTTCTTAGACATAAAATAAAGCACATGTTCATCACCATTTTTCGGCTGAATACGCCATAGTCCATGTGTTATTGCGATTCACGCTAAGTCTTCAGCCTGTATGTGACTTTTTTCTGATTGAAGTGTTATTATCAGGTTACACATTTCCCCTTTCTGATCATTTTTGGGGGTATAGATCTTTACCCTGGTTTTAAATGTTTTATGCTATTTTCTATCTGATGTATATATTATGTAATTTTGGAAACAATAAAAAATGGATTGTTTTTGCTACATGGCTTTTTCTTTTCATAATTTTGGATTTATTTGCATGTTTTAAGCCATATGTACATCATTTTGTGTCTCAGTCCTCTCACTCTTTAATCCACACTACTAGGCTCCCTGCCAGGAGCATGTGGCTAGTCCAGGGGAGGGAGCAGCTGCAGCCTGAGTGTGTCTGTGACTCCTCACACGTTTTCCTCTACTCTACACCATCTCTATTGCATGAGTATAAAGGAGAAGAGACTGACACAGGCTGCAGGTGCCCCTCCCCCGGGGACTCACCACATGCTGCTGGCAGGGAGCCAGGGAATGCAAACTCAACTTATATAATGTAGTAAAATGATTCAGAATGACAAATGCATTTTTAAAATAATTGGAACCTGACAACAGCTAGCATAAAATTGATAATTTTACCTGTTTATATAGCGGAAGCTAAAGATACGTGAATTACTATGAATATGTAAGAAACCAGAATATCTTGGAGAACTATAAAGATGTATTATATCAGGAAGGCAAAGAAACAGAATAGAAAACAGAGAGAAGGGATTGGCAGGCAAACATGAGAAGAAAGCCAACAAAGACAATTTATGTGGCAAAGCCGAATAATAGCACAAGCCAATGGTACTTCAGGTGCAGGGGTAGGCAGCTTATAGTCACAGCAACTAGCAGCTTTTGTATGTAAACCAATGCACAATAGCAACATACTTAAAGTTCCACTAAACTTCTGTCAATTTATCTTATCCCACCTGTTAAATGAAAATAAATGCCGTTGAAATGATACAGGAGACAACAGTGGAGACTGTAGTGGGCTGCGGCCAAGGGCACACATAACACAGAGGCGGACCCTTAAAGTGGAACTGAACCTTTCGGGCTATTTTTTATCACATAAATGAATAGAGCAGGTGACAATGGTAAACTTTGTAATATACTTCATAAAGCAAAATCTTTTCTGTGCTATTTTTCTGCGTCTTTCTCCTGTAGCAAGCAGTTTTTCTGAAAGCCTTTTGAGGTCCGTCTACTTAAAGGGAATGTTATTTTTAGTTGGTGACAGGTTAAAATAGCCTATGCTATGCTGATTTTAAAAATGGCTTTTTCAGAGTTCTGAATACTGTCACTAATTTATAAAACCTTATTTAACATCACTTGGCTCCCTGCCAGCAAAGTGTGGTGAGCCCGGGGGGGAGGGAGTAGCTGCAGCAGTCTGTGTCTCAGTCTTCTCCACTCTCATCCAGCTCCCACACCACTACCTGCCATGTGCATTGAGCATGCAATAGAGGGAAGGGGATGGTGTGGCCTCGAGGAAGAATGCACGAGGAGACATCGGTGCACACACAAGTTGCTGCAGTCCCCCATCCACCAGGAATGTTATTTTTAGTTGGTGACAGGTTAAAATAGCCTATGCTATGTTGATTTTAAAAATGCCTTTTTCAGAGTTCTGAATACTGTCACTAATTTATAAAACCTTATTTAACATTACCTGGCTCCCTGCCAGCAAAGTGTGGTGAGCCCTGGGGGGAGCAGCTGCAGCAGTCTGTGTCTCAGTCTTCTCCACACTCATCCAGCTCCCTCCCCACTACCTGCCATGTGCATTGAGGAGGCATCTTCCCATATCCACAAAATATTTAAATTTATACTATACAGGTCAGTCATACGACAAAAGAAGGACACAGGAACAGATTATATTACAAAGTTTACTGTTATCACTGCACTATTCATTTATGCAACTTTGTTATATTTTAAATAGAGGGACCCAGAAAAACTTCCTCCATTATTAGAGTAGGAGAAAAGAGACCGTGCAGAGTTCCTGTCTCCACAGACACCAGTAACCACTTCGGATGCTACAAAATGTTAATCAGAGTAATGCTGGCTTTACCGATTCTCCGGTATTGCTGTTCGGTCGCTTCCAAGGTCCCCACTGGTCTCCGATTTTCCTGTGCCAGCGATGCAGGAAGAACGAAGAGCAGTAGGGGAGGGAAAAACATCTGAACAACAGCAGTGGGGTATCAGTAAGGTAAGACTATGACTATACAGTTTTTCAGATTTTACTCCATTTGGTGGCGGGACATTCCTCGAACCCAAATATCATGACAAGGAGAAGACCTTCTCTCCCAGTGATAAATATTAACCAGCACTATGAGGAGTGGCACATTATAATCTATGGTATGGGGCCCATCTCATCTCCACCTATGTCCTGGCTGATTGGATAATTTTCAGTTGTATCTACACAATCTAAGATCACTACAAGATCACAGCATGCAATCTGATTGCTCTGCCCCAATTTTCCCCCCAAAATTAAATTTCCTTACTCTAGTTTAGTGGACATTTAAGTAGTTGGGGCAGAAAGCACAGTAGTAACGCAAGGTGAACATAGTCAATATCATTCTACTAGAATAAGAAACATGGCTGGCAGAGTTTTTCCTGGCGTACCCTTACTACGTAGGGCACAGACATACCCCATTGTATGCACTTACAGAAGGATATATAGCTCAGTGCCTCCTTTTCACCCCTGAATGCAGGATGGAAAGGCATAGCTTGCTCCATCTTTCCATCCTGCTTTTTACACAGTATTCGACATATACTGGACAGATGGCCTCCATCTGCCATTATATGTCAATTTATATGCTCAGTATACTATATTTCGAAAAATTACTCATATAACCTAAGCCTAAAATCTATCTATATATCTGAGAAAAAGCAGTAGCTCTAGTGTCGTAGTTCATTATAATGTCTTTCTTGTAGTACAATGAGGCTGTCTAATAAACGAGAGCCATGTTTTGCATATTGACCGTGATATTTTCCACAATAAACTATGTCATCTTTTATCTCTCACATGAAAACTTCGAAACAATGTCTAATGCTTCGGAGTCTACACAGCTTGCCGTTAAAAATGGATAGAAATAAAAAGAAATGCTTCACGACAAAAATGGGAAAAAAAATTCAAACCAAAAAAAAGACAAATGCAAGGATCACACATGTTGGTACGTGTGAAAATACCACAAAAATGTTGCTCATGCGATTCAATGGGTTGAAGACTGCAATCGGGCCCTTTCACCCCTGAGTTTGGTGCAGCGGTGGGATGGTCTTTTGGATTTTTTTTAACCCTTCTACAAGCGTCATCCCGCCATATCACCTATTTCATCAAGAGTCTATGTTCCAAAAGTGCTGGAAATGTTTCTCTCGGGGTGAAGGAGTTAAATGAGAAAAGGATGGCCTTTAAAATATATGAAAATCGATCTGCTGGAATGAATGGAGGAAAAAAAAAGGAAATCTGAGATGAGGCCACATTGTAGAACCATCAAAAAAGGTACCTGAAATGGCTGCTGCTGGGATGAAAAAGCAGCAGAAACATTGGGAGGAAGCTGGGTTGCAATAGCAACAGGTGTACCAGTCTGCCCATCTTTTCCTGTCACAATCTTTACCTGAGAGGAAATATTTCAAGAAGAGGAAAAATCATTTTGTTTGGCTCTTTTTCCTCACCCATATAGATATGGATTCCATATTCAGACACACAGCATTGCCTTTCAATGACTTTGGAATTCAGTTTTGACTCTAATACCCCCAGGTTGTTTGCCCCCGTTTAAGAATCACTGCTTCTCTATAGGAAGGCAAACGGACAGGTCTCTATAGGAAGGCATGCCGGACAGGTGTCACACAGAGGCGCCCCCAACACTTAGTAAGCAATGGATGCCTGAGCGTAGAGTTGACCACACAACCTGTGGAAAGGGGAGGACTTCCGGGGAAGGGTTGAGGAGCACTGCAATAGCAAGGGGGTAAACGAGAAAAACAGAGAAGGAGAGAGAGAAGGAAAGAAAGAAAGAAAGAAATACAAGTAAAGCAGAAATGTAGCAGTTTCTAGTCACTGACTGAGCTGGATGGATGGTTACCCTGAAGCATATACAATATAGATATATATGATAGAAGCAACAGGTCATGTACATGTGCTACTCTGGGACGTGGAGAATTGCAACAATGGCAGTCACCTGTCTTCATTGTTTTACCATGCCAAACATGCATGGAATGGAGATTCAATCTTCAGATACAGTGAAATTCCTTTTATTGAGTCTTTTTTATTAATAAAGGTTCACATATTCCTTCATATGTCCAAGGCAGGTTTATCAAAAGTGTCTCTAAGACCAATCTAAAATTGCACCTGAAGACCATCTAGACTTAGAACCTTCTAAAGTATCTAGAAACTGTCAAAAATAATTTAAATGTGATGCAAGTGCAATTTAAGACATAATTCTGTCATTCTGCCCCAGTATTGTGCTAAAGCTTCTGTTAAAAGGGTTTTCCAGGGAATAGATTTTTGACACCCAGTGGCTGAAAATAGACATTAGTGGCAGCCATGAACCTTATTGAAATGAATGGGAGACGAGATGCTGCAGTACGTCCATATTGTTCTAATTGTGGAGATAGCTGATCGGTGAGGATGATGACTATCCAAATCATAGATCATTGATAAGTATTACTTGGAAAACCCCTTTAAATATGCCAACCCTATCTAAGAGGCTCCTTTTATTCAACAGGGACCAAAAGCATATCCTTCTGGACCCTGCTAAGCTTGTATCTATATACCTTATAAGGCATATAAAAGACATGCAGTTCTATGCGGTAGAATCCTACAATAAAGGGGGTTATACAGTTTTCTGTCAATAGGATTCAGGATAACAGTAGCAGAGGTATTGATTGGGCAAAACTCCTAACATAGATGTATAATGGAAGGCCGGGTGTGATATTTCCCAAGGAATTTTATTTCACAGTATTGTACCTAAAATATATATATGTATACGGTATATATATCCACAACATTGAAACATTTATCAAATTCATTTCTAAAACTGAAATAGATAAAATAATAATAATATATCAATTAATGTAATAAAAAAATTAAGAAAAAAACCAACTATAAGGAATTGAAAAAAATAAAGGTAAATAAACGAAGGAGACTTCCATTAGAGAACTTTATGGGTCCCCGCGCATGGTCAGGATAATGCACAGATGTTTGTGTATATAAGAAAAAAATCTCTTTCACACAATGTTGACTTTCTCTGCATTTTGGATCTTGTTTATTTTAAATTGATATTCGCATCAAAGTCCACAAAAACCTTTGTATGTAACATGCGTAGATAAAGTCACTGATTTTATTTAGTAGGAAATCCTGACCCTGGACTGGTACCCTCCTATAAGTGTGTTCACATCTGCCTGGAAAGATGATACAATCTAGAGATGGATCCTGATGAACATTAAACAGTGCTACTTGCAGTGCTATCTCCTCAATCATCTACATGGAACCCCCAAAGCAGCTGTGAAAACAGATACTAAAAAGTAACATTAATGGAAGTCCCATCCATGATACAAGTCCCAGTAATATTTTAGGTAGTGTTTACATGATGTGAGTAAAGAAATTTTAGCTTTTAGTTTTAATGCAGTTTTTAAAACGTTTCACCTGTAAAATAAAAAAAAATGCATCAAAACTGAATGCAGGTCATTACAATACAGCTGTGATGCAGTTTTCACTGTAATATGTGAACAGTACCTTAAGAAATACAGGAAATGTGATCTGCTGTTGAGTCATTTGCAACATAATAATCATTACTGGTAAATGGTTCTGTAGGGGCTGACAGGAGCGTGGAAGTCACTAAGGTACCAAATGCCAGCTGTCACCTAACCCTGTGCCAGCTATGTTCTTACTACCTATGACATATTTGGTTACAGATGACATTAGGAGTAGACACCCTTTTCTCAGGTACACACACATCAATATAAAGTGATTACCCTTAATGTCTCACAATATGACTAAAGGCAGATCTTACCTCATCATTAATAACCTCAGATTGTTCTTCTTCTTCTTCCTCTTCTAAATCTAAGTCATTCTGTCTGAGGTAGCCCTGGAGACCCAGCGAGGGTTTCTTTTTGAAAGCCAGAAAATCCATCATGTTCCCTTGAAAGTGTTGTAGGAAGAACAACTCAATGAGATAATCTTTGAAGTTGTCCTTGAGCGTTTTCATACTTTTGTGATGATGCTCCAAGCACTGCTTCCTCATCTGAGCATCTTCAGCAGTGGCAGGCGGGATCTCCTCAAGCTTCTTACTTTGTTTTTTTACAGTATTCACTGTTGGAGTAAGGGGAAGACTAGAGAGTCCCTGGGGACCAGAAATTCGTGATGGACTTGTTGGTGTTGGTGGCGTTGCTATACCAAAAGATGTAGCCCCTGTTACTCCTGCTATCATTCCTCCAGAAGTCCTATCAAAACTAATGGTTCTACCCAGCTGCTGGCCATGGAGGACCTGTTGCTGCTGAATCAGCTGACCTTGTATAATACTGCTTATCTGTGGTGGTAGATTGGTTGTGGTTATGTGACTCGGTGTGGTTAGAGTCTGCATATTTGCTCCACTTGCCACAGGACTTTGGGGTCCAAGGTGATGGATAGTACCTCCAGTTTGGGAGTGAGGCTGTGACAGTCTACGTTCCCTCATGCTGGCCTGTGCCGCCCCAGATGGAAGTTGTACCTGTGCTGTGGCTCCCTGTGTTATCTGTGCAAGACCAGATCCTTCTTGAAAAACAAAGTGACCACCATTTGACGGGCTTAAGCTTATCTGTCTCACAAGTACACTGGCATCCACAAAGCCTCGTGTGGGGCTCTGGCTACACATCCCCAAGCTAGCTCCAGCAGTGGCAGCTCTGACGCCTTGTAATGCTTGGATTGGCACAGCATTGGGTTGTGTGGGACTCTGTGTTTGTACCTGTTGTGACATTGGGGATGTGACCTGAATGTAGGATGGAGAACCATGTTCAAACCTCCTTGGCTGGGAGCTGAACTGGAACCCAGGAGACGCAGGGTTGGGGATAGGCAAAGGGGTAAGTGTTATCTGCTGGTTTCCTGCTACCACCTGCCCCACATTCTGTAGAGTAATGTTCACATTCTGACCAGCAACTGGATTCCGGCTCATTATTAACTGCTGAATTTGATAACTGGGGGATTGGGGTCCAGGAGAACTGACTGCTGGAGCAAATGATGGAGCAGGAGACTGGGGTAAATTTGTCTGCAATGAAGATTCCTCTCCTTCATTGCCAGTGAAAGATCTGGAGCGCTGAAGCTGTCGTGTAGTGTTAGGAGGCGCGTTACCATGATGCATTTTTTATTTTTGTTTCCGTTTCAAAGATAATAAAGATTTCCTGATAAACAAAACAGAAACAGGACACTATGACAATCTTCTTATACATTAAACACAATAGAGCTACATTCATGATATCTGTGTTATCACGGGCAATCATATAGTATTGTGAATGGGTTATTGGTAGGAATACAGTTCTGTTCACACAGATGGAAAAGTCTCAAGTTTTAAACAAATTTATCAAAAGTCTAACAGGAGACCTGAAATCTATTGGGGTTTACATATATACATGGTAGGATAAAATAGTACAGATTATTCTGCTAAAATGCATTCTTAGGAATCTGAAAAATCACATTTGTTTTTAGAATTATAGAGTAAAATTTAAGCCTCGCCACCTGATGATGAGCAGAGTCTGTATCCACTACTACTTTGGCAAGGCAAAGTTGGGTGTCCATCCACTCGCATTTATTTACTAGCAAGAAATACAGTTATTCAGTGTAATAAAAACGTCTTCTAGGTTGTGCATAAGCCCCAGGCATTACAATATCATTATTTTGATATACTACATTAAAGGACACCTGTCATCAGGTCTGTGTCACTTGTCCTGTCACCTCTACCTGTTGGAGCAGCTCACTAGGATCCCATCACAACCTTTATCTAGTCAATTCATACATTAATTATTATAAAATCATCTATTCTTTATTATGTAAATGAGGCTGGTCACATGGTCAGAGGCAGTGATGTCAGCCCTGATCCTCCCCCCCTCTCCTCCCCCTGCTCATGTCTGTGTGTAATGTATAGTAAAGCATGGCTAGTGTGTGTGCTGCATCTGCTGACATGCTGCATCCTCCTAATATACAGGTGAGAGACACAGACATCAGCTACACATGAATCTGACATGTTCTGCTGTAACATGGCTGCCTGGAGCTGCTGTATCTCTCCTATACACACACAGGCTGCAGGGGGCGTGGCCACCAGCACCAGGAGGCACATGGAGGAGCCATTACACCATTATACAGGCTGTCAGTCATGTGTATAGGAGTATGTCATACACACAGGCTGCAGGGGGCGCCAGCACCAGGAAGCACATCATTATACAGCCTCACATCATTATACAGGCTGTCAGTCATGCAGTGGGGGTGTGGCTGCACCTCCCACTCATGAATAAGGTGGACAGCTTGAATATGCTAATGACTCATTGGACATTTCACAGGTCATTTGCATACAGCTTTAGGACCTCATTGCTTAAGTTTACAGGCATGTAGAGGGACAATGAAGGGATAGAGGCAATGCTCTCTAATGGCAGTTTATAAAATATATTTAGTTTAGGGGGGTTATTTTTCCTGTCCTGTTTTTTTCTCTGTTTTGTCATATAGCAGTGTGTAAAAATCATCTTATTCCTATGTATTCTCACAGACAGCTGAAGCGCCAAGCATAGGGCAGAGATGAAAGTAGGGAGGAGTAGTAAGGAGTTAGGCTCATCTGATGCCATTGTGATAAGCCACAACAGCTAATAGAGGAGTTTGAGAATCAACTTTGAAGTGAGATGTAAAATGGTTGTATAAAGTTTAGCACTGAAGTCAAGCTCTCCCCACCTTTGCTGTGATAAACATCACACACTGGACTTCAGAAGAGCTGACAATGATGACCCTAGACATAAGGGCACGAAGTACAGCAAAAGAAAGAGCTTAAAGAGACTTTATACAACAAGTCTGTATCTTCCTTCATAGCTGCTATCCTGGGTGATGTCATCACACTGGGCCATGAAAGAAACATGATGTGAAAGGTGTCAGGCTGGTAGTGGTTTATTAGATTAATTTCTGCTGACAGGTTCTCCAAAGGATAACGTTTTTCATATCAATTTGGATGCATCCTTGGATCTATATAAATTAATGGATCTATTTAAACTACCAGCAGCGCAGTTCATTTGGTTTTTATGCTATGAGGAAAAGCTGAAAACTGACAGCTATCTGATACACTTATCTCCTTACAGAGCTGAATGATCAAGTTAGATGTCTTATTGCTTCAGTTTCACACATAATAAAGACTTCCTGATAAACCAAACAGAAACATGACACTATTACAATCTTTTTTATATAGAAAAAACCAATAAAGCCACAGTAATAACTGTTTTCACTGGAACCATCATATACTATTGAGAATGGGCAATTGGTAGGAATAAAGCTTTGGTCACAATTATGTCAAAGTCTCAGGTTTAAAAAAATGAATCAAATATCTAACAGGAATAATTGACATGAAATGAAATCCTTTGTGTTTTATACACTCACCGGCCACTTTATTAGGTACACCTGTCCAACTGCTCGTTAACACTTAATTTCTAATCAGCCAATCACATGGCGGCAACTCAGTGCATTTAGGCATGTAGACATGGTCAAGACAATCTCCTGCAGTTCAAACTGAGCATCAGTATGGGGAAGAAAGGTGATTTGAGTGCCTTTGAACGTGGCATGGTTGTTGGTACCAGAAGGGCTGGTCTGAGTATTTCAGAAACTGCTGATCTACCTGGATTTTCACGCACAACCATCTCTAGGGTTTACAGAGAATGGTCCGAAAAAGAAAAAACATCCAGTAAGCGGCAGTTCTGTGGGCGGAAATGCCTTGTTGATGCCAGAGGAGAATGGGCAGACTGGTTCGAGCTGATAGAAAGGCAACAGTGACTCAAATCGCCACCCGTTACAACCAAGGTAGGCAGAAGAGCATCTCTGAACGCACAGTACGTCGAACTTTGAGGCAGATGGGCTACAGCAGCAGAAGACCACACCGGGTGCCACTCCTTTCAGCTAAGAACAGGAAACTGAGGATGTCCATGGCTGTCTTGGACCACAGGAGGAAGCCTTGAGTCATGTCCAGCAAATTCTGTGCTGGGGTGAAGGCCTGGGTGCCCACAGAAAGGGCTCCGAGTGCCGCCTCTGGCACCCGTGCCATAGGTTCGCCACCACTGTCCTAGGTGGTGGCTAGACAACTAGGAGATGCTCCCTCCTTGCACTAAAGACAGGACAAGACAATACAATTAGGACTATTCGGATGAGGACAAAGAGTTCATTCAAGGGCTCCCTGAAATCATCATTATCTGCAATAATTTCATGTTCAATGAGACCTCTAAGAGAAATGAGAGGGTGAACAAACACAAACCTATTGGGGCTTATTTATTAAGGGTCCCGCGGCCGCATTTTGGTCGGGTTTCACGTTTTTTTGGCGATTGCGCCTGGGATTGTGTCGCATGTGATCGGAATGTGTCGCATCGAGCCGTCTTTCAAGCAACACAAATCGGGGGGTGGGCCTTCGGACGATCAGACGGATTCGGACAAACGGCGGGATTTAACATTTAAAATTGTGTCACAAGCCAAGCACTTACATGCACCAGGAAGAATAAGGTGAACTTCAGAGGACCTGATTGAGGAAGCGACACATGCAGGATATCGGGTGCACGCTCGTAGTGAATTGCGGCAGACTTCATCCTTGTCAGACATTCCCGGATTGGGGATCGCGCAGGTACCGGGTAAGTAAATGTGTCCCATTGTCTCCACATATACTCAAAATAGTCAAAATATTGCTTCAATCCTCAGTAAGAATCGGCATATTTTAGGGACCTATTATAAGCATGTGCAGGATTTTCAATTGCTCCCCCCTTTTCTCTTATAGAAGGACTAGAAATTTAAAGGACATGCTGGTCAAAACACATGTAGCAAACGTGATTAAAATACTTGGGTAGGTTGTGTCCCTTATATGTCCTGTGTTAATTGCACCCTGATGTTAAAGGGAGAGATGTTCACACATCCAGTCACCGGAAAGATATTTAAGATCAATTCATTATTAACCTATAGAAGTGATTATGTCGTCTGTATCTTACAGTGCCCTTGTAATCTTCTTTGTGTTGGGGAAACCACTACATAATGATGGAAATGGCTCAATAATCATAAATCGAACATATGTACCAATAAATATGATCTTCCAAGTACCATACCATTTCTCTGAAGCTGGACATAAACATGATGATCTCAAATTCACTATTATTGGTGTGGGATTAGGGAAATGTTATTAAAACAAAGAAAGGGTACAGTGGATTCACAGGCTTAGGACCCTTAATCCTCATGGCCTCAGTAGGGATTTCCCTTTAAATATATTTTTGTAATTTGGTGGTTTGAAATATTGACTGCTTGATTTTCTTTTGTTTCTTCTGTTGTAAGATGTGACATTAGTTGATGATATATGATTGGTCTATCTCGGCAAGTTGTGTGGATTGATAATTCATTTTCTCTAATGTAGTAGGACATAAGTGCTCTATATTTACTCACTAATGGATATATACCAATTTTGATTCTTTTCCCTCTTTCCCTTCTTTTTTGCAGTAATTATTTAGTTTAGGAGCAGTCATCAATTTTGATTTTGGGCACGGTGACTAAAGGACAAATAATTGGGTGGAATGGAACTTGTGGACCATTATGAGGAAGCAGCAATCCCGGAGTCCTTGTTTCTTTTGTTACTCCAGGTCACCATTGTGGATGTCACCTGGCCGAATGGCAAGGGTGTGCGTCCTAACTTAGGACTATCTGCTTACCCTTGTACCATGTACCCTCCTGTGTTTTCCCCTTACTTGTCCCACGCTAATTTCCCTAGCCCCCCTTACTAATTACTGCATAAGTTGTTAGATACTGTACTAGTGAATGGATGGATATCCCATAAGAAAGATGGCTGCGCCCAGAATAGAATCTCTAATGTGCATGCTCACACTCATTCACTGCGACGTCTAGTGGATGCTGACAACTTTGTTATACTTTCATAGTTGGAGCGACTTGTCGGTGATTCACATGGATTGCGTTTTCCTGGGTTAGTGAGTGTATTTTATTAGATTGTTTCTAACGCACCTTGCACTTTATAAGGAATATATGCAAGATTATATGCTATGTTGGATCTTGGCACACTCTGGCCCTCATGCAAGTCCAGTGATTGGTGTCTTGCTTACACTTTTATTATGTATCATATTGAACTGTATTCATACATTGCAATATCTTATATCACTGCTTTTACTGTGCACTGTGTACAATACATTTGAGATATATATTTTTTATTAGATGATGTCACTTGCTTTCATATGTGGTGATTTATTCACCTATATAAATGTTTTGTGTGTCTTCACGTAAATTTCAAATCACAAATTGATAATGCCTTCATAGTACAGGCGAAACGTTGCTTGGTTATTATGTAAGAATAAAGAAAACACTTTTTACAACAGAGTGCTTCATTGGCTTTTTTTCTGAAGATTACCGTTGGTCTAGTCAGACCACTGGGAGACCTGCACCCGCTAAGATCACACAAGTGCTGCTACAAAATCCTTTTTGTGGTTTGGTTTTTATTCTAAATGAGATGCTACACAGAAATTAAGCAAATCTACTGTCCACAGTGGAATATATTACTTTAAAACGAGTTTCTGGACTTTACCGTAAATGGACTATCAAGTGCTGGATATCTTTACAGAACTCCATTTTTTGAAACCATAAGTCATGCTTCCTTGGTTCGAAGTCTGTTATTCCTCTGTATTTTTGTAATAAAACACTGCACCTTATATGCAATAAAGTATGCATTAAGCATCATTTTATTTTACAGTGTTGATGGTTTCCCCTGCATATAGGGCCCCTGTACAAATTCATGTGTCTGCTATATGACATGTCTGTCCCTGGGTATATGAAGACGGACTCAATTAGACTTTTTAACCTAATTCTTAAGTAATCTTTTAGTCAAGGCTTTTCAAGACAAATACACACATTATTTACTTTACTTAGATTCTGTTACTTTAAATTCTTTTGGAAATGGTGTTCATGTCTAGTTGACCTCACTCCTGGCAATATACTTGCTGCTATGACTTCATGCATTTTTCTACGCTCCTCTTCCTGGTTATTTTTAGAGAAAGTACAACTAAGCATGCAAAAATGTTTGACTGAAAAAATAAAGTGAAATATTTCTACATATATTTTATATACAGGATTATTATAGTTCACAAAAGAAGACACTCAATATTTTGCTCTATAGATAAAAAATAAACAGGTCTATAGTAAGACTATAGTTTATGGTAAGAAATAAATCTGTCACTATATACTATAGTGATTTATCTTTAGAATCCAGACATGGCCATTTTTTTTGTGCAAATAAGCTCCCATGCATAAGATGCCCCACAGCCTACCTGAGTATTGTTGCTGACCATGTCCATCCCTTTATGACCACAATGTACCCAACATCTGATGGCTACTTTCAGCAGGATAATGCGCCATGTCATAAAGCTGGAATCATCTCAGACTGGTGAGTGAGTTGAATGAGTTCACTGTACTCAAATGGCCTCCACAGTCACCAGATCTCAATCCAATAGAGCATCTTTGGGATGTGGTGGAACGGGAGATTCGCATCATGGATGTGCAGCTGACAAATCAGCGGCAACTGTGTGATGCCATCATGTCAATCTCTGAGGAATGCTTCCAGCACCTTGTTGAATCTATGCCACGAAGAATTGAGGCAGTTCTGAAGGCAAACGGGGTCCAACCCGTTACTAGCATGGTGTACCTAATAAAGTGGCCGGTGAGTCTATATAACAAGGGAGTCATATGTCAGATTTTACGTGCATTTTATGTGCATCATATGCTGGACAACCCTTCCCACCCTCCAAGTAGTTCAACAACAGGCTTCAAAGTAGTAGTGCAGAATGTGACAATTGGACCAGGCTAGCTGGAACCAAAAGACACAACCAAAACTTCAAAGAATCTTTGGAACATACATTTATAAGATATTTATAAGGTTGAGGTGTGTCCTAACCAGATACAAGGTACATTTCAGAATCTGGTGAAGGGGCACAGTTGCCCACCTGCGGAATTCTCAAGAAGAAAAATACATGGGTCATATTTTGTGGCCAAATAAATTGGATGCAGAGGTAGGATGGGTGTTTCCAACATAGTTCATAAAATTCCTTTAGCTTTAAGGGTCCTAATGTGTGCCTGTCTTTTTTATTTTTTTTTGGGGTTCTAGGTTTAATTAATTTATTTTTTTATTTAAACTTTTATCTATGCCAGCAGGGGAGTGGAGTTTTTTGTGCATAAATAAGCAACTTTTGTTGCTTATGGCAAACTTTGCTGAATAGGGGGAAAAGTTGTACATATTTGTGTAAATCTGTCAGGAAAAATGTAGTTATACAACTTTAATTTCACAATTTGGAAAGGTGCTCAGATTTAAATACACACTTACTGCTTCCATAAATGTTTATAATCATATTCCCAATACCATAATTAATCATCAGAAAATGTGACCAAGCCTGTAATAGTAGAAGTCCTGTTAACTGCTTTGTTTGCTCTTTTGGTCAGGGGTGTAACGATCACAGGTGCAGGGTGGGTCTGACAGACAGCAAACTGTTTGTGGGTCCATAAGCGTAAAGGACACACATAAAATGTATCACCGCGAGAGCTGTGTAAGCTTTGCCTGAAGGTGCCATTGCCACATCATACTGAGTGAGCAGGCAGAGCACACAGACATGTGTCTGCCTGCTCTTCTCCCCAAAGCAAGTACTGAGTTTATTTTATTCATTTTAATATTAAGTGGGGATTTTTGATTTGTGAGTTCCAGCTACTTTATAATTAACAGAGGGGAGGCTGCTGTACAATTAATTACTGAGGGGAGGTTGCTGGGCTGGGCAATGCATTACTGAGGGGAGGCTGCTGAACATTTCATTACTGAGGGGAAGCTTCTGGACATTTAAGTAGTGAGGGGAGGCTGGTGAGAATTTCATTATTGAGTGGAGGCTGTTGCTGGACATTTCATCAGGAGGCAGCTGCTGGACATTTTATTAGTAAACGATGGCTTCTGGAGATTTCATAAGTGAAGGGAGGCTGCTGGACATTTCATTAGTGAGGGGAGGTTGCTAGACAGTTCATTAGTGAAGGGAGCTTCTCTTGCACAAAACATATATAAGGAGGTCTGCTGCTTGACAGTATATATTTATGGTATATGAGTATGGTTCTGTGTTTCTGTGGCATATATACAAGGGCGGTTCAATAAGTAGCCATGTTTGACGACAGAGGGCGCTCCTGAGGGAAGTTGGTGCTATTATCATGTGCTGCCATCTATCAAACGAGGGCAAAACAAATTGCAGACTGATTGATAGGTTAGTTTGGATTTGGCAGCCATTTGAGACGTGTTTTGTGATTTTCGCTAAGATGGAAAAAGAGCAGTATCGTTTGGTAATGCGCTTTTTGTTTTTGGATGGGAAAAAATGCGTGGAGATAAAAGCAAAGTTGGATGCTGTTTATGGGGATACTTTGCCATCTATGGCCACAGTTAGATATGACTTCAACAAATGTAAACGTGGGCAAACATCAGTTTTGAAGAGGAGCGACCAGGACACCCGGCAGACGTGGTTATTGAATAAATCATTCAAAAAGTCCACAACATGATACTCGCTGCGTGAAGTAGCAGAGGCCATAGGTGTGTTGACCGGAATGGCAATTAATATTTTACATGATAAGTTGTCCATGAAAAAATTGTCGGCCCGATGGGTGCTGTGATTGCTGCAGTTAACTTCGAATCAGTGTTTGGAGCAATTTAAGCAAGATCCGAAAGAGTTTTTGCATTGAGTTGTCACCGTTGATGAAACCTGGATTCATCATTACACACCAGAAGCTAAGCAACAATCAAAACAATGGATTTCTCCTGGTGAATCTGCTCCAAAGATGGCGAAGACAGTCCCATTGGCCGGAAAGGTCATGGTGACGATTTTTTGGGATGCGAACGGCGTTAGCTTCATGGATTTTTTAGAAAAAGGAAGAACGATCACTGGACAATACTATTGTGAGTTATTGGAGCACTTTGACATGTTTCAACATGATAACGCACCAGCACATTCATCCGGAGTTGTTGCCGCCAAACTGCATGAATTGCTTTATGAATTGCTGCTGTATACACCCGATCTGGCTCACTGTGACTTTTTCTTGTTCCCTAACATGAAGAAATGGCTTGCACGAAAAAAAAAATAGCTCAAACGAGGAAGTCATCGCCGAGACAGAGGCGCATTTTGGAGAGTTTGACCGATCTATTAGGGGTTAAAAAATGGCAGGAATGTTGGGAGAAGTGTATCTTTCTAAAAGGGGAATACCGTATATACTTGTTTTTGAGCCGAGTTTTTCACCACAAAAAATGTGCTGAAAAATGCCCCCTTGGCTTATACACTAGTCTATAACAAAACCCACTTAAAAAAAATAACCCGCTTAAAAAAATTATATACTCACCCTCCAATGTCGATGCGGCTCGTCTTCTTTCTTCTGTCTTCTGTCATGGACACGGCCAGCTCATTCTATGACGTCAGGAGCGACCACGTCATAGACGTGCCTGCTGTAAGAAAACATGGCCGTGTCCATGAGAGAAGAAAGAAGAGGAGCTGTGGAGACGAAAGAAGATGGGACATGCGGACATCTGGGACATCAGGGAGCCGCACCGACATCGGAGGGTGAGTATATAAGTTTATTTTTTTGCTGGCTGTATACTTCTGGGGCCTGTATACTACTAGGGGCTGGCTGTATATTATTGGGGTCTGGCAGGCTGTATACTACATGGGGGCAGGCAGGCTGTATACTACTTGGGGGCAGGCAGGCTGTATACTACATGGGGGCAGGCAGGCTGTATACTACATGGGGGCAGGCAGGCTGTATACTACATGGGGCTGGTGGCTGTATACTACTAGGGGCTGGCAGGCTGTATACTACTGGGAGCTGGCTGACTATATACTACTGGGGGTTTGCTGGCTATATACTGGGGGGGGGGGGGTCTGTGACCAATGCATTTCCCACCCTCAGCTTATACTCGAGTCAATAGTTTTTTCCACATTTTGGTGGTAAAATTAGGGGTCTAGGCTTATACACGGGTCGGCTTATACTCGAGTATATATGGCATGTTGAAAAATTAAAAAAATTATTTGAAAAACTGGTTGTATTAATTTCTATCATGGGTACTTATCGAGCCACCCTTGTATTTCTATTATCAAGTGTAATGTGCAGGGTGAGAGTTTAGGTATATGGGACACCTGTCCAAAGCTTGCACCAGGGCCCACTGGAGTCTTGTTATGCCTCTGCTTCTGGCACTCACTATACTACAAAACTGCTGTGCGGTGAACAATGGTGTTTTTAAAGATAAATGTTAACAATATTAAATACATTATACAGGCAGTCCCCGAGTTACGTAGAAGGTTCTGTAGGTTTGCTCTTAAGTTAAATCTTTCTTGGTCTTTGTGACAACTGGATTTGAAAAATGTTGGATTGTCATAAGAACCAGGATTAACAATAAAGTTTAATTGCTGATACCTTTGATAACTGTTATAGCTGTTTATTACCAACATCCAGAGGTCCGTTTGTAACTACGGGTCATCTGTAAGTTGGGTGTTCTTAAGTATGGGACCGCCTGTATTGTCTTGTAATCATATAATTTACACAACTATAGCTGGGTAATATGTGCACTTAATCCATGGAAGCTAAGTGTAACCACACAAGTACTTGCAATTACAATCTTTTGCATAAATCATGATTGATTGAAATAAATAGGAGATAGTGTTGGTAATTTTAGGTAAGTACATTTGTGCCAAAATATGCATAGTAATATGAGATAGAGTATCGCTTGCTTAGCTGACATTTATGAAGTGTACACATGGTGACACTCAATTATATGAGATAACATTTATTAGAGCTGTAGGTTTTACTTAAACTTCCAATAGTCGCACGGCCAGCGACCAATAGTACCCTTTAGTTGAGGCAGTTCTGAAGGCAAAAGGGGGTCCAACCCGTTACTAGCATAGTGTACCTAATAAAGTGGCCGGTGAGTGTATATTGTACATGTATAACAATATAGCAGAGATAATTTTGGCAAATTTTATCATTTGAAATCAGAAAAATCACATTTCTTTTGAGAATTACCGAGTACCATTACATAAAAAATAACGCCTCGGGGATGTTACCAAAGCTCCTCTGTGCTGTAGCTTCACAGGATGTTACACTGTGCAGGATCATGACCCCCTTCCTTGTAAATTACCGCTCCCTCTGCCTGCTGGGTCAGGCTGCAACATCCCCTTCGTCTTCTGCCCTCTTGTAAACACGCACATGTTTACCTTAGAACAGAGGAGGAATGGGGGAGTTGCAGACTGACTCCGCTCCGCACAGGAACATCCGCTTGACTCTATTCACGGGATTACAATGCAGACTGGGGGTGTTCATTTTAGAAGTCACAGGGGCCGCTTACAGAAGCCAAGATCATCATGCAGAGCAACTCACTGCAGTAAGTGAAGACCTTCGGTTTGGGGGACTAGTTGTGTCTGACAGGTTCCCTTTAAAAGGTTTGTACTGGTAATGTCAATATAAAATGTGCGATTTTTTTTGTGCCTTATACATTTTTTTTGATTCAATGTAATTTACTATTTATTGGCTTTATAAGAAAAAAAAATGATAATGTAATTATGTACAGTGAATCAGTTACTAAATCGTTCCATAGACAACAGTTGATCATATAGGTCGCTAGTAGTGAGCTTGCCCTCCATGCTTGGGGTAGGGTGTTCAATCCCTTCAGCCAAATTTAAATAACATGTTAAATAACCTTGTGTAAAGGGGGAACCTTCCCGGAGACGGGGAAAAATCCCTTTATGGTTTTATTAATGAGAGGAGGCTGCTGGACATTTCATTTTATTGTAGCGGCTGCATTTCCCACTCTAGGCTTATTCTAAATCAATACATTTTTCCAGATTTTGGTGATAAAATTAGGTACCTTAGCTTACTCGGATATATACAGTTTATAATTAGAAAAAAAAATATGAATTTTCCTTTTAAATATCTGTTTATTTCTGATCAAGGATTTAGGCCAGGGGTGAACAACATTTATTGGTCCAAAGGCTTACTGTCATACTTTTCAACTTTGAGGGGCCACATCAGTAAACAGCACCCTAGATGTAAGAACAACCACAGTATAGCAAACCAAATACTGCATTCAGACAATAATAGCGCAGACCCCAGTGCAGATAATAACAATGGCAACCCCCAGAACAGACAAATAATACAGGAGACCCCATTGTAGACTAAAAATACTGGAGGCCGCCAGAGCATTAAACTACCAGTACTAGAGACCGCATAGCATACTAACCATACTCGAGAACCCTAGAGAAGGCAATAATACTGGAGAATCACAGAGCATAAAACTAATAATACTGGAGACCCCCAGAGTAGACAATAATACTGGAGACCCCCAGGACAATAAATGAATAGATCCTCTCCTTACTTTGCTCCTCTTCTCCTCCCTCCAGCAGTGAAGCTCCTCTGCTATAAATCAGAGGATAAGGCACTGGGAAGGAATACACACATTTATCCCTGCACTACTAGGGTGACCTGGAAAATAGGAGTGTGGAGTCAAAGTCGGTGAGCATTTTGGTGGAGCAGTTTGGCTTACCATCTCCACATCCCTGTTTATAAAGCCCCTTTTACGCATTGTTATGTGTATATTTATGATATCCCGGATTTACACTGAACAATGACCCAATGTATTTATTGGTCATTCTCCAATAGCTATTCTTTTCCCCTCAATATGCGTGAAACTCTCAGTGGGCACTATTTTTGAGTGTGACAATTCTTAGAGCACATAAATGATTTTGTTCCAAAGATCTTGCCTTGTGTATGATTAATAGGACCGAACCTAGAATCACTAAACTGGATCTGGCAGGAGTAAATCCTGCAGGCACATATCCTGGAGAGCCGGCCATAGAGCCATAGGGGAGATTTATCAGAGAGCAGAACTCTTCTAGTTGCACATAGCAACCAACCAAAACTCAGATTTCATTTTCCTACAGCTGTTTATAAAATAAAAGCTGAGCTCTGGTTGGCTAGAACATTTCTGCTCTCAGACACTTCTGATACATGTCGGCCATAGGGTTGATTCCTCTGTCGATATTCTATTTACCTCTTCATTAAAAATTAAAAAAAAAAAACTTACTGCCCATTACAACAACCGTGGCACTACATGCACATAGTGACTGGCACAGCTGCCAGGTGCTGAGGGAGTCTGACTGACTGGCTCCGTATAACGGGCAGGTGACAGCTAGGCTCGGGGATGACAGCAGGGAGTTGGGCCGGGAGGGGGCGATGCAGGCCCGGAGCTACGTGAGTGAGGCCTGCCTCAGTGATAGGCCCAGCACCAGGGACAGCGGCCGAGGCCGGAAAAGCAGCTGCCGCAGCCAGGCTTCAGGAGGCCGCTTCCTCCTCAGACCAACACTCACCTGTCTCCTCCATCAGTCTCCGGCCCGGGTACAGCTTTCTACTGACAACAGAGCGCTCTACGGAGGCCCGGAGAGGACAGGCGCACCGGAGCATTCACGCATGCGCAAGACATCCCTTAACAGACAAAGGCATCAGCTGAGCAGTGACAAGCGCAGCTAGCGGCTCGTAACAGCTGACGACAGCGGCGGCGCTCACCACACGCAGGCGACTTGCCGGAGTGCGGGCAGCTACAGGAGCCGGCGCCAAGCACAGGGCGGGGGAGCAGTCTGGTTTTCATTCCATAAACCTTTATTTTTTAATAAACACAATGCGATGTTATAAGACAAAAGCATTTATCCGAGATTTCTATAACCCTTTTATGAATGATAAATCTTTTATACATAGAAATATTTCCACAGGGATTCTACACTCCAGGATGTGCAGCCTGTTATCTGTAGCTTCACACCCTGTGTACAAGTGCAGAATGTGAGAAGAGCTTCAGATACCACCAGGATCAAGGATTGTAAACCAAGCACACTAACATATTGGTGTGTGCCCCCTCTGCCAGGATCTGCCCTTCTTTTAGCTTCTTATTCCCTGTTTTTTACAAAAAAAGGATTCTAAAATTAGGCAAATGAGCCTGAGAGGCTCCAGTCTCCATAGATTTTAATGGAAACTTAAGCCCCTCATGCTCATACGCATCATTTTTAAAGCCTTTTATTCTTAAAAACAAGGGCATAAGAAGCTTAAAGAAGAGCAAATCCTGTCAGAGGAGGCAAACACAAGTATGGCCCCTTTTGACGCGCAGAACCTGCATTGCACTCTGACCCATGGTAACCAATGGGTCTTTTCAGATTTTTTTTCACGCACACACGCGCGTTTTTTTTTAACGCGCGTTTAAATCTCGACATGCTCTACTTTTGCAAGTCACGTGCGTGAAAAACGCACCATACAAGCCTATGGAGATGCATCAAAAACGCATTGCACTGTTTTCCAAAAAAAGGATTCTAAATTAGGCCAGAGCCTGAGAGGCTCCAGTCTCCATAGATTTTAATGGAAACTTAAGCCCCTCCGCGCATACGCATCATTTGAAAGCCTGTTATTCTTAAAAACACTGGCATAAGAAGCTTAACCGGGCGACCGGCGCCCCTGCCGGGTGATTTTGCAGGGGCCAGTTGCAGGCCCCACCTGCAAAAAGCTAGAACGGTGTAGGTTTAACACGTAAAAGCTGGGGGCCGGCGGGTGTTTCGGTGGAACAAAGTGCACTCAATAGATGGTAGGTATTAATATTCAGGCGCATGTACATGGGAGCGGGAAAAAAAATTCCAAAGCTGAATGAAATGATGAAAAAACACTTTGGTGACGTTTCTGTGGACTTGATTTTACGTTTCACTGCGCGTCCCAAATGACATGTCTACTTTATTCTTTGGGTCGGTACGATCACAGGTGATACCAAATTGTATAGGTTTTATAATTTTTCATACATTTACAAAAATTAAAACCTCTGTACAAAATATTTTTTTTATTGTGCCATCTTCTGGGGCCATAAACTTTTATACTTGTGTACGGAGCGCGTGATGGTTGTCAATTTTTGAGAATTTGATTTGATTTTCATACTATTTTTGGAACTGTAACCTTTTGATCACTTTTTAATAATTTTTTTAGATTTTTTCAAATGCAAGTGTTCGCACTTTGGAGCTATTTTCCGTTACGGGGTTAAACGAGTGAAAAAACATTATCATATTTGATAGATCGGGCATTTTCGGACGCCGATACCTGATGTGTTATGATTTTTACTGTTTATTTTTATTCAGTTCTAGGTAAGGGGGGTGATTTGAATTTTAGGTTTATTATAAATTTTTTTAAAAAACTTTTTTTATTTTTATTTACTATTTTTCAGACTCCCTAGGTACTTAACCCTAGGTCTGTCGATCGATCCTATCATATACTGCCATACGCAGTATGTCGTATATGGATTTTACTCCCCATCATTACAATTGCAATTAGCACATTGTAATGATGGGTTAAAACGAAAGTAGCCTCGGGTTTTCGGAACACCGAGGGTACCATGGAGACGGATCGCCGCGCCTCCCGTGACTCCACTGGGGGGCGGTGATCCCAGGTATAGATGGCGGCGACCATGCTGGCACCTCTGAGACACTGTAAGTGCACTGCGTTTTCACGCATAATGCCAATAGAAAAGATAGAGCTCAGGTCTGAGTCCTTTCACAGCATTATTCTGCGTGTGAAAAACGCATTGCAATTGCATTGAAAATGTGCATGAAAAACTGAGACATGAACAACTCTGACTGAAAAACTGATTGAACTCTGACATATCTGCAACGAATTGTGGAAGGGCCTATGTCAGTACTGTTTTACATTCCTTCATCCAGGTGGTAGATTTCCTTTAAGGAAGCAGCCATTTTACAGATTAAGGCTCAGGTGAAATGCGTCACTTTATATGGTTATAACTTTTGAACACTGTTATTATCTAAACGATTCTGAGATTTCCCCCCCCACATGTGTACTTCATTTAGTGGTAAATTTTGTCTTTAAGTTTTGCGTTTATTTAGAAAAAAGATAATTTTTTGAAAATTAGCAATTTTCAAATTCAAAATCATTGAGTTTCATGCAGATAGATTTACCACCTAAAAAGTTGCATTTCCCATATTTCTACTTTACATATATCATTTTTTTTTAAAGTCTGGAATTTATTTTGACGTCACGCGGCTTACAAAAAGAATATTGATTTTCCATATTTTCAGAATTGACTATTTTGGGATATTATGGTTTTGAATGAAATTTTAAATATTTAGCATGAACCCCCCCCCCCCCCCCCCCATATAACCAACCAATTTTCACCCCTCAAACTATCAGAAACAGCTTTTTTGAAAGATTGTTAACCCCTTGAGATCTTCATTGTAATTGAATCAAAATGGAGGTGAAATTTAGAATGGTCAAACTTTGGCGGTTATACCTTCATTTAGCCCTAAAATTTACACATTTCCAAAAGATAAAAAAAGAAAACCCATCTTACAATTGTTATGCAATTTCTCCCGAGTACAGAGACTCCGCACATGTGTCCGCTATTTTAGTTTCCTCATTGGCCCCTTTAGTAGGATATAAAATTTTTGCTTTTTCATTATTGGGTCCATGTGACGGCATTTTTTTTGCGCGATGAGATGCTTTTCCTTGTACTATTTTGGGGTTGGTATCACCTATTGTTGAAAATGTAGGAACTTTCTTTTGAGGGCAGGAGTAGAAAAGCATAATTCTGTACTGGATATTTTACTTTTTTTTTTTTTTGTGTTCACCGTATAGCCTATAATCATGTTATCTTTATTCTATGGGTCGATACGATTACGGGGATACCAGACATGAATATTTTTACTGTTTTTTCACTAAACTTTGTCAAATAAAACCCTAATGTGGGGAAAAAAAAATCTATCATTTATGCTATTGCCGTCTTCCAATGGCATAACATTGTCACTTTTTGGCTACAGAGCTGGTGATGGCTTGTTTTTTCGGGACATGTACTTTGCAACAGTATCATTCTGGAGTACACATGTTTTGTTAATCAACTGTTTATTGCATTTTTCCCTGGGATTAAATAGGTAAAAATCAATTTTTGGGTTTTTTTTTTTTTAAGTTTTTTTTTTTTTTTAGGCCTCATCGTACGAGTTCAATAATTATTTAATTTATCTACGGGTTGTTATGGACACGGTGATAATATATGTGGGGTTTGTGTCATGATTTAGACTTTTAGCATTATATGTCTCTTTTAGTTATGGGGCTTATGGACATTTTATATTGATTTATTACTTTATTTTTTTTATTGAAAAACTTTTTTTTTTTTACTTTTGTACTATTTCCACCATGGGACATGAACAAGCAATCATCTGATTGCTTACTCATGATAATATCCTGCAATCCTCATGTATTACAGGGTTATTTAGCAGTGGGCAGCCTATGCCACATTCATAGGCTGACACTGTGCCTTTAGATTACATCATAGACCCATCTTTCAGGCAGTGCGAGGCTGCCTTGGTGTACGATCAGTGCCACTAAAACGGCTCGGGGTGCCAATCCTGGGGAACTCCCCCCCCCCCCCAAAAAGGCAAGCTAACATGGCGTGGACGCGCTGACCGCAGCATTTATGGGTTAAACAACCCCCCCATCGTAGCGGCGGTGTTACCGGCATGTCAGTGGTAGATTACAGGCGCTGAGAGCTAAATACAAGTACGGCACAGAGCGATAAGGGGGTTATTAGGTTCAGTTAAATGGTCATTTTAAAGGACATCTACCACCAGGATTAAGGATTGTTACCAAGCACACGACAGATGGTGCCTACCACCCCCCCTCCGCCGATACTTCTGACAGGATCTTCTCTTCTTTTAGCTTTTTATGCCTTAATTTATTTATTTATTTTTTTTAAAGGTTTACATTATGCTAATGAGTGTGAGGGGCTCAAGGATCAATTAACATCTATGGAAACCAGAGACTTTCAAACCGATTTACTTAATTTTAACCCTGTTTTGTACAAATTAGGGCATATGCAGCTAAAGGAAGAGAAGTCCTGGCAGAGGGGCACACACCAGCATTTAAGCATGCTTGTTTACAATCCTTGACTGTGGTAGATTTCCTTTAATAAAGAAGAACCATAGCCACAGTTTTCTTCTTTATAAAGGAAATCTACCACCAGGATCAAGATTGTAAACTAGCACGGTTTAAGCACAATCCAATGCAATAGTGCAAGCAATAATAATGTTTTATTGTTTTTATATGTTGTGATTCAAAATCTCATTCCTTGCCTGTAATAGGATTCTCACATTTTGTGTTATCCGTGATATTGGAAACAAAACATGTGACACAGGCTTATCCATAAAATTATAATCATCTCCGCATCGCTTCACCAGGCTGCTGTTTTTGAAATTTTAAAAAAAAAAAATTGTGAAAAGGCAAAACACGTTACCACTTACTAATGCATATGCGATCAGTGTTGTGTTTCTCCCAATGCAAGGGCATTGTGAGGACCACAGTCCTAAAACCACTACTAAATGTTACAATCAGCTCCAACGCATTGCATTCTATGAGGCGGCTAAAAGACCTCATTCACATTACTTTGAATTGCATTTTGAAACACAATTCATATATCATATCAGGCCGGAAAAAGACGCCGTCAAGACCAACATATTGTACATTGTAATGAGTCCCCCTCATTACCGTCTTTTCTAAACTGAATACCCCCAATTTTGTAATCTGTCATTGTACCCTAGTCCCCCCTCCTCCCTAATAATCTTGGTGCTCTCCTCTGCACCGTTCCGTGGTCTGACCAGGGTAGGGCAAAACTATGTCTTATCATGAGGAATCTATTCCTCTCTGATACATCCAAATTTCATCTGCTTTAGTCAGCAGCCCTGGCTCGTGTCACTTAAAATAAGTTTACCATCCCCAATAACCCCAAGTCCTTTTCAGCTCCAGTTTTACCAGTATTGACTGTTTAGAACATAATTCTACTTTTTGTTCCATGGCCCAAGTGCATAACTTTACATTTATCTACATAAACCATCAACCATTCTCTGCCCTCCTCAGCTTCCACACGATGCCTCTGTAATGCTAAACTATCAACTCTCAGTATTTATTACTTTACACAGCGTTAGTATCATCTGCCAAATATTGACAACTTGACTGTGTAACCCACTTAAAGGTCATTAATAAAAAATATTAAAAGAAGTGGCCCAATACTGACCCTGTGGAACTCCACTGTAACTCAACCCAATCTGAGAATGTGCCATTAATGACACCCCTCTGTTGTCACTAAGCCATTCCTTAGGCTGTGTGAAGGGGCTCAATTGCATTGCTATCACTACAGAGGCATTGATGCCCACCATAATAACCCGAGAGATTAAAATAAAATTATACATTGCTTTAAGTTTAAAAAAAAAATCATAATGGTGTAAAAAATAAATTTACCTACTCATCCATGCCTCCCAAAATGTATGCTTTTCACAGAACACACACACGGTCCCATAGTCTGTGTTGCAGCTCATATGTCATCAGTGCTGAGCTCCGCCTCACGGCTGTGACAATAGAAGAGGACTGCCTGGGGTCTGCTCTCACCTACAACGGCCACAGAATCTATGCCCGTATATTGTGAGAGTCCATAGAAATTACATGGAGGCATATGCTAGGTGTCAATAGCTAGAACACTCCCATATTGAGAACTTGCCGTGCAAACAGCTCCTGATCCAACCCTGCCCGTCTTTATTTTCTGGTATCTTCCGAAACAGAAAAACTACAGCTCAACCTGTGGGCAGGAATTGCTCAATGGCAATTTACATGTCATTAGAGACCAGTAAGTGTTGGAATGGACCTGCCGACCATGCGCCGCTATCTGTTTGAGGCTGCCGGCAGCTTTGCCGGCAGCCCATGCTGTAAAAACACCCGCGATCGGTGCTAGCACCGATCGTGGATGTTACCGGTAAGCCTTTGCTGCAATATGCAGTAAAGACTTACCGGCTATGTAGAGGTCTCAGCCCGTGAGCCCTCTCCATGCAGCGCAACGCGACCGCCGCCGTGAATACACGGCGGGCGGTCGCGAACCGGTTAAAGAAGAGCAAATCCTGTCAGAGGAGGCACACACAAGTATGGCCCCTTTTGACGCGCAGAACTTGCATTGCACTCTGACCCATGGTAACCAATGGGTCTTTTCAGATTTTTTTTTCACGCATACACGCACGTTTTTTTTTAACGCGCGTTTAAATTTCGACAAGCTCTACTTTTGCAAGTCACGTGCGTGAAAAACACATCATACAAGTCTATGAAGATGCATCAAAAACGCATAGCACTCTGAGGCACATGCAAGTGCAATGCGTTTTTCACGCATCAATTGCCATAGAAAAGATAGAGCTCAGGTCTGAGTCCTTTCACAAGCATTATCTGTGTGTGAAAAACGCATTGCAATTGCATTGAAAATGTGCATGAAAAACTGAGACACTGAACAAACTCTGACTGAAAACTGATTGAACTCTGATGAAAAATGTCAGTTTTTCACTGACAAACCCTGATCGCAACGCACCATACAAGCCTATGGAGATGCATCAAAAACGCATTGCACTCTGAGACACATGTAAGTGCAATGCGTTTTTCACGCATAAGTTGCCATAGAAAAGATAGAGCTCAGGTCTGAGTCCTTTCACAAGCATTATCTGCGTGTGAAAAACGCATTGCAATTGCATTGAAAATGTGCATGAAAAACTGAGACACTGAACAAACTCTGACTGAAAACTGATTGAACTCTGACATGATCTGCAACGCAAGTGTGGAAGGGGCCTATGTCAGTGTACTTGGTTTACATTCCTTCATCCAGGTGGTAGATTTCCTTTAAGGAAGCAGCCATTTTACAGATTAAGGCTCAGGTGACATGCGTCACTTTATATGGTTATAACTTTTGAACACTGTTATTTATCTAAACGATTCTGAGATTTCCCCCCCCACATGTTGTACTTCATTTTAGTGGTAAATTTTGTCTTTTAAGTTTTGCGTTTATTTAGAAAAAAAGATGAATTTTTTGAAAAATTAGCAATTTTCAAAATTCAAAATCATTGAGTTTTCATGCAGATAGATTTACCACCTAAATAAGTTGCTGAATTTCCCATATGTCTACTTTACATTATCATTTTTTTTTAAAGTCTGGATAATTTATTTTGACGTCACGCGGCTTACAAAAAGAATATTGATTTTCCATATTTTCAGAATTGACTATTTTGGGGATAATTATGGTTTTGAATGAAATTTTAAATATTTAGCATTAAACCCCCCCCCCCTCCCCCCCCCCCCCATATAACCAACCAATTTTACCCCTCAAACTATCAGAAACAGCTTTTGAAAGATTGTTAACCCCTGAGATCTTCATTGTAATTGAATCAAAATGGAGTAAATTTAGAATGGTCAAACTTTGGCGCTATACGTTCATTTAGCCCTAAAAATTACACATTTCCAAAGATAAAAAAAGAAAAACCCTCTTACAATGTTATGCAATTCTCCCGAGTACAGAGACTCCGACATGTGTCGCTATTTTAGTTTCCTCATTGGCCCCTTAGTAGGTATAAAATTTTTGCTTTTTCATTATGGGTCCATGTGACGGCATTTTTTTTGGCGATGAGATGCTTTTCACATTGTTACATTTTGGGGGGTTGGTATCACGCTATTGTTGAAAATGTGGAACTTTCTTTTGAGGGCAGGAGTAGAAAAGCATCAATTCTGTACTGGATATGTTACCTTTTTTTTTTTTTGTGGTGTTCACCGGATAGCCTATAATCATGTTATCTTTATTCTATGGTCGATAACGATTACGGGGATACCAGACATGAATATTTTACTTATGTTTTTTTCATTAAATTTGTCAAATAAAACCCTAATGTGGGGAAAAAAAAAATCTACATTTATGTTATTGCCGTCTTCAAGTGGCCTAACATTTCACTTTTTGGCTACGAGATGGTGATGGCTTGTTTTTTGCGGGACATGTACTTTGCAACAGTATCATTCTGGAGTACACATGTTTGTTAATCACTGTTTATTGCATTTTTCACTGGGATTAATAGGTAAAAATCATAATTTTGGTTGTTTTTTTTTAAAGTTTTTTTTTTTTTTAGGCGCTCATCGTACGAGTTCAATAATTTATTTAATTTTATTCTACGGGTTGTTAGGACACGGTGATAATATTATGGGGTTTGTGTCATGATTTAGACTTTTAGCATTATATGTCTCTTTAGTAGGTTATGGGGCTTGGACATTTTTATTGATTTATTACTTTATTTTTTTTTATTGAAAAACTTTTTTTTTTTTAACTTTTGTCATATTTCACCATGGGACATGAACAAGCAATCATCTGAGTGCTTACTCATGATAATATCCTGCAATACTCATGATATTACGGGTTATTAGCAGTGGCAGCCTATGCACATTCATAGAGCTGACACTGTGCCTTTAGATTACATCAGATGACCATCTTTCAGGCAGTGCCGGGGCTGCCTTGGTGTACGATCAGTGCCACTGAAAACGGCTCGGGGGTGCCAATCCTGGGGAACTCCCCCCCCCCCCCCCCAAAAAGGCAAGCTAAATGGCGTGACGCTCGACAGCCCAGCATTTAATGGGTTAACAACCCCCCCATCGTAGCGCAGGTGTTACCGGGCATGTCAGTGGTAGATTACAGGCGCTGAGAGCTATACAAGTACGGCACAGAGACGCTAAGGGGTGATTAGGTTCCAGTAATGGTCATTTTAAAGGACATCTACCACCAGGATTAAGGATTGTTACCACGCACATGACATGATGGTGCCTACCACCCCCCCTCGCCGATACTTCTGACAGGATCTTCTCTTTTTTAGCTTTTTGCCTTAATTTATTTTTTTTTTTTTTAAAGGTTTAAATTATGCTAATGAGTGGAGGGGGCTCAAGGATCAATTAACATTATGGAACCAGAGACTTTCAAACCGATTTACTTATTTTAAACCCTGTTTTGTACAAATTAGGGCATATGCAGCTAAAGGAAGAGAAGGTCCTGGCAGAGGGGGCACACACCAGCAATTTAAGCATGCTTAGTTTACAATCCTTGATCTGGTGGTAGATTTCCTTTAATAAAGAAGAACATAGCCAAGTTTTCTTCTTTATAAAGGAAATCTACCACCAGGATCAAGGATGTAAACTAAGCACGGTTTAAGCACACAATCCAATGCATAGTGCAGCAATAATAATGTTTTATTGTTATAGTTTGTGTTTATTCAAAATTCATTCCTTGCCTGTAATAGGATTCTCACATTTGTGTTATCCGTGATATTGGAAACAAAAACACAATGGACACAGGCTTATCCATAAAATTATAATCATCTCCGCATCGCTTCACCAGGCTGCTGTTTTGAAATTTTAAAAAAAAAAATTGTGAAAAGGGCAAACACGTTACCACTTACATAATGCATATGCGATCAGTGTTGTGTTTCTCCCAATGCAAGGGCATTGTGAGGACACAGTCTCAAAACCACTATATGTTAAATCAGCTCCAACGCATTGCAGTCTATGAGGCGTCTAAAAGACCTCATTACAATTAACTTTGTAATTGCATTTTGAAACACAATTCATATCATATCAGGCCGGAAAAAGACGCGTCAAGACCAACATTTTGTACATTGAATGAGGTCCCCCTCATTACCGTCTTTTTTCTAAACTGAATAACCCAAATTTTGTAATCTGTCATTGTACCCTTAGTCCCCCCATTCCCCTAATAATCTTGGTGCTCTCCTCTGCACCCGTTCCAGGTGGTCTGACCAGGGACTGGCAAAACTATGTCCTTTCATGAGAATCATTCCTCTTGATACATCCAAATTTCATCTGCTTTAGCGGAGACCGCCTGGCTCTGGTCACTCTAAATAAGTTTACCATCCCCAATACCCCAAGTCCTTTTCAGCTCCAGTTTTACCAAGTAATTTACGTTTAGAACATAATTCTACTTTTGTTTCCATGGCCCCAAGTTGCATAACTTAATTTATCTACATTAACCTCATCACCATTCTTGACCCCTCCTCAGCTTCCACAGATGCCTCTGTAATGCTAAACTATCAACCTCAGTATTTATTACTTTACACAGCTTAGTATCATCTGCCAAATATTGAACTTGACTGTGTAAACCACTTAAAGGTCATTAATAAAAATATTAAAAGAAGTGGCACCAATACGACCCTGTGGAACTCCACTGGTAACATCAACCCATCTGAGAATGTGCCATTAATGACACCCCTGTTGTCACTAAGCCATTACTTAGGCTGTGTGAAGGGGCTCAATTGCATTGCTATCATACAGAGGCATTGATGCCCACCATAATAACCCGAGAGATTAAAATAAAATTATACATGCTTTAAGTTAAAAAAAAAATCATAATGGTGTAAAAATATAAATTTACCTACTCATCCCTGCCTCCCAAAATGTATGCTTTTCACAGAACAAACACGCGGGTCCCATAGTCTGTTGTTGCAGCTCATATGTCATCAGTGTCTGAGCTCCGCTCACGGCTGTGACAGAGAAGAGGACTGCCTGGGGTCTGCTCTCACCTACAACGGCCAAGAATCTATGCCCGTATATGTGAGAGCCATAGAAATACATGGAGGCATATGCTAGGTGTCAATAGCTAGAACACGTCCATATTGAGAACTTGCCGTGCAAACAGCTCCTGATCCAACCCCTGCCGTCTTTATTTTCTGGTATCTTCCGAAACAGAAAAACTACAGTCAACCTGTGGGCAGAATTTGCCTCAATGGCATTTACATGTCATTAGAGACCAGGTAAGTGTGGAATAGGAACTGAGGCCAATGCAAGTGGCGTTCCTCATTGCGTTTTCGCCCTCCTTGTAAAACGCACCAGTTTTGCATATGGCTTTTTAAAATTGGTTTTGGAATCACAAGTTTCTCCCTTGCGTTTGAGGTGCCTTTTCATTGCACTTTTCAAAGTGGTTGTTTTTTTGAAAATGTGTAAGTTGTTGGTTGCATTTTGAACGCATGTGACTTATGCACAAACGCAACAAGATCAGTGTTTTTACAAATTCCAGAGACTGGGATCCAATTACAGGAATCAAGCATGGGTTTTAAAAATGCAACTGAACAATAAGAAAACAAATGCATCATTGCTTTTGGAAATGCATCAGCACACGTCTTCAGCATATCATGTTTTATTATTGTACTCCAATCTAATCCCTTTAAAAAAAATTTACAAATTTTTTAAAACTCTACAATCTTAAATGTAGGGTTGCAAGAGATTTATGTGAGACTTTATGTGACAGCAAAATGTCCGAATAATAAAAAATCATGTTAGGTCTCAAATATTGTAAATATGCAACTTTTCCTAGAGAATTTGATTTCTTCTAAATACAGCACCAACCTTGTCATCATAGTTATATATGATGCAGCACTCCTTGGCCGTCTGAAAAAACTGGCTTCAAGAACTGTACAAGGCAGGGTCTGCTTGTTTGGTGATAAACAGGGAGTCCTTGCATCAGGTTTCATATAATGCCATGATCTCTCATCCACACTACTCCATGGACCGAGCAAATTCTTATGCAATGTAGCTAAAGCTATAGCACGTGGTGGTGGTGGACTGGACCAAAGTGCGAGGAGAGGACCTGAGCACAAAGTGTTACATGACCCAGGATTCCCTTCTTCCCCACAAAACAGTATCAACAGTGCTATAATCAGGATTACATTTGTAATCTGAAGTTGTGCTATTAGGCATAAACACTATAAAAGTGGGTACAGAATTTGGACCACTGACATGAAGACACAGCAGGCATCCCATTTTCACGATAATGCCAAAAATAAACACACACAGACACACATATAACTTCTTTAGAAAAGAAAGATTCTACAAAATAAAACCAAATGGGTGTATCAATATGCATCAATTCAAGCAGTTCAATTGAAGTTCTTCATCTTGGTTCTTTGGACAGGATGCAAGCGAGAATCTGACACTTGTCCTTGGACACAGCGTTCCGTTTTATACCCGATGGCTACTCATAAAGAAGTATGTGCAAGCGGTGAGCCCCAGAACTGCAATCGTAGGACTTCTGATATACTGGACAGCGCTCATACCAAACCAAACAAAGTAAGAGGACAAAAGATGAAAAAGGAAATTTAATGGTGAAGGTAGACTGTACTATATCCTGGTCAGGATGCTCTTCTGCTGATAAGAGTTATAGAATCTAATACTAAATAAAGTTACTCTTTACAGGGAAAAAATACACAGCAGCAGATTGTTGCAAGTTTTAGGAAAATATTTGTTATAATTACGTTGCAGACATAGGAATTGTGCTAATAACAAATGACTATGTTATACGTCACATCTGTCCAGAGTAAAGCGTTGCTTCCCTCTCAGCGCGTAAAAGGCTTAATAATATGTGAATAAGTCTTCAGGCCTTAAAAAGTCCCAACCTATATCATTTTTAATATTTGTAAAAAATAGGTAAGATGCCCAAGCCTATACTTAAACCTGATTTGTTAGAGTCCCTATGGATGAGCGTGGGTGAAGTCTGGCAAAACACTTTCTTGTGGTTTCTTTATTCATGTGTTTTGCTTTGCACAAGGCACACATGTGAAACATGTTATTCCATTTTTTTGTTTTTTTATTGTGTTTTTGCTTTGGGCCTCCAGGGACGTCCGGGCTTTTTTTCCCCCTCCATTAAAATAAAAAAAAAAAAAACAACAGAGTGGAGTGCTCCCACTTCTGATATATTATGGTCACATGTAAACAGCTTAAAGAACATGTATGTGCACAAAAGTGGGGTACAATAAGCAGTAATAACAATAGTTGTGCTCGTGTGGTTACCCGTCAGGTTTGTTCATAATGTAAGGTGTGTTGTGCACAAGTCTCTGCCCACCCCCTATGATAACGCCCCAAACGTTTCCAGGGTCCATGCAGGAGGTAGAAAGGACTTCACTCCATACCTATATTGGGTCAAGGAAACAGGATAATCTTTAGAACATTATCAATTTTAAGGTTGTGAAGTCTTTCCATTATTTCTTACATCAAGAATTTCTACGGTCAACAAAAGGAAATTTGTAGGGTCTCCATGAATCAAACCAAAGCAAGCATTCCAAGAAAAAAGGCTGATGAGCCATTATCCATTATACCAGGGCATTCAGCTGGTTCGTAGGGCTTGATCCTGACGTCTGGGTTCGGACTTGTACTTTGCCTGTGGTTCTGAACATCAGTAGCCACTGTAACCGGTTGAGTGCTCTGCCAACTTGAGCCGTGAGCTGTGTTGTGTAGCAGCAGCTGCCAAAACTTGCTGCTGAAGGAGTTTTTGCTGTACTACATGGGCTGCAGCGGAGCCTGCTGGTATACACCTGCACCTGCGTGGTCCTGCAGCTGTTGCCTGGGTCAAAGTTACAGTCTGTGGTTGGACCTGTAAACAAAAGGAAGGTTATCAGAATTAAGGGGAAAAAAAAAATGCACCAATCACAAAAATGTTAAAATATAATATAATTGATATCTCGTCTCTCTCTCATCATATATATATATCATGTATCTATCTCATATCTATCTAAATCTATTATAGTATATATATACTATTTGCAGGATTTACAGGACCAAACTAAATGGATACAGTTGATTCCAGTTCAGCGATTCTAGGTTTACTCTGCATCTTTATATTTTTGGAACTTAGCAAAGAGACATTTAATTGAATTACAATGTCATGTATCCCAATAGCAAAATGGGGTTGCACGCTTGGGACTTAGGGGGATGGCACATTGGGCGTTAGAGAACACGTTTTGGGTCATTTTTGAAAATGCATGCGGTTTTGAACAGTCTCAATTAAGATATGGTTTTCAAACCGTTACACCGATGATTTTTTGAAAAACGCATCCGTTAAACCCCTTAACGACTTTTTCACTCACCAACTTCAAAAATCTATAACTTTTTTATTTTCACATAAAGAGCTGTTGTTATGGTTTATTTTCTGCGTAACAAATGTCACTTCATAGTGACGGTATTTAATATTCATGGCGTGTACTGGGAAGCGGGAAAAAAAAATTCCAATGCTGTGAAATGTGTGTGAAAAAACCACATGTGACGTTTTCTGTGGACTTGGATTTTACAGCTTTCACTCTGCGTCCCAATGACATGTCTACTTTATTCTTTGGCGTCGGTACGATCACAGGTATACCAAATTTGTAAGGTTTTATAATGTTTCATACATTAAAAAAATTAAAACCTCCTGTACAAAATATTTTTTTTATTGCCATCTTCTGGGGCCATAACTTTTCATACTTTGGTTGACGGCGCCTGTGGATAGTGTACATTTTTGGAATTTTTGATGGCGTTTCATTACTATAATTTTTGGGACCTGTGCAACCTTTTGATCACTTTTTAATAATTTTATATTTTTCAAAATAGCGTTCGACTTTGGAGCTATTTTCCGTTACGGGGTTAAACGTAGTGAAAAAACATTATCATATTTTGATAGATCGGGCATTTTCGGACGCGGCGATACCTGATTGTTTATGATTTTACTGTTTATTTTTATATCAGTTCTAGGAAAGGGGGGTGATTTGAATTTTTAGGTTTTTTATTATAAATTTTTTTAAAAAACTTTTTTTTATTTTTACTTTTACTATTTTTCAGACTCTAGGGTACTCTAACCCTAGGTAGTTGATCGATCTATCATATACTGCCATACTTCAGTATGGCAGTATAGTGGATTTTACTCCCCATGCATTACAATGTGCAATTAGCACATTGTAATGCATGGGTTAAAACGAAGTAGCCTCGGGTATTCGGAACCCTGAGGTTACCATGGAGACGGATCGCCGCTACCCATGACGTCATCGGGGAGCAGCGATCCACGACAACAGGATGGCGGCGCGAGGTGAAAGCAACGCGATCGGTTGGCGTGCAATATGCAGCAAAGACCTTACAGCTGATGGAGAGGCTCGGCACGCGAGCCCTCTCATGCACCGGGAACCCGGCGCGCCCGTACTAGTACGTAGCGCGTCGGGGAGGGGTAATCATTATTACTTAAATTGGGTCAAAAACGATGCATTTAACGACTGCTTAAAAAAGGACCAAAAACAAGTTCAAAACGCCAGTGTGCCGCGGCCGTAGAGTTCACCCAGTTAAATTTGGGGTTTGCTGACATGAACTTGCACATTGGTTTACCTTGGGCGTGAAGGGGTTAACACTCGCAATCAGAGCTGGTCTGATCGCGGGGGTGGTAAATTGTGGTGTCGAGCTGTAATAGACAGCTGACAGATGCGGCTTATGGTGCCGGCTCCGTTCGAGCCCGCGTGCCAGAAGCGGGACGCTATACTACGTCCCGGCGGAAAACTATCTTCCTGCGAGGGCGCACTATGCGTCCTGGTGCGCGTAGGGGTTAACAATTTGTTTGCATTGCATTTTTTAAATGCAGTTGTATAGGCAAAATCTGCTGGCTCAGCGGTTTAGTTGTTTTTTAAATGCAATGCAAGTGCCACAATGGGTTGATCCTCAGGGTATTATCACATGGTGCTCTGTGCTATGCATATAAAAAGTCTGTCGTAGCAGAGATGCCAAAATAGCGTTGTTTAACTCATGGGGAGCCACTGCCCTTTTCCATGAGCAGCAGTGATTAAACAAAAGTGACATTCCATATACTCAGGGAGGAAATGACGATTAGTAGGAATATAGGGCCTGTCAGTCCATAATCCGGAAAGCCGTACAAGAGATTTTCCGATTGAAAATCTGTGAATTTAATCTTAGAGATGCACGCTGAGCCTTTGTTTGAATGTGGATATTATCTGTAGCACTGTAAGCACTGTCAGACACAATCAAAAAACATATGTATTCTTCCTATCATTTTATGAAAACACGAGGATGGCACAATTTAATTTGTATGAAAACCTGGTTCCTGGGTGTTATATTATGGTTGAAAGCCGGCAAATCTGTAAACTTACAAGGCAGTGATTTTCAATGGAGAGATTGCATTTATTTGTAATAGATGTGGCTTCATAGTTTCTCTTACCTGTTGTGATGCAGAGATACAAACTGCTGGAGTGTAGCAATCGCTGCTTGCTTCTGTGGACCACTGAGGGAGCTTGGCAACCTTACAAATTAAGACAATGTTAAAAATAAACACGGCTTACATTGCTTGTGGGTGCTTCATCAAGTAGTTGACAGTTTTTAGCCATTTATTACAATTCAAAAAGACATGGCCTCTTCACTCCTCCCCAGCGTACTTTCCAGCGCCGCAACCCAGTACAGGCGGTCCCCTACTTAAGGACACCCAACTTACAGTGACCCCTGGTAAAGACGAACCCCTCTGCCCACTGTGACTCTTGTGAAGTCTCTGGATGCTTTTCTATAGTCCCAGAATGCAATGATCAGACTGTAAGGTGTCTGTAATGAAGTTTGAGAATTTTTGGTTCAATTACAGCCAAAAATTTTGAAAACTCCAAATTGTCGAGTGGGGCAAGAAAATTTTGTCTGGATTCTACAATTTAAAGTATACAGTTTTGACTTGCATACAAATTCAACTTGAGAACAAGCCTATGGAAACTATCTTGTATGTAACCCTGGGACTGCTGTACTGTAGCTTTACAGAAATAACCTTGATAACATGGAGCCTCTGACGCAGTGAAACCAAAATTCATTTAACTATTTTTCTGCCGTTTCTACTCACAATTTCACGTGAGGTCTGGTGCACAAGTGGTGTTTGAAATGCAATAGGGAGGAGTTACATTAGATAAATACGTAGGGTGCAGTCACACTTACCACTTTGATAGAAACGCATATGCTTTAGGCAATGGCACACCCCTGTATGGACTTTTATTGCGCTTCTAAACAGAATCAAGTGGTTGTGCAAACGCACCATAAAGCTGCACCAGTTGTCTTTTGGTTCTTCACATTGAAAGGGTTTACCTGTATTTGAGCTTGAACTTGCTGGGTTCCACGGTGCCTTCTGTTGCCTGAGTTAGGAAGTGGTCAGGAACTGAAGTTTTAATAGGGTTGGGGTTGTGAGGTGACTTTTTGTTGCTGTGATGCAGTTGACATTGAGGTGTCGTTATCTGAAGGGAAAGGTAAGGCTGAGCATTAAAAGCCAGGGAAAAAGTAGACAGGAAGAGATCAACTTAACTGTTTTACAAGAACCCCAATACACATATGTTATGTAAATAATGTAGGTGTTATACATGCAATGCATCATCAATCTATCATTCTCTTTAAACAAATGGAGTATTAAATGCTGTTACAATATGCCTTCCTATTTACCATACGTATGAGTGTAAGACTGAAATGCTAATACAATTTTCATGGTTCAATTGGAGAGTCAACGGAACTTGATTCCCGCAGTCTCCCATGCTGGTAGGGCCACGCCTTAAGCTGCATTGATGCGCGATCTGACGAGAGCTGGCAACATTCAGCTTCTTAGAATGGCCCCGTTGACCAGCTGTTCAATTTGAACCTTCTTTACTTCTCATAGGAGAAACTAACGACAATTTTCAGGTTCAAAAGGTCCAACGGAACTTGGGCTTCCCCGCCAGTCTCACATGCTGGTACTGTGCCATCAGACCTTAACTTTAAGCATTGCATTGCTGCATATGCGGATGATGCCGAGAGCTAGGACGAAACAGGGTAAATGTATCGAATGTAATTTACAAGTAGAATGTAGCTTTCCGATCTATGACACATGCATTGCTGTTCTATGCAATTAGAACCGTCTATATTGGAGCTATCTCACTGTCAGTAGTAAATTTTATTGTACTACCACATTTTTTCATGGTTCACAAAGGATCGAACGATTTTCGATATTGGTGAATATGTCCCCAGCGCACGATCTCCATCATGCAATCAGCAATGTCTTCTTGTAGCTACAATGAGGCTGTCTAATAAACGAGGAGCCATGTTTTGCATTATTGACCGTGAATTTTCCACAATAAACAATGTCATCTTCTTTAATCTCACATGAAAACTTCGAAACAATGTCTAATGCTTCGGAGTCTCTGACACAGCTTGCCGGTAAAAATGGATAGAACTAAAAAGAAATGCTTCGCGACAAAAATGGGAAAAAAAAAAATTCAAAAATCAAAAAAAAGACAATGCACGGATCACACATGTTGGTACGTGTTGAAATACCACAAAAATGTTGCTCATTGCGATTTTTCAATGTGAAGACTGCAATCGGGCCTTTCACCCCTGAGTTTGGTTTGCAGCGGTGGGGATGGTTTTTGGATTTTTTTTAACCCTTCTACAAGCGTTCATCCCGCCTATCACCTATTCATCAAGATCTATGTTCCAAAATGCATGGAAATGTTTCTCTCGGGGTGAAGGAGTTAAATGAGAAAAGGATGGCCTTGAAATATATGAAAAATCGATATGCCTGGAATGAATGGAGGAAAAAAAAAAGAATCTGAGATGAGGCCACATTGTAGCAACCATCAAAAAAGGGTACCTGAAAATGGCTGCTGCTGGGATGAAAAGCCGCAGAGAAGAAACATTGGGAGGAAGCGGAAAGGAAGCTGGGTTGCAATAGCAACAGGTTGTGTGTACCAGTCTGCCATCTTTTCCTGTCAAATCTTTACCTGAGAGGGAAATATTCAAGAAGGGAAAACATCATTTTGTTTGGCTTGTTTTCCTCACCGCATATAATATGATTCCATATTCAGACAACAGCATTGCCTTTCAATGACTTTGGAATCAGTTTTGACTCTATATACCCCCAGGTTGTTGCCCCGTTTAAGAATCATGCTTCTCTATAGGAGGCAAACGGGACAGGTCTCTATAGGAAGGCAGTGCCGGCCAGGTGTCACACAGAGGCGCCCCAACACTTGTAAGCAATGGATGCCTGAGCGTTTAGAGTTGACCACACAACTGTGGAAGGGGAGGACTCCGTGGGAGGGTTGAGGAGCACTGCAATAGCAAGGGGGTTGGTAAACGAGAGAGAGAGCAAAAAACAGAGAAAGGAGAGAGAGAAGGAAGAAAAAAGAAAGAAATACTACAAGTAAAGCAGAAAGAGACAGTTTCTAGTCAAGATGCGCTGGATGGATGGGAGTTACCCTGAAAGCATTATCAATATAGGAGATATATGATAGAAGCAACAGGTATGTAATGTGCTACTCTGGGACGTGGAGGAATTGCAACAATGGCAAGGTACCTGTATTCATGTTTTACCCATGCCAAACATGCATGAATGGAGATTCAATCTTCAGATACAGATGAAATTCCTTTTATGAGTCTTTCTTTTTTTTAATAAGGTTCACATATTCCTTCATATGTCCAAGGAGGTTCAAAAGTGTTCTCTAAGACCAATCTAAAATTGCACCTGAAGACCATCTAGACTTAGAGACTCTAAATATTAGAAACTGTCAAAATAATTTAAATGTGATGAAAGTGCCAACGCAATTTAAGACATAATTCTGTCATTCTGCCCCAGTAGTATTGTGCTAAAGCTTCTGTAAAAGGGTTTCACAGGGAATAGATTTTCGACACCCAGTGCTGAAAAATCAGAAATTAGTGGGCAGCCATGAACCTGATTGAATATGAATGGGAGACGAGATGCTGCATTACGTTCATAGTGTCTAATTGTGGAGATAGCTGATCGGTGAGGATGATGGACTATCCAAATCATAGATTCATGATAAGTATGTACTGGAAAAACCCTTTTTTAAAATATGCCAACCCTATCTAAGAGGCCCTTTTATTCAACAGGGACCAAAAGCAAATCACTCTGGACCATGCTAAGCTTGTATCTATGTACCTTATAGGCCATATAAAAGAATTGAAGTCTATGCGGTTGTTAGGAATCCTACAATAAAGGGGGTTATACGTTTTTTGTCAATAGGATTAAGGCTAACGTAGCAGAGGTATTGATTGGACAAAACTCCTAAATAGATGTATAATGGTGGAGGCGGGTGGGATGAGGTGTGATATTGCCCAAGGAATTTTATTTCACAGTTATTGTACCTAAAATATATATATGTATACGGTATATATATCCCACAACATTGAAACATTATCAAATTCATTCTAAAAATGAAAATAGATAAAATAAGAATCTTAAATCAATTAATGATAATTCAAAAATTAAAGAGAAAAAAAACCAAATACAAGGAATTGAAAAAAATAAAGGTAAATTTAAACGAAGGGACTTCCATTAGAGAACTTATGGGTCCCCGAGCATGGTCAGGCATAATGCACAGCTGTTTGGTATATAAGAAAAAAATCTATTTCACACAATGTTGACTTCTTGCATTTGGATCTTGTTTATTTTAAATTGATATTCGCATCAAAGTCCACAAAAACCTTTGTATTTTACCTGCGTAGAAAAGTCACTGATTTATTTAGTCGAATCCGGACCCTGGACCTTGGTACCCTCCTATAAGTGTGTCACATCTGCCTGGAAAGTGATACAATTCTAGAGATGGGATCCTGAGTGAACATAAAAACGTGCTACTTGCCGTGTATCTCCTCAATCATCTACATGGAACCCCCAAAGCAGCTGTGAAACAGATACTAAAAAGTAACATAATGGAGTCCCATCCATGATACAAGTCCAGTAATATTTTATGTAGTGTTTAATGATCTGTGAGATAAAGAAATTTCGTTTAGTTTTAATGCAGTTTTTAAAACGTTCACATGGAAAATAAAAAAAAAGTGCATTCAAAACTGAATGCAAGCGTCATTAAATACAGCTGTGATGCAGTTTTCACTGTAATATGTGAACAGTAACATTACGAAATACAGGAAATGTGAATCTGCCGTTGAGTCATTTGCAACATATTAATCATTACTGTATAAATGGTTACAGATATGCACGGGGACTGACAGGAGCGGGAAGTCACTAAGGTACCGAAATGCAGCGTTCACCTAACCCTGTGCCAGCTATGTTTTATTATCTACCTATGACATATTCGGTACAGATGACATTAGAGTAGACACCCTTTTCTCAGGTACACACACATCAATATAAAGTGATTAACTTAATGTCTCACAATATGACTAAAGGCAGATTATCCTCATTAATAACCTCAGATTGTCTTCTTCTCTCCTCTTCTAAATCTAAGTCATTCTTGTCTGAGGTAGCCCTGGGACCCAGCGAGGGTTTCTTTTTGAAAGCCAGAGAAAATCCATCATGTTCCCTTGAAAGTGTTGTAGGAAGCAACAACTCATGAGATAATCTTTGAAAGTTGTCCTGAGCGTTTTCATACTTTGTGATGATGGCTCACAAAGCACTGCTTCCTCATCTGAGCTCTTCGCTAGTGGAAGGCTGTGGATCTCCTCAAGCTTCTTACTTTGTTTTTTACAGTATTCATGTTGGAGTAAGGGAGGAAGACCTCTGAAATAAGACTAGAGAGTCCCTGGGGACCAGAAATTCGTGATGTGGACCTTGTGGGTGTGGTGGCTTGCTTACCAAAAGATTGTAGCCCTGTTACTCCTGCTATCATTCCTACCAGAAGTACTCATTTCAAACTACTGGTTTCTACCAGGCTGCTGGCAATGAGGCTGTTGCTGCTGAATCAGCTGACTTGTATAATACTGGCTTATCTGTGGTGGTTAGATTGGTGTGTTATGTGAACTCGGTTGTTGGTTAGGAGTCTGCATATTTGCTCCCTGTGCCACAGGAATTGGGGTCCAAGGTGATGGATAGTACCTCAGTTTGGGGAGTGAGGCTGTGACGTTACGTTCCTCATTGCGGGCCTTTTTGTGCCGCCCCAGATGGAAGTTGTACCTGTGCGGTGGCTCCCTGTGTTATTTGCAAGACCAGATCCTTCTTGAAAAACAAACGTAGTAAAAAAACCACCATTTTGACGGGCTGAAGCTTATCTTGTCTCAAAAGTACATGGCATCCACAAAGCCTCGTGTGGGGCTCTTGTACACGTCCCCAAGCTAGCTCCAGCAGTGGCAGCTCTGACGCATTGTAATGCTTGGATGAACAGCATTGGGTTGTGTGGGACTATTGGTTTGTACATGTTGTGTGACATTGGGGACTGTTGACATGAAGTAGGATGGAGAGAACCATGTTCAAACCCCTTGGTGGGAGGCGGAACTGGAACCCAGGAGACGCAGGGTTGGGGATAGGCCAAAGGGGTGTGGTAAGTGTTATCTGCTGGTTTCCTGCTCCACCTGCCCACAATTGTCTGTAGAGTAATGTTACTTATGACAGAACTGGATTCCGGCTAATATTAATGCTGAATTTGAATAAACTGGGGGATTGGGGTCCAGGAGAACTGACTGTGGAAGCCAAAATGATGGAGCAGGAGATGGGGGTAGAAATTTGTCTGCAATGAAGATCTCTCCTTCAGTGCCAGGCAAGATCTGGAGCGCTGAAGCTGTCGTGTAGTGTTAGGAGGCGCGTGTTACCCATGATGCATTTTTTTTTTTTATTTTGTTTCATTTCCAAGATAATAAGATTCCTGATAAACAAAACAGAAACAGGACACTATGACACTTCTTCTTATACATTAAAACACAATTAGAGCTACATTAATATCGGTGTTATCACGGGCACTCATTATAGTAATGTGAATGGGGGTATTGGTAGGAATACAGTTCTGCACCAGATGTAAAAATCTCAAGTTTTGAAACAAATTTATCAAAAGTCTAACCGAGACCTGAAATCTATTTGGGGTTCTAAATTCACGTGGTAGGATAAAATTTTTTTTTTGTTTTTTTTTCCCAGATTTATGCTTAAAAGATTCTTAGAGAATCTGAAAAATCCATTGTTTTTAGAATTATAGAGTAAACTTCTCTTTAAGCCCGCCACCTGATGATGAGCAGAGTCTGTATCCCCTACTATTTGGCAGGCAAAGTTGGGTGTCATCCACTCGCCATGTATTTACTAGCAAAAAATACAGTTGATTCAGTGTAATTAAAAACGTTCTTCTAGGTGTGCATAAGCCCCAGGCATTACAATATCATTATTTTGGAATAACTACATTAAAGGAAAACCTGTCATCAGGTCTGTGTACTTGTCCTGTCACCTCTACTGTTGGAGCAGCGCCACTAGGATCCCAATCAAACCTTTATCTAGTCCAATTCATAAATTAATTATTATAAAATCATCTATTCTTTATTATGTAACATTGAGGCTGGTCATCATGGTCAGAGGCAGTGATGTCGCCCTGATCCTCCCCCACTCTCCTCCCCCTGCTCATGTCTGGTGTAATGTATAGTAAGCATGGCTAGTGTGTGTGCTGCATCTGCTGACATGATGCATCCGTCCTTAATATAAGGTTGAGAGACACAGACATCAGCTACACATGAATCTGACATGTTCTGCTGACACATGGCTGCCTGGACTGCTGTATCTATCCTATACACACACAGGCTGCAGGGGGCGTGGCCACCAGCACCAGGAGGCAATGGAGGCGCCATTTACACCATTATAAGGCTGTCAGTCATGTGTATAGAGTATGTCATACACACAGGCTGCAGGGGCTGCCCAAGCACACAGAAGCACATCATTATACAGCCTCACATCATTATACAGGCTGTCAGTCAGCAGTGGGGGTTGTGGTGACCTCCCCACTCATGAATAAGGTGGACAGCTTGATATGCTAATGACTATTGGACATTCACAGGTCATTTGATACAGCTTTAGGACCTCATTGCCTTTTAAGTTTACAGCATGTAGAGGAACAATGAAGGGATAGAGGGCAATGCTCTCTAATGGCAGTTTATTAAAAATATATTTAGTTTAGGGGGGGTTATTTTTCCTGTCCTGTTTTTTTCTCTGTTTTGTCATTATAGAGTTGGGTAAAAATTCATCTTATCCTAGGTATTCACAGACAGCTGAAGGCCAAGCATAGGGCAGAGAGAACGTAGGGAGGAGTAAGGAGTTAGTGGAGTAGTAAGGAGTTCGGTCATTCTGATGCCAGTGTGATAAGCCACAAACAGCTAATAGAGGAGTTGAGAATCAACTTTGAAGTTGAGATTGTAAAATGGTTGTATAAAGTTTAGCACTGAAGTCAAGCTCCCCCCCACCTTGATGTGATAAACACACACACTGGACTTCAGAAGAGATGACAATGATGCCCTGACATAAGGGCAGAAGTACAGCAAAAGAAAGAGCTTAAAGAGACCTTGACAACAAGTCTGTATCTCCTAATAGCGCTATCCTGGGTGATGTCATCACACTGGGCCATGAAAAAGAAAATGATGTGAAAGGTTGTCAGGCTGGTATGGTTTTATTAGATTTAATTTTGCTGACAGGTTCTCAAAGGATAACGTTTTTTCATATCAATTTGGATGCATCCTTGGATATATATAAATATGGATCTATTTAAACACCAGCAGCGCAGTTAATTTGGTTTTTAGCTATGCGGAAATGCCGGAACACTGAAGTATCTGATACACTTATCTCCTACAGAGCTGAATGATCAAGTTAGTGTCTTAGTGCTTCAGTTTAACACATAAATAAAGACTTCCTGATAAACCAAACGAAGAAACATGACACTATTACACTCTTTTTTATATAGAAAAACAATAAGCCACAGTAATAACTGTTTTCACTGGAACCATCATATACGTATTGAGAGGGCAATTGGTGGAAATAAAGCTTTGGTCACAAATTATGTCAACGTCTCAGGTTAAGAAAAAGTAATCAAATATCTACAGGGAATATTTGACATGAATGAAATCACTTTGTGTTATATAAATCACCGGCCACTTTATTAGTGGTAACATGTCAATGCTCGTAAACTTAATTCTAATCAGCCAATCACTTGGCGGCAACTAGTGCCATTTAGGCATGTAACATGGTCAAGACAAATCTCCTGAAGTTCAAACCGTGCATCAGTATGGAGAAGAAAGGTGATTTGAGGCCTTTGAACGGGAATGGTTGGTTGGGCTAGAAGGGCTGGTCTGGTATTTTCAGAAACTGCGATATACTGAGATTTTCACGCACAACCATCTCTAGGGTTTACAGAGAATGGATCCGAAAAGAAAACACACCAGTGAGCGGCAGTTCTGTGGGGGAATGCCTGCTTGTTGATGCCAGAGGTCAGAGGAGATGGGAGGACAGAATGGTTTGACTGATAGAAAGGCAACAGTGACTCAAATCGCACCCGTTACAACAAGGGGGCAGCAAGGCATTCTCTGAAAGCACAGTACGTCGAACTTTGAGGGCAGACAATTATTATATCTCTCATGCGTTAACCGTACTAGACAAGGAATTTAAAATATACCATCAGACAAAAAAAAAAAGTAATTTGAAAAGGAAACAAATATAAACTAAAGAAGATGATAGATAGTCTAGGAAAAGAGGGGGTGTTGTGATATGGCGGGGCGGGGGACGGCGGTAAAGCGGCAAGGGAGTGAGAGGGGAGTAGAGGGGACAGGAAGGAGGACTGAGGACAGCGGGGCGGGAGGCCGAGAGAAGGGCCGAACGAGGAACAGCAGCGGACCGCCGGGTGGGGAGGGGTCGACCGGGGCACGAGGTCGGTACGCGCGACTGCGTACCGGCAGGAGTGGAGGGGGGGTCAGGCGACAGCGACGGGAGAGGAGTGAGAGTGCGTGACGCGGGAAAAAGGAGGCTGGGGCGGGGAGAGGAGAGAGGAGGGAGGGCGAGCGCGGGGTGGCGACGCAACAAGGGCGCCAGACGAGGACGACCGGCCGGCGAAGGGGGCGCGCTGTGCGCCCGGGCGGACACGGGCGTAGGTAGGGTCTAACGTGGCGATGGGCGCGGCGAGTGGACGAACCGACTGGTGGCAGGCGCCTAAGGCCCGTGGGGGGGGCGACCGAGGCCGGGGGGGCGAGCCGGGGGCGCGGGGGGGGAGGGGGGGCGGCGAGAAACAGTATGGGGAAGCGAGAGAGATGGACGACGAGACTAGCGGAGAGCGCGAAGGTAGGAAAGAGAGCAGGGAGGATGGAGCAGCGGACGATTAAAGAGCTCTGACGACTGTGCTAGGACTAGACCCTCTTCTGCAGGACCTGCGAGTGCGTTCCCCTTTGACAGTCGTATGTTCCGCTGGTACACGGCGACGTTACTAGCTCTTTATACTCTCTCTACAGCACAGAAGACCACACCGGGTGCCACTCCTTTCAGCAAGAACAGGAAACTGAGGTACAATTTGCCAGCTCATCGAACTGGACAGTAGCAGATTGGAAAAAACGTTGCAGGTCTGATGAGTCTCGATTTATTCTGCAACATTCGGATGGTAGGGTCAGATTGGGGGTCAACAACATGAAAGCATGGACAATCCCTGCCTTGTATCAACGGTTAGCTGGGTAGGTGGTGGTGTCATGTGTGGGGAATATTTCTTGGCACTTCTTTGGGCCCTTGTGTACCAATTGAGCATCGTTTGCAATAACACAGCTACCTGAGTATTGTTTGCTGACCATGTCCATCTTTATGACCACAATGTACCCAACATCTGATGGACTTTAGCAGGATAATGCCCCAGGTCATAAAGCTGGAATCATCTCAGACTGGTCTTCTTGAACATGACAATGAGTTCACTGTACTCAAATGGCCTCCACAGTCACCAATCTCAATCCAATAGAGAATCTTGGGATGTGGTGGAAGGGAGATTCGCATCATGGATGTGCAGCCGATAAATCTGCGGCAACTGTGTGATGCCATCATGTCAATATGGACCCAAAACCTCTGAGGAATGCTTTCCAGCACCTTGTTGAATCTATGCCATGAAAGAATGAGGCAGTTCTGAATGAAGCAAAAGGGGTTCCCACCCGTTATAGGATAGGGTACCTAAATAAAGTGGCCGTGTTGAGTGTATATTGTACATGTATAACATTATAGCCAGAGATAATTTTGGCAAATTTATCACTTTGAAATCAGAGAAAACTACATTTCTTTTGAAGAATTACAGAGTACCATTACATAAAAAATAACGCCTAGGGGATGTTACCAAAGATCCTCTGTGCTGTAGCTTCCAAGGATGTGACACTGGCAGGATCATGACCCCCTTCTTGTATGTAAATTACCGCTCCCTCTGCCTGCTGGTCAGGCTGAAACATTCCCCTTCGTCGTTGCCCTCTGGTAAACACGCACATGTTTACCGTAGAACAGAGGAGGAATGGGGGAGTGCAGACTGACCTCCGCTCCGCACAGGAACATCCGCTGACTATATTCACGGGATTGATTACAAGCAAGACTGGGGGGTGTTCATTTTAGAAGTCACAGGGGCCGCTTACAGAAGCAAAGTCATCATGTAAGAGCAAATCACTGCGTAAGTGAAGACCTTGGTTGGGGATTAGTTGTGTTCTGAAGGTTCCTTTAAAAGGTTTGTACTGGTAAATGTCAATTATAAAATGTGCGATATTTTTTTGTCCTTATACATTTTTTTTGATTCAATTTTATGTAATTTATATTTATTGGCTTTATAAGAAAAAAAAAAATGATAATGTAATTATGAAGTGAATCGTTACTAAATCGTTCCATAGACAACAGTTGATCCTCTAGGTCGTAGTAGTGAGCTTGCCCTCCCTGTTGGGGTAGGGTGTTCAATCCCTTCAGCCAAATTTAAATAAATGTTAAATAACCATGCGTAAAGGGGAACACTTCCCGTGGAGACGGGGAAAGGAAAGGAAAAAATCCCTTTATGGTGTTTATTAATGAGAGGAGGCTGACTGGACATTTCTTTATTGTAGCGGCTGCATTTCCATCTAGGCTTATCTAAATCAATATATTTTTCCCAGATTTTGGTGAAAAATTAGGTACCTTAGCTTACTCGGATATATACAGCTTTTATAATTAGAAAAAAAAATATGAATTTTCCTTTTAAAGACTTGTGTATTCGATCAAGGATTTTAGGACAGGGGTGAACATTTGTGACTATTGTATTGGTGTCCAAGGCCTCTTACTGTCATACTTTTCAACTTTGAGGGGCCACTATCAGTAAACAGCACCCTCGATGTAACAACAACCACAGTATAGCCAAACCAAATACTGCATTCAGACAAATAATAGCGAGACCCCCAGTGCAGATAATAACAATGGCAACCCCACGAACAGAAACTAATACAGGAAACCCCATTGTAGAATACAAATACTGGAGGCTGCCAGAGCAGTAACTACCAATACTAGAGGACCGCATAGCATGCTTAACCATACTCGAGAACCCTAGAGATAGAGAAGGCAATAATACTGGAGAATCAAGAGCATAAACTAATATAATGGAGACCCCAGAGTAGACAATATAGGAGACCCCAGGACAATAAATGAATAAATCTCTCCTTGCTTTGCTCCTCTCTCCTCCCTCCAGCAGTGAAGCTTCCTCTGCTATAAACAGAGGATAAGGCATGGGAGAAGGAATACACACATTTATCCATGCACTTATAGGGTGGACTGGAAAATAGGAGTGTGGAGTCAAAGTCGGTGAGCCATTTGGTGGAGCAGTTTGGCTTACAATCTCCCATCCTGTTAGAAGCCCCTTTACGCATTGTTATGTGTATGATTTATGATATCCCGATGTACACTGAACATTGACCCAATGTATTTATTGCTCGTTCTCCAATATTTATTTTTCCCCCTCAATATGCGTGAAATGAAAATCTCAGTGGGCACTATTTTTGAGTGGACAATTCTTTTAGGCAACATAAAATGATTTTGTGCCAGATCTTCGCCTTGTGTATGATTAATAGGACCGAACCTAGAATCCACTAAACTGGATCTGGCCAGAGAAATCTTGCAGGCAAATATCTGGGAGAGACGGGCCATAGAGCATAGGGGAGATTATCAGAGAGCAGAAAATCTTCTAGTTGACACCATAGCAAACCCAACCAAAACTAGATTCATTTTCCTCCAGTGTTTATAAAATAAAGCTGAGCTCTGGTTGGCTAGAACATTTCTTGCTCTCAGACGCTTCTGATACATGTCGGCCATAGGGTTGATTCCTTGTCGATATTCTATTTACCTCTTCATTAAAAAAAAAAAAAAAACTACTGCCCATTACAACCAACCGTTTGGCACTAAGCAATAGTGACTGGCACAGCTGCCAGGTGCTGAGGGAGAGTTGACTGACTGGCTCCCGTATAACGGGCCAGTTTTGACAGCTAGGATCGCGGATGACAGCAGGGAGTTGGGCGGGAGGGGGCGATGCAGGCCCGGAGCACGTGAGTGAGGCTGCCTCAGTGAAGGCCCAGCACCAGGGACAGCCCGGCCGAGGCCCCGGCAAAGACCAGCTGCCGCATGCCAGGCTTCAGGAGGGCCGCTTCCTCCTCAGACCAACACTCACCTGTTCCTCCATCAGTCTCCGGCCCGGGGTACAGCTTTCTACTGACAACCAGAGCGCTCTCGGAGGCCCGGAGCAGGACAGGCGCACGTGAGCATTCACGCATGACCGCAAAGAGACATCCCTTAGCAAGACAAAGGCATCAGCTGAGACTCAGTGACAAAGCTCAGCTAGCGGCATTAAAGAAGCGTAACAGGCAAATAGCACAAGAAAGCGGCCGGGCCTCACCACAACGAAACGTGATAGCAGAAACAAAACCCCCCGTAACACACGAGAGTCGAGACAGCTACAGGAGCACGGCCGCAAGGCACGGGCGGAGGAGGGAGCAGTTGGTTTTCCTTCATAAACCTTATTTTTAATAAAAACAATGCGATGACTCTAGTAGACAAAAGCATTTATCGAGATTCTATTAACCCTTTTATGATGTAAATACTTTTAGACATAGGGAAACTTATTTCCACAGGGGATATCTACACTCCAGGATGTGCAGTCTGTTATCTGTAGAACTTCAACACCCGTGCTGACAAAGTGCAAGAATGTGAGAAGAGCTTTCAGATACACCAGGATCAAAGGATTGTAACCAGACACTAACATATTGGTTGTGTGCCCCCTCTGCAGGATCCTGCCCTTCTTGTAGCTTCTTATTCCCTGTTTTTTACAAAAAAGGATCTAAAATAGGCAAATGAGCTAGAGAGGCTACAGTTCCTAGATTTTAATTGAACTTAAGCCCTCTGCTCATACGCATCATTTTAAAGCCTTTGATTCTATAAAAACACCGGGCATAAGAAGCTAAAGAAGAGCAATGGACCTGTCAGAGGAGGCAACACAAGTTGCCCCTTTTGGACGCGCCAGAACTGCATTGCACTCTGACCCATGGTAACCAATGGGTCTTTTCAGATTTTTTTTCACGCAAACACGCGCGTTTTTTTTTAACGCGCGTTTAAATCTCGACATGCTCTACTTTTGCAAGTCACAGTGCGTGAAAAAACGCCACCATACAAGCCTATGGAGATGCATCAAAAACGCATTGACTCTGAGACACATGTAAGTGCATGCGTTTTCACGCATAAGTTGCCATAGAAAAGATAGAGCTAGGTCTGAGTCCTTTCACAAGCATTATCTGCGTGGAAAAACGCATTGCATTATGCATTGAAATGTGCATGAAAACTGAGACATGAACACAACTCTGACTGAAAACTGATTGGAACTCTGAATGATCTGCAACTGCAAGTGTGGAGGGGCCTATGTCAGTGTACTTGGGTTCATTCCTTCATCCAGGTGGTAGATTTCCTTTAAGGAAGCAGCCATTTTACAGTTAAGGCTCAGGTGACCATGGCTCACTTATATGGTTATAACTTTTGAACACGTTATTTATCTAAACGATTCTGAGATTTCCCCCCACAGTTGTACTTCATTTTAGTGGTAAATTTTGTCTTAAGTTTTGCGTTTATTTAGAAAAAAAGATGAATTTTTTGAAAAATTAGCAATTTTCAAAATTAAAATCATTGAGTCAGGCAGAGATTAACCACCTAAAGTGCTGATTTCTCCATAGTGTGACTTGCTACATATCATTTTTTTTAAGTCGGATAATTTATTTTGACGTCCGCGGTCTACAAAAAGAATATGGATTTTCCAGTATTTTCAGAATGACGATTGGGGGGGAAATTAGGTGTTGAATGAAAAAAAGAGACAACCCCACCCCCCCTCCCCCCCCCCCCCATATAACCAACCAATTTTCACCCCTCAAACTATCAGAAACAGCTTTTGAAAGATTGTTAACCCCTTGAGATCTTCATTGTAATTGAATCAAAATGGAGTGAAATTTAGAATGGTCAAACTTTGGCGTTATACTTCATTTAGCCCTAAATTACACATTTCCAAAAGATAAAAAAAGAAAACCCATCTTACAATGTTATGCAATTCTCCCGATGACAGAGACTCCGCATGTGTCCGCTTTTAGTTTCCTCATTGGCCCCTTAGTAGGATATAAAATTTTTGTTTTTCATTATGGGTCCATGTGACGGCATTTTTTTGCGCGATGAGATGCTTTTCACATTGTTATCATTTTGGTTTTGGGGTTGGTATCACCATTGTTGAAAATGTAGGAACTTTCTTTTGAGGGCAGGAGTAGAAAAGATCATATTCTGTACTGGATATTTACTTTTTTTTTTTTTGTGGTGTCACCGTATAGCCTAATAATATGTTATCTTTATTCATGGTCGATAACGATTACGGGGATACAGACATGAATACTTTTAATTCTGTGTTTTACTAAATTTGTCAAATAAAACCCTAATGTGGGGAAAAAAAAATCTATCATTTTTGCATTGCCGTCTTCCAAGTGGCATAACATTGTCACTTTTTTGGCTACAGAGCTGGTTGATGGCTTGTTTTTTGCGGGACATGTACTTTGCAACAGTATCATTCTGGAGTACACATGTTTTGTTAATCACTGTTTATTGCATTTTTTCCCTGGGATTAAATAGGTAAAAATCATAATTTTTGGTGTTTTTTTTTTAAAGTTTTTTTTTTTTTTTAGGCGCTCATCGTACGCGTTCAATAATTATTTAATTTTATTCTACGGGTTGTTATGGACACGGTGATAATATATATGTGGGGTTTGTGTCATGATTTAGACTTTTAGCATTATATGTCTCTTTAGCTGTTATGGGGCTTATGGACATTTTTATTGATTTATTACTTTATTTTTTTTTATTGAAAAACTTTTTTTTTTTAACTTTTGTACTATTTCCACCATGGGACATGAACAAGCAATCATCTGATTGCTTACTCATGATAATATCCTGCAATACTCATGTATTACAGGGTATTAGCAGTGGCAGCCTATGCACATTCATAGGCTGACACTGTGCCTTTAAGATTACATCATAGACGCCATCTTTCAGGCAGTGCCAGGAGGCTGCCTTGGTGTACGATCAGTGCCCACTGAAAACGGCTCGGGGGTGCCAATCCTGGGGGAACTCCCCCCCCCCCCCAAAAAGGCAAGCTAAATGGCGTGGACGCGCTGACCGCAGCATTTAATGGGTTAAACAACCCCCCCATCGTAGCGCAGGTGTTACCCGGGCATGTCAGTGGTAGATTACAGGCGCTGAGAGCTAATACAAGTACGGCACAGAGCGCTAAGGGGTTAATTAGGTTCAGTAAATGGTCATTTTAAAGGACATCTACCACCAGGATTAAGGATTGTTTACCAAGCACACTGACATGATGGTGCCTACCACCCCCCCTCCGCCGATACTTCTGACAGGATCTTCTCTTCTTTTAGCTTTTTATGCCCTTAATTTATTTTTTTTTTTTTTTAAAGGTTTACAATTATGCTAATGAGTGTGAGGGGCTCAAGGATCAATTAACATCTATGGAAACCAGAGACTTTCAAACCGATTTACTTAATTTTAAACCCTGTTTTGTACAAATTAGGGCATATGCAGCTAAAGGAAGAGAAGGTCCTGGCAGAGGGGGCACACACCAGACATTTAAGCATGCTTAGTTTACAATCCTTGATCCTGGTGGTAGATTTCCTTTAATAAAGAAGAAACATAGCCACAGTTTTCTTCTTTATTAAAGGAAATCTACCACCAGGATCAAGGATTGTAAACTAAGCACGGTTTAAGCACAATCCAATGCAATAGTGCAGCAATAATAATGTTTTTATTGTTTTTATATGTTGTGATTCAAAATCTCATTCCTTGCCTGTAATAGGATTCTCACATTTGTGTTATCCGTGATATTGGAAACAAAACACAATGGACACAGGCTTATCCATAAAATTATAATCATCTCCGCATCGCTTCACCAGGCTGCTGTTTTGAAATTTAAAAAAAAAAAAATTGTGAAAAGGCAAAACACGTTACCACTTACATAATGCATATGCGATCAGTGTTGTGTTTCTCCCAATGCAAGGGCATTGTGAGGACCACAGTCTAAAACCACTATAAATGTTACATCAGCTCCAACGCATTGCAGTCTATGAGGCGGCTAAAAGACCTCATTCACATTAACTTTTGAATTGCATTTTGAAACACAATTCATATCATATCAGGCCGGAAAAAGACGCCGTCAAGACCAACATATTTGTACATTGTAATGAGGTCTCCCCTCATTACCGTCTTTTTTCTAAACTGAATAACCCCAAATTTTGTAATCTGTCATTGTACCCTAGTCCCCCCATTCCCCTAATAATCTTGGTTGCTCTCCTCTGCACCCGTTCCAGGTGGTCTGACCAGGGAGGGCAAAACTATGTCTTTATCATGAGAATCTATTCCTCTCTTGATACATCCCATAATTTCATCTGCTTTAGCAGCAGCCGCCTGGCTCTGGTCACTAAAATTAAGTTTACCATCCCCCAATAACCCCAAGTCCTTTTCAGCTCCAGTTTTACCAAGTAATTGACTGTTTAGAACATAATTCTACTTTTTGTTTCCATGGCCCAAGTGCATAACTTTACATTTATCTACATTAAACCTCATCAACCATTTCTCTGCCCACTCCTCAAGCTTCCACAGATGCCTCTGTAATGCTAAACTATCAACCTCAGTATTTATTACTTTACACAGCTTAGTATCATCTGCAAATATTGAAACTTGACTGTGTAAACCCACTTAAAGGTCATTAATAAAAATATTAAAAAGAAGTGGCCCCAATACTGACCCCTGTGGAACTCCACTGGTAACATCAACCCAATCTGAGAATGTGCCATTAATGACACCCCTCTGTGTCACTAAGCCAATTACTTAGGCTGTGTGAAGGGGCTCAATTGCATTGCTATCACTACAGAGGCATGATGCCCACCATAATAACCCGAGAGATTAAAATAAAATTATACATTGCCTTTAAGTTTAAAAAAAAAAATCATAATGGTGTAAAAAATAAAATTTACCTACTCATCCCTGCTCCCAAAAATGTATGCTTTTCACAGAACACACACAGCGGTCCCATAGTCTGTTGTTGCAGCTCATATGTCATCAGTGTCTGAGCTCCGCTCACGGCTGTTGACAATAGAAGAGGACTGCCTGGGGTCTGCTCTCACCTACAACGGCCACAGAATCTATGCCCGTATATGTGAGAGTCCATAGAAATACATGGAGGCATATGCTAGGTGTCAATAGCTAGAACACGTCCATATTGAGAACTTGCCGTGCAAACAGCTCCTGATCCAACCCTGCCCGTCTTTATTTTCTGGTATCTTCCAAAACAGAAAACTACAGCTCAACCTGTGGGCAGGAATTGCCTCAATGGCATTTACATGTCATTAGAGACCAGGTAAGTGTTGGAATAGGAACCTGAGGCCAATGACAAGTGGCGTTTCCTTCATTGCGTTTTCGCCTCCTTGTAAAAACGCACCAGTTTTGCATATTGGCTTTTTAAATTGGTTTTGGAATCACAAAGTTTCTCCCTTGCAGTTTGAGGTGCATTTTCATTGCACTTTTCAAAGTGGTTGCTTTTTTTGAAAATGTGTAAGTTTGTGGTCTGCATTTTGAAACGCATGTGACTATATGCACAAACGCAACAAGATCAGTGTTTTTACAAATTCCAAGAGACTTGGTATCCAATTACAGGAAATCAAGCATTGGGTTTTAAAAATGCAACTGAACAATAAGAAAACAAATGCACTTTCATTGCTTTTGGAAATGCATCAGCCACCGTCTTCAGCATATCATGTTTTATTATTGTACTCCAATCTAATCCCTTTAAAAAAAATTTACAAATTTTTTAAAACTCTATCAACCTTAAATGTAGGTGTGCAAGAGATTTTATGTGAGACTTTATGTGACAGCAAAATGTCCAGAATAATAAAATCATGTTAGGTCTCAAATATTGTTAAATATGCAACTTTTCCTAGAGAAATTTGATTTCTTCTAAATACAGCACCAACCTTGTATCATAGTTATATATGATGCAAGCACTCCTTGTCCGTCTGAAAAACTGGCTTCAAGAACTGTACAAGGCAGGGTCTGCTGTTTGGTAGATAAACAGGGAGTCCTTGCATCAGGTTTCTATATAATGCAATGACTCTCCATCCACACTCTCCATGGACCGAGCAAATTCTTATGCATGTAGCCTAAAAGCTATAGCACGTGGTGGTGGTGGACTGACCAAAGTGCCGAGGAGAGGACTCTGAGCATCAAAGTGTTACATGACGCCAGGATTCCCTTCTTCCCCACAAAACAGTATCAACAGTGCTATAATCAGGATTACATTTGTAATTCTGAAGTTGTGCTATTAGGCATAAACACTATAAAAGTGGTACAGAATTTGGACCACTGCACTGAAGACACAGCAGGCATCCCATTTTCCACGATAATGCCAAAAATAAACACACACAGACACAATATACTTCTTTAGAAAAGAAAGATTCTTACAAAATAAAAACCAAAATGGGTGTATCAATATGCATACAATTTCAAGCAGTTCACATTGAAGTTTTCATCTTGGTTCTTTGGAAGGATGCAAGCGAGAATCTGACACTTGTCCTTGGACCCAGCGTTCCGTTTTATACCCGATGGCTACTTCATAAAGAAGTTACTGTGCAAGCGGTGAGCCCAGAACTGCAATCGTAGGACTTCTGATATTACTTGGACAGCGCTCATTACCAAACCAAACAAAGTAAAGAAGGACAAAAGATGAAAAGGAAATAATTGGTTGAAAGGTAGACTGTACTATAATCCTGGTCAGGATGCTCTTCTGCATGATAAGAGTTATAGAATCTAATACTAAAACTAAAGTTACTCTTTACAGGGAAAAAATACACAGCAGCAGATTGTTGCAAGTTTTAGGAAAATATCTGTATAAATTACGTTAGCATACATAGGATTGTTGCTAATAACAAATGACTATGTTATACGTCACATCTGTCCAGAGTAAAGCGTTGCTTCCCTCTCCAGCAGTAAAAGGCTTAATAATTGTGAATAAGTCTTCAGGCCTTAAAAAAGTCCCAACCTATATCATTTATTAATATTTGTACAAAAATAGTTAAGATGCCCAAGCTCTATACTTAAACCTGATTTGTAGAGTCCTCTATGGAATGAGGCGATGGGGTGAAGTCTGGCAAAAACACTTTCTTGGTTGGTTTCTTTTAGTTCATTGTTGTTTTTGCTTTTGCACCCAAAGGCCACACATGTGAAACCTGTTATTCCAGTTATGGCTTTTTTTCCCCCTCCATTAAAATAAAAAAAAAAAAATACAGAAGATGGGAGTGCTCCCACTTCTGACTATATGGTCACATGTACACAGCTTAAAGAACATGTATGTGCACAAAAGTGGGTTACAACTAAGCAGGTAACAATAAGTTGTGCTCGTGTGGTTACCCGTTCAGGTTTGTTCATACTGTAAGGTGTGTTTGTGCAAGTCTCTGCCCACCCCCTATGATAACCGCCAAACGTTCACAGGGTCCATGCAGGAGGTAGAAAGGACTTCACTCCATCCATATATGCGGTCAAAGGAAACAGGATAATCTTTTAGAACATTATCAATTTTAAGGTTGTGAAGTCTTTCCATTATTTTCTTAACATCAAGAATCTACCGGTCCAACAACAGGAAATTTGTAGGGTCATCCATGAATCAAACCAAAGCAAGGCATTCCAAGAAAAAAGGCTGATGAGCCATTATCCATTCATACCCAGGGCATTCAGCTTGGTTTAGTAGGGGCTTTGATCCTGACAGTCTGGGTTCGGACTTGTAACTTTGCCTGCTGGTTCTGAACATCAGTAGCCACTGTAACCGGTTGAGTGCTCTGTCCAACTTGAGCCTGGAGCTGTGGTGTAGCAGCAGCTGCCAAAACTTGCTGCTGAAGGAGTTTTTGCTGTACTACATGGGCTGCAGCGGAGCCTGCTGGTATCACCTGCACCTGCTGTGGTCCTGCAGCTGTTGCCTGGGTCAAAGTTACAGTCTGTGGTTGGACCTGTAACAAAAAGGAAGGTTATCAGATTAAGGGGAAAAAAAAAATGCCAATCCACAAAAAATGTTAAAAATATAATATAATTGATATCTCTGTCTCTCTCTCATAATATTATATATCTATGTATCTATCTCTATATCTATCTAAATCTATATATAGATATATCTATATCTATTTGCAGGATTTACAGGACCAAACTAAATGGATACGTTGATTCCAGTTCAGCGATTCTAGGTTTACTCTGCATCTTTATATTTTTAGGAACGTTTAGCAAAGAGACATTTAATTGAATTACAATGTCATGTATACCAATAGCAAATGGGGTTGCACGCTGGGACCTTAGGGGGATGGCACATGTGGCGTTATGAACACGTTTTTGGGTCATTTTTGAAAAATGCATGCGGTTTTGACCAGTCTCAATTAAGATAATTGGTCAAAACCGTTCACAACGGATGCGTTTTTGAAAACGCATCCGTTTAACCCCTTAACGACTTTTTCACTCACCAACTTCAAAAATCTATAACTTTTTTATTTTTCCACATAAAGAGCTGTGTTATGGCTTATTTTCTGCGTAACAAATTGCACTTCATAGTGACGGTATTTAATATTCTATGGCGTGTACTGGGAAGCGGGAAAAAAATTCCAAATGCTGTGAAAATGGTGAAAAACCACATTTGTGACGTTTTCTTGTGGACTTGGATTTTACAGCTTTCACTCTGCGTCCCAAATGACATGTCTACTTTATTCTTTGGGTCGGTACGATCACAGGGATACCAAATTTGTATAGGTTTTATAATGTTTTCATACATTTAAAAAAATTAAAACCTCCTGTACAAAATATTTTTTTTTTATTTTGCCATCTTCTGGGGCCAATAACTTTTTCATACTTTGGTGTACGGAGCTGTGGATAGTGTCATTTTTGCGAATTTTGATGGCGTTTTCATTACTATAATTTTTGGGACTGTGCAACCTTTTGATCACTTTTTAATAATTTTTTTATATTTTTCAAAATAGCGTTCGACTTTGGACGCTATTTTCCGTTACGGGGTTAAACGTAGTGAAAAAACATTATCATATTTTGATAGATCGGGCATTTTCGGACGCGGCGATACCTGATGTGTTTATGATTTATACTGTTTATTTTTATATCAGTTCTAGGGAAAGGGGGGTGATTTGAATTTTTAGGTTTTTTATTATAAATTTTTTTTAAAAAACTTTTTTTTATTTTTACTTTTACTATTTTTCAGACTCCCTAGGGTACTCTAACCCTAGGTAGTCTGATCGATCTTATCATATACTGCCATACTTCAGTATGGCAGTATATGTGGATTTTACTCCCCATGCATTACAATGTGCAATTAGCACATTGTAATGCATGGGTTAAAACGAAGTAGCCTCGGGTATTCGGAACACCTGAGGTTACCATGGAGACGGATCGCCGCTCCCCATGACGTCATCGGGGAGCAGCGATCCACGACAAGATGGCGGCGATCGAGGTGAAAGCACCCGCGATCGGTTGCTGCAATATGCAGCAAAGACTTACCAGCTATGGAGAGGGCTCGGCCCGCGAGCCCTCTCCATGCACCGGGACCCGGCGCGCGCCGTACTAGTACGTAGCGCGTCGGGGAGGGGTTAATCAATTATCTTACTTAAATTGGGTCAAAAACGGATGCATTTAACTGACTGCTTAAAAAAGGACCAAAAACAAGTTCAAAACGCCACGTGTGCCGCCGGCCGTAGAGTTCACCCAGTTAAATTTGGGGTTTTGCTGACATGTAACTTGCACCATTGGTTGACCTTGGCGTGAAAGGGGTTAACACTCGCAATCAGAGCTGGCTCTGATCGCGGGTGGTACATTGTGGTGTCAGCTGTAATAGACAGCTGACAGATGCGGCTTCTGGTGCCGGCTCCGTTCGTGAGCCGGTGCCAGAAGCGGGACGCTATAGTACGTCCCCGTGCGGAAACTATCTTCCTGCGAGGGCGCACTATTGCGTCCTGGTGCGCGTAGGGGTTAACATATTATGTTTGCATTGCATTTTTTAAATGCAGTGTAATTAGGCAAATCTGCTGTCCTCAGCGGTTTAGTTGTTTTTTAAAATGCAATGCAAGTGCCACATGGGTATGATCCTCAGGGTATTATCACATGGTGCTCTGTGCTATGCATTATAAAAAGTCTGTAGCAGAAGATGCCAAAATAGCGCTCTTGTTTAACTCATGGGGAGGCCACATGCCCTTTTCCATGAGCAGCAGTGATTAAACAAAAGTGACATTCCATATACTCAGGGAGGAATGCAGATTAGTAGGAATATAGGGCCTGTCAGTCATAATCCGGAAAGCCGTACAAGAGATTTTCCGATTGAAAATCTGTGAATTTAATCTTAGAGATGCAAGCTGAGCCTTTGTTTGAATGTGGATATCTGTAGCACTGTAAGCACTGTCAGACACAATCAAAAACATATGTTATTCTTCCTATCATTTTATGAATAAACAGAGGAATGGCACAATTTACATTTGTATGAAAACCTGTTCCTGGGTGTTTATATTATGGTGAAAGCCGGCAAATCTGTAAACTTACAAGGCAGTGATTTTCAATGGAGAGATTGCATTTTATTTGTAATATTAGATGTTGCTGCATAGTTTCTCTTACCTGTTGTGATGCAGATACAACCTGCTGGAGTGTAGCAATCGCTGCTTGCTGCTGGACCACCTGAGGGAGCTTGGCAACCTTACAAATTAAGACAATAGTTAAAAATAACACGGCTTACATTGCTTTGTGTGTCTTCATCAAGTAGTTTGACAGTTTTTAGCCATTTTATTACCAATTCAAAAAAGACATGGCCTCTTCACTCCTCCCCAGCTACTTTCCAGCGCCTGCAACCCAGATACAGGCGGTCCCCTACTTAAGGACACCCAACTTACAGATGACCCCTGGTTAAAGACGAACCCCTCTGCCCACTGTGACCTCTGGTGAAGCTCTCTGGATGCTTTTCTATAGTCCCAGACTGCAATGATCAGCTGTAAGGTGTCTGTAATGAAGTTTTATTGAGAATTTTTGGTTCAATTACAGCCAAAAATTTTAAAACTCCAAATTGTCGATGGGGCAAGAAAATTTTTTGTCTGGATCTACAATTATAAAGTATACAGTTTTGACTTGCATACAAATTCAACTTAAGAACAAGCCTATGGAACCTATCTTGTATGTAACCCTGGGACTGCCTGTACTGTAGCTTTACAGAAATAACCTTGATAACATGTAGCCTCTGACGCAGTGCAAACCAAACTTCATGTAACTATTTTTCTGCCGTTTCTACTCCAAATTTCATACTGTGAGGTCTGGTGCACAAGTGGTGTTTGAAATGCAATAGGGAGGAGTTACATTAGATCAAATACGTAGGGTGCAGTCACACTTACCACTTTGATAGAAACGCATATGCTCTTAGGCAATGGCACACCCCTGTGGACTTTTATTGCGCTTCTAAACAGAATCAAAGTGGTATGTGCAACCGCACCATAAAGCTGCACCAGTTGTCTTTTGGTTCTCACATTTGAAAGGCGTTTACCTGTATTTGAGCTTGAACTTGCTGGGTTCCAGGTGCCTTCTGTGCCTGAGTTAAGGAAGTGGTCAGGAACTGAGTTTTAATAGCTGGTTGGTTGGTGTAGGTGACTTTTTGTTGCTGTGATGCAGTTGACACTTGAGGTGTCGTTATCTGAAGGGAAAGGTAAGGCTGAGCATTAAAAGCCCAGGGAAAAAGTAGACAGGAAGAGATCAACTTAACTGTTGTACAAGAACACAAAATACACATATGTTATGTAAATAATGTAGGTTATGTTATACATGCATTAGCATCATCAATCTATCATTCTCTTTAAACAAATGGAGTATTAAATGCAATGACCATTAGATTTAAACTAAATGTTGAACAAGTATCAAAATAAACATGTGCATAGGTGCCATAGACAGGGTCACTGATAATTTACAAGTGATTTATGCTTTCCATCAAAATATTTGGTTCTTGCTTAAATAGGGCCTGCTATAATCCCATGCAATGGATTTTCATTGTAATATCAGCAATAAATCAGCAAAATTCTTTTTTAGCAGAATAGACTATCTTAGCATTAAAAAGGAATTCTTATCTAGGACATTTAAGGCACATCCACAGGATAGAACAAAAATGTCTGCAAGAAGTGGAGAATAGTTCTTCTGCAATCACTTAGAGTTGTCATAGTCATCTATTGGTCCGCTAATAAAATCGAATTCATGTGAATGCCGTTTGACTCTGCAAATTAAATTAAATTCTACACCAATACTTCTCGTATGTATCAAACTAATGGGTAGGATGCTTACCTTCTGTTGACCCAACGTAGTCTGTGTCTGTAGCGTCTTCTGCTGTTGCTGGGACTGTGTAGCATGATGTTGTTTTAATTTTAGCAATGGCTGCATATGTAATGGCTGGGCCATAACAGTCTGTCCCCCTTAGACACAAATACAAATAAATATCTTAGAATGAAAATTATATTGTCTATGTTGATACTATTTAAGTTCTTTTCTCGAAGTTCTTCCTTATTTATCAAGATTAACATAAAAATCTTCCGTCACCTTGTACACTTCCCATTATATATACCTGCTGCTTTCTGGGGTTGATTGATGGAAACACTGATCCCGGCTACTGTAACCGGCAGAGTAGTGACTGCACCAGATGAGACAACAGCAGATACAACTGGTGGCTTGGCCAAAGCAACTTGTGCCGTTTGCCCTGACTGAGCTTGGATCTGTCCTTGAGCCTGCAGCTAAGGATTAAAGGGGTTTTACATTTAATCGTACGGAATAAAAATAAATGTTTTCATATTATATCAATTTCACTTTTTATCTTACCAGGCGTAGGTTTGTCACAGTAGTCCCAGCAAGAACAGCTCCAGCACGTGAAGCAGTCACAGTTGCCAGCTGCTGCGTTTGCTGTGGTTGAACCTGTACTTGTGCTGTAGTGCCAGCTAGCGTGCCTGTCTGCTGTGGAAGCTGGAGCTTCTGTTTCTGAAGCTTCAGGAGCTGCTCCTGCAGCAGAGAAATTAGAAAATAAAAGTTTATACAATCATTACGTTATATTAAGTTTAGCATTTAGACTATGCCCCTTTTCATTGTGTGGGTCTACTGGAGTCAATGCATTTAGCAGTAATCTGGCAAAACTGAGAGAAGTGTAGCATTACTTCAATCTTGAAATAAGAGACATAGCTCTAACATCTAAGCTAATAATAGTGCTGATTATTGTAGCCATGGCATACCCTTTTAATAAGCATATTTTTTTTTTCTATTTGAAAATACAAAAAGACTTAAAACTGCACAGTATAAATTCTTTCTCTGCATTAAAGTCAAACCGAGATACTGTAGGGCAATGAATGGTTACAGAAATTATACAGATCAAATTAAAATGTGAAAACAAGACATGCAATCTAGAACCAAAAAGGTAAGCAATGTTTTGCAGGTCTGTACAGTACAGTCTACAATCTGCCTTTTTCCAAGTTACATTGTGACCAAATTATTCTTTCTCAAAGCAGACCTCTGAGCGGCTCACCTGAGAGATTTTGGTAACAGCCTTTATTTGCCCTGGAGATGCCTGGGCCTGGATTTGGGAAACCTGGACTTGCTGTGCGGCTTGTTGTTGTCGAAGCAGCTGGAATTGTGCAGGAGTGATTGTTTTGCCCGCCAGCTGAACCCCAGCAGTAGTGGCTAATAAGTACAAGAAGATGGGAGATAAAGAGCATTTAGGGTTGTGAATATGACCATACAATGTAAAAACAAAAACCATAAAAATAGATGATAGAAGGTGATGCTTACCTGTCGTCACCTGGGTGACAATGGCTCTTGCTTGTGTTTGTACTGGGGTTAGGTTAGTAGAGACAACTGTTCCTGCAGTCACAGCCCGTACACCGGGACTAGTAGCTATTGTCACCATCTCTGTCGGTGCTGTTACGTTTGTTGCTGCTCTTTGCTGAACCACTTGACCCGTCGCCCCTGTTGCCTGAAATTGTTTTGGAGACAATCACAAAACTTAAATGTTAAGGTTTTCAAGTAACTGGCACACTCATGGAAATTGTTATGACACGGATGCACGCTCTATACTCTGTTTTTATTGAATTCTTTTTACTATATAATAAACAAATCATACAACTTGAGTACAGTAATTGAATACGAAATAAAACATTATGCAAAAAAATCAACACAAGAATTTTCTTTTTATAACCTGTTGATAGACGGCCAATGAAAACTAAACCTTCAGTATAGTTCCTGTGCTCGCCATGTATCAGGTTTTTAGAAAACAACCTCCTTTTCAGCTACTTGTATGAGTGACCAATTTATAATTAACCCCTTCCCGCCGATGCCCTTTTCGCTTTTGCGCTTTCATTTTTCACTCCCCACCTTCAAAAATCTATAACTTTTATTTTTACATGTAGAGAGCAGTGTTAGGGTAATTTTGAATAGCACTTCAAAATGGTGGTATTGAATATTCCATGCCGTGTGCTGGGAAGCGAAAAAAAAAAAAATCCAAATGCAGTGAAATTGCTGAAAAACCGCATTTGCAGCGTATTCTTGTGGGCTTGGATTTTACGGATTTCACTGTACGCCCCAAATGATATGTCTACTTTATTCTTTCTGTCGATACGATTACAGTGATACCAAATAAAAAAATTTAACATTTTTGGATTTTGCCATCTTCTGCCGCTAATAACTTTATTATACATTGGTGTACAGAGCTTTGGTTGGTGTCATTTTTCGCGACTTTTGATGACGTTTTCAATGTTATTTTTAGGACTGTACGTGCCATTTTCGACTTTGGACTTGGCAAGATGGCAGCGCCCATGATCCCCCATCTTTTTGAAGCCGCCGGTAATTTTGCAAAGAGGTGGTCAGTTAGAGACAAACATTTATATATATATAAAAAAAAAAAACATTATTTGAATGTTATTCTAGCAGCTAAACTAAAATTCCAAAGAATTTGCTGTGTATGAACCCAGAATAATTATGTATCTACAGGCCTCCCAAATTCTGGTTTACAGGTCATTATCAACTATAGTCAAGAAAACATTACTTACCGAGACTGTTCCAGTTACAACTGGAGATACTAATCGCTTATTTATGGGCTGGAAGGTAGCAGGAGAGACACCTGCAACTCCTGACACTGTGTTTACAAGCACATTTGCAGTAACAGTTCCTGGAGAAAACATAAAAACATTAGAACTTCCAAACAGTATCCTATATTTTATGACATTATTAGTGTATTTCAAATATTTCTGTATGGCTAAGACCCTTATCCGCTCTGTAATAGTTAATGCAACCCCGGTAACCCCTGCTGCACTCCTTCTAGGCTAGGGGATAAACCAGCAAGGGTCAAAAATAAAGTGCATCGATTCACTCAGTTTATATTGTTCGCAACTAGAATCCTAAAGCTGCAAAATGGAAAACACCAGATCTGTCATTTACAGTGGTGAAAAACAGAGTTAACCTATTGATGTTGTTCGACAGGATAGAGGCAACCAGGGCAGACACACTTCCTGTATTTGAAGGTATTTGGAACCCATGGATCACTGCACAGAGTTCACCTACCCTTGAGAGGGCTCCAACTTTGTACCCTTAAGGACATTGATACATTACACATGGCTCATTGTTATGTATGCTTGTTATCATTCTCACCTTTAGTGACCACCTATACTGCCTAACCCAACCCTCTCCAGCCCTTTTCATTCCCTCTCCCTTTTCCCCCATTCATTTGTTCAATACAGTAGCTGATTATGCATCACTTTGAAATCATGAGATCCCACTTTTATAAAAAGTTTAGACCATTTTCAGGCAGCTTTCCAACTCGCCTGAAAAAGGGGCATGTTCTCAGTAACGGAGGGGCGTGATTGGACAGAAAATCCCATACTGTGTTGCAGCAAACTAGACCAACCAATAGGTGGTGTCAAGTACGACTCGCCATCCAGCATCAGACACAGAAATTAATGTGGTGCAGCAGAGAACTGTCTAGTTCTACTCTGCACTTGTTGAATTAAGATCTAGAGATGTACACATTAATACTTCTCCCCCAAATGTGCTTTGTCTGGAAGTTTAACACTGGTGTTTGTATTTTGGTACTTCTATAAATGGCACCAAAGTTTTAAGGCCTCATGCACACAACTATTATGGGGGCTGTGATCGGAGCGCAAAATTGTTGGCCAAATTATGGCCCCCATAGATGTCCATGGCACCGGGTCAGTGAGCACTCTGTGCCATTAAGTAGCCGGCCAGCCACACAGCTTGCTATGGCGGAGGGGGAAAAGCAGTGTATGAGACCTCAAGAAGATAATTCATATTGTTTGTATAATAAAAAGTTGTACAATTTTCCAATATACTTTCTGTATCAATTTCTCAGTTTTCTTATATCTCTGCTTGCAATTATTCAACAAGAAGCTTCACCGTTTACATCCTGTGGATAAACAGGAGGTAAATAATAAAGCTTCCTGCTGAATAACAGCAAGCAGAGATCTAGAAATCTGTGAGGAATTGATACAGAAAGTATATTGGAAAATTGCATAACTTTTCATTACCCAAACAATATCAATAATTTGCTGGAAGTGGACAACCATTTAAATCTAAGGATATGTCAAGATGGAAGATTTTGAAACAGAAAACACTATGATAAAATCCCCCTATATTTTGCCTCATATGGATTTCAGTGACTGGCACTAACTCCCACTGATGAATGCAGGAATATTTTTCCATGGCAGAATCCAGTTAAATAAGTGTATCATTATATGTGTGTCAGAAAAACAACTTTTTCTGATGCAGATTTTAATATCGCTACCAAGCTCTGCTAGGGTAGTTCTTTATTGTTTTTTTATATTAACCCCCCCCCCCCCCAAAAAAAAACAAAAAACTATGTTTACTCTCACCAGAGGTAATGGTGGTTCCAGGTACAGCAGCCTTTATGGTGCCAGTCTGTAACACAGAAAGAAACAATCTAGGTTATACCATTGTAAAGTATTCTTTCATTATAACAAAAGTGGAAACTGACAAAGCTATTTGATAAGTCCAAAACTTTGGTCTGCAAGTTTAACCCCTTAAGGACGCAAGACAATATAAATCTCCCTCATTAGTAGGCCATTGCCGCATGAGGACAATTTATATCGTCTTAGGGATTGTGCTGGCACTGCCAGTGTGCCAGCGCGATCTGGAGCTGGAGACCGGCAGTTACATACAGACTGGTCCCTGCCCGACATGAAGATCGCTCCGTGCCGGGCAGTTTAACTCCTTAACTACCGAAATTGAGTATGAACGCGGCAGCTAAGGAGAGACAGAGGGAACAGCGAGGGGGGGGGGGGAGGGGTTTGGAATTTTGCCATGGCAGCTGGAGGTCTAACATAGACCCCCGTGTCCGCCATGTACGGTGGCCTATAAGATCCAGTGCAATTAATATTTGTTATTCGTGGCCTCCTTCCGACTAAAAGAAACATTTAGTATTTTGCTAATCATAATGCTTCTGGGGGTGTTACCAGAGCTCCTCCTTACTGTAGCTTCACAGGATGTCTCCCCAAGCCTGTCTCTCTCTCCCACAGAGCCCCCCCCCCTCTCCCTGCTCTGGTAATGCCCCCCATAAGTCCTTCAGGCTCATAACCAGAATTTGAAAACTTGCTTTCAGTAGAAAGGAGGCCATGGTGGACAAAAATAAATAAATAAATAAAAAAATCACCAAAGTAACCATGGCCTGCACCAAAACTTCTCTACTAAAAGTGCACGAATGGAGGATTAACCATTGGTACAAGGCCTCCTGTATATTTTAAATAAAATCAAAAACATTATTATAATAGTAATTATATATGACCTAAGCTACACATCTCTACAAATTATAAAGTGAATTGGTCCTTACGAGAAGCGCTGGAGTAGTTATGGAAGTCGTGCCTGTGTTGGGACCCTTGGCTGCCGGTTGCTGCTGAATAACAACTTGTGCCTGCGTCACTGCAGGAGCTTGCGCTTGGACCGCTGCGGGTTGTGCAGGTGCTGGCTGAGTTACTTGTCCATTTTGTTGTGGCTGCTGTTGTAATGTGCCAGATTGTTGCTGTGCACGAACCTGTTCCAAAGCCTTTTTAAAAAAAAACAAAGAATTTGTTTTTATTTCTTTGCTATCAGGAGAAAGAACAGTAAACTGTCAGGTAAAGGTTGCTGATCAAACACCATACCTTCTTTTCTTTAGCAATGCGGTCTGCACGCAGTGACGCCACTTGGGTTGGTTGCATGGGCTTATCATAACTAATGCCACTAGAGAGAAATAAAAACACATTTCATTACCGAAGGAAAAAAAAAAAAATCTTCTGACAAGTTTTGTTCATACTCATGCAACTTAAAATAATAAAAAGTAAAAGGTTACTTGAGAAGATTTAGAATAGGTTTATCAATTTACCTCTCTGCTAGTACAGATGCATGCTTGGGATTTTTCTGGAAAGGATTCATGCCCAGTCTAAAACAAACAAAAAGCCAAAAAAAGAATTATTTTACTAATCATTTGTTGACTGTTTTACAGGGTTTCCGACTCCAGCAAAACGGAAAGACTAAATATTTATGAATAAAGTTGGAATTTGGCCTCTTAAAAGGGAACCTGCAAATTTCCCCAATAACAGGCTCCCATAGCACCATTCCAACTATTGCTCACACTGTTTTTAGATTTAAAAAACTGCATACATGAGGTGTAGTAGAGGAGGTCAGCACTGTGAGTAGCAAGGGATTCAATCCGTGTGGGTGCTAGCTGCTTTGGTCTGACCCGAGATCCAGTGGCATCAAAAACAGAAGAGAAGGCACGCTGCCTTCTCTTCTGTTTTTGCATACATGAGGTGTGTGTTATTCATCAGAGCCACTATGACTCAGCCCACGTCTCCAGGATCTCCCTCATTCCCCGCCTTCGGCAGACGTCATCAGCTGCTCCGCCAAAGGGAAGGAGAATGAGAGAGATGCAGGAGACATAGGCCAAGTCATACAGTAACTTGAATGAACACACACCTCATGTGACTTACTGCTATCTGGCAGGGTGTCAGGTAGACTTACCAAGTTCATATTCTGGGGATAGGAAGTATGTAATTTTTTTTAGCCAAAAGGCTTGATTAGTGCTATGGGAACCGGTCATTAGGTTTATTATTGAAAATTTGGTGACGGCTTTTCTTTAAGAAAAACACACACAAAGCGATGTTCCAAATACAGCAATTAAAAAAAAAAAACAGGGTAAATTATTAATGGCTATGAACACCACTGTGCATGTCATCATTACATAAATTCTAACCAAGTTCCTGTAGGAAAAAAAAAAGTTATTTCTATCAAGTCTATTAACCCTTTAAGTGTTTTACATGGTTTAAAACAATATGGACCTGCGATTTAGAAACTTTTTAATTTTTTGGGAAAATGCATTCATTTAGGCCAAAACTGACAGTTTCATAATGAATAAAATGATGAAATGCTCAGCAACGCTTGATGCCCAATTTCTTCCGAGTGTACCAACACCACATATGGTGGTAAACTCCTGTAGGTGCACACGGACGGACATAGAATCAAAGCAGCGCCATTCACAGCAGATTTGTATTGTCACATTGGACATACTTAAACGCCGCGGTAATGCTTGACCACGGAGTGTAAGGGGTTGCACCCAGGATCACAGTTTTTCCGATCCCGGGTGTTCGTGCCAGGTCTGGGGTGTGACATCACAGCCTGACACCAGAACAAGCGAGACCCGGTGTCCCAAAATCTTCTTCTGACACGCTGCCGTAGAAAGGCCATGGTAAAAAGGCGATAGGGCGGTCATTATGGGATAACAGACACCAACCTTTTTTTTTTCCCCATGAAATCAGATGTGTAAACCTGTTGCTACTGCTCCTTATATGATACTCACAGAGGTTTAATGGGTGCACTTCTCTTTCCAGCAGTCATCTTCATCAACTCAAAACGTGTTGTATATAACTGGCTATGCGTGGATCCTTCATCTTGTGCATAAATCTGGCTGGTCCTTAAAGGTTTATTCTTGATAGAATATAAAAATGCTATTAAAACAAACATCACTTCAAAACAGCCTATCTAGAAGTGTAAAATTTACAGCAAAGTTAGACTACATCCCAGTGACAACAACAGAGCAACAAGCAGAACATTTGGAAAACAAGTCCACAGTATACAGTGCCTACAAGTACTATTCAACCCCCTGCAGATTTAGCAGGTTTGATAAGAAGCAAATAAGTTATAGCCTTCAGACAAGAGCAGAATTTATTAACAGATGCATAAATCTTACAAACCAAAAAGTTATGTTGCTCAGTTAAATTTTAATAAATTTTAAATATAAAAGTGTGGGTCAATTATTATTCAACCCCTCAAATCACCAGAATTCTGTTGGTTCCCCTAAAGTATTAAGAAGTAGTTCGGGCACAAAGAACAATGAGCTTCACATGTTTGGATTCATTATCTGTTTTTCCAGCCTTTTCTGACTATTTAAGACCCTCCCCAAACTTGTGAACAGTCTTTTACATGGTCAACATGGGAAAGACAAAGGAGCATTCCAAGGCCGTTAGAGACAAGATTGTGGAGGGTCACAAGACTGGCAAGGGGTACAAAACCCTTTCCAAGGAGTTGGGCCTACCTGTATCCACTGTTGGGAGCATCATCCGGAAGTGGAAGGCTTATGGAACTACTGTTAGCCTTCCACGGCCTGAACAGCCTTTGAAAGTTTCCTCCCGTGCCGAGGCCAGGCTTGTCCGAAGAGTCAAGGCTAACCCAAGGACAACAAGGAAGGAGCTCCGGGAAGATCTCATGGCAGTGGGGACATTGGTTTCAGTCAATACCATAAGTAACGTACTCCACCGCAATGGTCTCCGTTGCAGACGAGCACGTTCAAAGAGTCATGTCAAGGCTCGTTTACAGTTTGCTCATGATCACTTGGAGGACTCTGAGACAGACTGGTTCAAGGTTCTCTGGTCTGATGAGACTAAGATCGAGATCTTTGGTGCCAACCACACACGTGATGTTTGGAGACTGGATGGCACTGCATACGACCCCAAGAATACCATCCCTACTGTCAAGCATGGTGGTGGCAGCATCATGCTGTGGGGCTGCTTCTCAGCCAAGGGGCCTGGCCATCTGGTCCGCATCCATGGGAAGATGGATTGCATGGCCTACTTGGAGATTTTGGCCAAGAACCTCCGCTCCTCCATCAAGGATCTTAAGATGCGTCGTCATTTCATCTTCCAACAAGACAACGACCCAAAGCACACAGCCAAGAAAACCAAGGCCTGGCTCAAGAGGGAAAAAATCAAGGTGTTGCAGTGGCCTAGTCAGTCTCCTGACCTTAACCCAATTGAAACTTGTGGAAGGAGCTCAAGATTAAAGTCCACATGAGACACCCAAAGAACCTAGATAACTTGGAGAAGATCTGCATGGAGGAGTGGGTCAAGATAACTCCAGAGACCTGTGCCGGTCTGATCAGGTCTTATAAAAGACGATTATTAGCTGTAATTGCAAACAAGGGTTATTCCACAAAATATTAAACCTAGGGGTTGAATAATAATTGACCCACACTTTTAAGTTTAAAATTTACTAAAATATAACTAAGCAACATAACTTTTTGGTTTGTAAGATTTATGCATCTGTTAATAAATGCTGCTCTTGTTTGAAGGCTCTAACTTATTTGCTTCTTTTCAAACCTGCTAAATCTGCAGGGGGTTGAATACTACTTGTAGGCACTGTATAAACAAAACGTTTTTTATAATAATGTATTTATTAAATAAATCATTTAAGCAATGCTGTCAAGCCAAAGAAAATGCATATACGAGACATACCTTAAATATGTTTTCTGACTTCTTCTTAGGACTAGCCTCATACAGTAGCTGCAAGAAAGTTTAGAAGGGACCAAGATTGTAATTCACATTCTCCCAATCTACTTTTAAAACAACTAGCATTTTTAAACACTGTTACAATAGCATATTTTAAAATTGTCATGACACTGCGAACAATGTACTACAATGGAAAGAATATATATGAAGACACATAAATCTGTCATACGCTCAGAATGACAGATAAGACTGAGAAATTTAGGAAACATGGCATTTTGTTCCCTATTAAATTCTATCACAACTGCTCCAACAAGTGGGAACCACAATATAGTAGTAGTGTTGTCAGTAATCCTCATGTAACTTACTTTGCCTTCCTCTCGTGGTATGATAACATTCTCATAACGGCTGCGGCACTGCTTGGATGAACGATAAATTCGGCTGCAAGAGTTGACAACATCGCTCACTAGATCCCAGTTGGGAGTATGTGCTGGTGACACAACTGAAAGGTTGAGAGGGAGTTCCAAGAGTTGTTTCACCGTCTGCAAGGTAAGCAACAGAAGATACAAGCATTAATGATAAGTATTAAGAAAGGTCTGTGGATTTTACTGGAACTAAGAGAAACTGTACAACTCATTTCTGAAGCAAATGTATTGTGCCATGTGAATCAACCTTAAAAATAACAGGTCGTTGCTGTAGCAGTAGGAATATAAATTTTCTATTTTAAAAGGATATCAACAAGGATGAAAGACTTATCTGAATGAGCCCGACGGGCTTCAGGCCCCATTAAAACCTATGGAGCCTGGAGTCCTTCTGGTTCATTTGCATATGGTCCTTCATCCTGGTGGTAAATGCCCTTTAAGTAACCTATAGTATATTTTTATACTGGGATCCATGACTCTACTCCAATAATATAAAACCAAAAGCATAGAGAAGACATGCTCATCATAATTTGTATCTATGCGCTTATCCGCTTGAGCATGTGAAAGAGGCAATACTATGGTAACATGTTTAAAAGCCGTGATAAAGATAACACTATAAAACACAAAGATCTACCTGCAGTAAAGCCCAGTCCTCACTTATCAGCCATTCCGGATTGTCAGGCCCAGTTTCCATGACTGGTTTTATTAAAGTCGGCAGAGGTTTGGCAAACTGTGTTTGTTGCTTTAGCAGAATATTCTTCTTCTGCTCCTTGCCTTCTTTGCGCACTTTCAGTGGGTTTGGAGCAGCTCTATCAAACAATGAACGTGGAGGAACAACTGCTTCTCCATGACGCATTTTCTTTTTCCTACCAGCAGCTTTAATTTTTGTAAAACAAAACAAAAATATACATAACCATGTTGGAAATATCAATACCAGGGCCTATGAGTAAAAGAAGAACAATTCCCAATGCACTGACAATAACTAATACTCACAAGAAGGATCGGTTTTGTGTCTTTTACGCTCTTTCCTTACATATACTGGAGGCAACTTAGATTCTGGGACTAGGTTGGTGTCATACATTAGGCACATCACAGAATCAATATAAATGTCATTCTCATCTTGAGGAGGAGTGGGTGGTGTCCAGATCTGTTAAAAATTAACAGGTAGGTGAGCATTGATTAAAGAAATGCAATTCTTGTACAATAGAGGTGAAGGCTTGGCAATTTTTACAATAAGTTAACTCAAAAAGCTTGGACAGCCTCATGCCCGAAATTTTCTGGGTATCCAATTTTTTTTTAAAGATATTTATTGTATACATAAATTGGGAGATTGCATATCAAACATTTCAATCATATACAATATGGTCGTGTATAGTTTTCTTCTACCCGACTTCGTTCTGTGGTTAAAGGTTTACATGATTAAAACAACAACAGAGCCACAACATGCGTCCCCGTAAGAGCGGTCTCTCGGCCCCAGTGGCCGTAAAAGTCCTCTGGTAGAATCCTGAATAGTAGCTGGTTTAGGTTGATAGTACACAACAAAAACCTAATAGAAACAACGGGAGGGGGAAACTGGGAGGGTATAGGGGGGAGGAGGCCAGGATTTCCAGCACCCCAAATTTCTTTTTGTCAAATGCTTTCACATTTCTGGCATACCTATTTTTACATGTATAATTTTCACCATGTGGCATATATAAAGGTACCTTATTTTGACAATTTAGTAGAATAAAGCATAAACCCAATATACATAGCACTTTGTAATAAAAAATAATGGGTTTCAGTGTTGCTATATTTATAATAATTATTACCATATCAATTACTTGGTGTCCAAGGTCTCAGCTTGCAGACATTTTCATGAGATCCCTCATTACTTATTTCCTATTTCCCCTTGTATAAAACTCTATCCTAATCATGTTGTGATCACACAGCTTTAAAATATGTAGAAGTTATTTGCTCCAAATAATAATAACTTTATAATATTTAAATAAATCATAAAAAGTCATTTAGGATTTCTACAAGATTTTGTTAAAACTAACATCTCACCGGCATAATTTCCGCCTCTCCTTCTGCTCCATCATAAATAAAATCCTGTTAAACATAAAAAATATATATGACATTCATAATTCAAGACAAAAACTGAGCATTACAGTTGGCATATGGGGGATATAATTATTACTAGGAATTAGCATTTTGCTTTTATAAAGCATTTTTGAAATCAAAATATATTAACCCTCCGATGGTGTTTTAAGTTGGGATTGGTAACCAATTCATTAAAGTGGGTATTTCCACGAAGGCAAGATTCTTAAATATACTCCGGATAACAAAATAATAACAGAGAATTAGAGAATTAGAAGATGTGTTAATAAAAATACAGCATTTCACAGATATAATTCCAACCTGTCTCTATCAGTCCTGGTGTTTACAATTTTGGTTGTCCCTGGATAGGAACGTTACTATTCTGACTATGGTCTGATTCTTCTCATGAATAGCTTCTCCCCCTGCATTACAAGACCAGCTCTGACACAGGCACTTCCTGTCAGAAAGTAGCATTGTGCTGAGCCTTACTCTACTAGCTACAGAAAGAAATGGTCTTTATTCTGGAGGGAGAGAAAAAGCAGAGCTGACTGTATACATGTTATAGGTGGGTTAGCAGGGTTGAAAGTGTCATTGTGTTTTATATCCATCTCATGGACCTCATCATCTCACATCTCCGATCTGTCTCATCTCTCTTTTTCAATGTGTCAAATACTAGTAGAATGACCAGAAGCAAAATAAAACTGCAGAAAAACCCGAAACCCTGATATTGTAAGCATTGTCAGCACACAGGATCTCATAGGACAGAGGAATTGTGAAGTATCTGCTTAGGGGGTCCCCGTCTACACACTGGAATTTTAGAATGATCATCACGGAATTATCGGAGCCAAAACAGCAATAAAACTGAGAAAAATTGTCAAGTGAAGGGTTAAAAGGATCTTTTTTTGTGTAAACATCACTAGTGGAAAACCCTTTAAAGGGCTTAACCTGGATATAAAGTAGATTGTTGTACACAAATATACAGCACAATTCTCTGCCGAAACCTCCACAGGTTTCAAGTCCCCCAGTTTGTGTAGTGTGAAAAATCCTTGTTGTCAACATGTTCAATTCTACACAATACATACAAGCTTTACTTGGCAGCACCTCAGCAACACTAGAAATTTGAATGGAGAGGCAGTTTGAACACTCCAAAAAAAAAGAGGAACTTGGGAACTCACCTGACACTAATCCCCATGCTCTAAATACGGAATATAGTTTTTCAGGACACAGTGCATACATAAACAATACTATATACACAAATATTTTATTAATTGAATTGAAGGTTGTAGTGTCACTTTATACTGAATTAAGTCCATCTTTTATAATGCTTACCATATTATAAGCATCTTCCCGTGTGTAAGTAAGCAGCTCTTCATTTTCATCAGCTTCCCACTCCATTCTCTCCTTTAGTTCGGTCAGGTGGTTCATGTCCCATTCTTTCCTGGCAACATTTAATTTCTCCTAGAAAATAAAAAAAAAATGGATTCTATGGTGAAGTTTGCCCCTAGTCGGCCTTACAAGGCTTATAGTTATAGATATACCAAAAGTTCGGAAATATATATACATATACACATATGTATATATATATACATATATATACTGACATATACAGCAAGCTCAGATAGCTGGTCCCTCTCAATTAACTCCTCCATCCCAAAAACCATAGAAAATACAAATATTTACCTCGAGGTTTCCAGGTTGTACACCAACACTGTGAGCATGGAACAGTTCTAAGTACTGCAAGGCATATTTTTCAATGGGAGTTAGCTAGAAATAAGATACAAGATCACAAATAAGTGTTAATCTTACTGTTCCTTATTACAATACAAATGATAAAAATTCTTGCCACAGAAAGACACAGGGGGAGTCTATCAAGACTTTTGGACATAAATCTTACTATTCCCTCTGTCAGCGTTCAGCAGTCTGAATCTACTAAGCTCCTCAGGCCTATATTTATTACATACAGTAGGCAAAGGCATTCCCATCCAAAGCTTTCTCTCCACTTAAAATGGCGTGTGGGGGTGGAATTCTGTGAAAAGGTGGCTTATTACATGCATTCTCTTCCATTTTTCTGGCATAGTAGATTCCCCACCAGAGTATAGGAAACACAATAACTAAACCTATGGAACAGGGATGATATAGTAGTCCACTTAGCATTAAAGCGTGAGGATACAGACCACCCAAAAGACCTAAAATGTTATGGAAAATCTACAAGAAGATTATAGGACTGCTGCAGAACCTTTCAAACATAAAAACTACACAAAAGGCCTTGTCCTACCATGCTGCAGATCCTCTTTAGTGTACAGCCTAAGCTGCTGCAGAACCATTTTTTGCAGTAATAATTGAGAATATAGATATACTACTCATTTGAGTATAAAACACTCACCTGCTGCATAAGTTCAGATAATTCCTTCAGCTGGGAAGGTTCAGGACAATCCATACATTCGGATTCTCTGGAAGGGAAGACTCCGGCATTTGGATTTGGACCCTCTTGCTTAGAACACTCTGTAATCTCTTCTTCCTGTCCAAACTCAATTTTTCCCAGTGCCTGTAAATAGTACATATGAGTAAAACATGTACAAAACATAAAAGAACATCATACAGTGTATAATAATATTAAAAGTTTTTTTTATTGCTTGAAGTATAATTCTGTACTTAAATAAGAGACCAAACAATTCTCTATCACATAACTAGCGTATTACCTCTACAAACGGCTTTGCCACCTTTGGGGTGATTATGTCCAAAGGTGAAGGCTCCTGAGAAAGTAGCACAAATTCTTCAGCTTTTACCCCAGAGTCATCCAGTGGAGAACATACTTCAAATAGTTCCTGGATTGTTTGCTGTAGGAAGGTAACAAAGAGATGTACAATTTTCTCATTACATGAACAGTTCAGTTTTAGGACCATGATGAAAAATGTAACCTATTGGAATGATAGAATTACTTCTTTTGTTTGAGCTCCATAATCCTTCCATTTTCCTTTCTTAATTGGACCCCATTAAGTTCTCTTCACTGAAGTTGATACAATTTAATTTTGTAAGCTACATTTAGGTTAAAAAAAAAAAGCTGAATAAGTTTTTAATGGTCATTCATAAGGTACCATTAATTTATTCAAAAGTTTATTAACCTAAAAATGAATCCTGTATTTTGTGCACAGTGAATAAGACTCAAAAAAGTTAGAGTAGGCACAGCCCCTAGGTAACAAAACCGTGTATGCACTGTAGGAGCAAAGCTGCAACATGTAATAGAAACAATTACACAAGAAAAGGATGTGTAAATGCGGCTTAACTCCGCATTTAAAAGTGGATAAAGGCCGCTTTTTTTCCTAATTTATAGCATTTTTTTAAATTTTCAAATTAACTCAAAATTAACATTAATGAATTCCCCATTTTGTTTCAGGCATTTTGATACATAATACGTAAAGTCTCGGGCATGTAGATTTTTTTTTTTTATTATATGGGGAAATGTCAGTGTAATTTTACGAATATTTATTTATATATTTTGTGTATGTGTGTTTTACTTTATACGTCCCCCATGAGGTCATAATAGACCCCTGGGGGACATTTAACTTTTTTTAAAAAATAATTTTACTTTATTTTCTTTCACAACGACCACCTGTGACTGGTGGTGCTGACAAGAGCTGTTTTACTCAGCAGCTCTGATTAACCCCTCTAGACCCGAATGTCATGTGGTGGCAGTCTATGGAATCGGCGGCCATACCGGCTCTGCTCCTTGCTGCATTGTGCTCATTCAGCGCAATGCACAAAGGAGCGGAGAAGCAGTAACAAACCACATCTCCCTTCTCCCTAGGGTCTCCGAGTCCTGCTCCTGCAAACGTCTACAGTCAGCAGGCGGGCCAAGTAGAGTTAAAAAGTAACTGTTTATTACATATCCAAAAACTATTGTACCAAACACAAGAACATACATTTAAAACCAATTAAAAGTACAAATAGAACAAAAAAGACCAAGTGAGGTAGTTGTGGTCATGGTAGCACACCCAGATTGCCCCTGGTTGATCATTGTTGTACTTTGTGCACTTTAAAATGGTTTAACCATATGTTCTTGTGTGTGGTACAAATGTTTTTGGATATGTAATAGAGATTAGTACATTTCCTTTTTAAGCTGCATTTACGGATGTCCATTCCTGGTATGCTTTGCATACAATCCGCATAAGAACAAGTCTTTTAAACGCCTCCGTTTATTCCCATTCACCATGTGCTTTGGTCCCAAAGTTCATTTACTGTATCTCTAATATTATTGTTCTGTTATTGTTTGTACAGCACTCTCGGCTGCTGTAACGCTGTGAATTTCCCCACTTTGGAACTAATAAAGGATTATCTTATTTTATTCAATAATGTGGAGGAAAAATTTGTCTTATATTGTTCCTCATAACAAAACAAACTACATGGAGGGGCAGTGGAAAGCTCTGCAGATTGACATGCTGTTGAATATTTACAAGGGCCACTAAAAGAAGCTAAAAAGATGTGAAAAAAGCAATGTGTACCTGGGTTAAGAATGCCAGAGAGTAATCACTACCCTGAGCCGCAACCTCTCGGATAAGATCTTTTGTGCCATTCCTTAACAGCTTCTCCTCTATAGAATTGGCACTGACCAACCTGGAAAGAGAATAATTACAATAGAAGTCGTATAAACTATTGGGCAAGCTAAAATATTTAGGACACACAATAAACATTGTCAACTATTGATCTTGTGGTCTCCACTGTTATATTATAGGTCTGTCTGGGGATCTCCGGTATCATGTATCTAAGGCAGTGGTTCTCAACCCGTGGGTCGGGACCCCAGCGGGGGTCGAACGACCAAAACCGGGGGTCACCTAAAGCCATCGGAGCCGCAATTTTACTGTGTTTTTACTGCGAGTTGCATGGTTTGGGTCACCACAGCATGAGGAACTGTATTGCGGGGTCACAGCATTAGAAAGGTTGAGAACCCCTGATCTAAGGGGTCTCCAGTATCATATAACCCCCTTCATCTGGAGGGGGGGGGGGGCAGAATTGTCTGGTTTGTGCACTGTATTTGTAGTCTGCATTAGGGTCTGTAGTAGGCACCATGTTGTTCTGTATGGAGGTACCTTGAAGCTAAAGCCTGGTCTAGAGTCATAATAGCACAGTTACCATGTAATGGTTCACTGGTTTTTATTTTTTTCTTGGGTACAATTTCTAAATGCAACAGAAAAGACTCTACATTTATAACAAAACAGGGAACATGTACTTGCCCTGTTAAAACAGGTCTATGTGGACGTTTATTCGTCAGCAAATTTGTGGCCTGATATATGTACCCCCCAGACTGTTGTGTGAACGAGGCCTAAACATTCGTTTTACTAAACCAAGTGGATACAAAATTAACAAAAAAGATTAGTTACTAAATAATGATATTGTTTATGAAGCATACACAGTACCTATAAACATGGATGTCCTTTGCTCTGCCAATAAGATCACACCATGATTGGGTTTTTCCATCCATCACAGGATTTAAATCACTATCATAAAATATCACTGTATCGGCTTCTATATGGTAAACTCCCAATGAGTGAATGTGGGTGGATAGGACCATGCAGAAAATACGAGGGTCTCTATTAAAACTTTTCATTAAATCCTACCAGAGAATAAACAGTCATTTAATAATATAGAGGAAGATTAACAGCAAATAGTGAAGAACACATTTGACAATAATGATATGTATGTTCACAATCAGAAAGCCAGTGGGAAACCACAGTCTCCAAGGGCATGATCAGAACAATTGCTTTATCCTCAAGTAATGCCAGGGAATGTACAGACCACAATAGCCCTGGAGAAAGGATGAGGAAAGGCACAGCAGCTTCCAAAGCAGTGACAGTCGGCTGGATTCACTACAACTGTAGTGATATTTAGGCAGGAAGTTAGGACTGGACAGTTCTGACAATGTGCCAGGTTTATCAGAGTGGCTGACGCTGGATGATAAATCTAGCACATTGTCAGACCACCAAGTAGGGCTTTTGCCTCTATAGTCATTGCGGAACACTTTTGGCGGCACCCATATTTATCTGATCACCACCACTTGGTGGACAAACAAAACAAACTAGAGTGTCAGGTAAGGCAAGTAGACCAGTTTTGGGGAATCTACCCCATACATATAGATAAGTAGTGAAATTACTTAAATGGAATATAGGCATCTACCTGACATTGTTCTGAATTGGCGTTTTCATCAATCCTCAAGAAAGTGAAACAATTAAAGTCCAAGAAAGTTTCAAGTATATCAAGCATGAGTAGCATCTGAGAAAATATTAGAACTCTTCGTCCCTCAGATTTTAGTTTGCGAAGAAGGATGGATAAAGCCTCCAGTTTCCCTATATGCAAACAAAAATACATTATCTATATATACACACTCACTCATTAACAACTGGAGCAGAGCAAAACAAAAGGGTATCCATTCTAGGAATTATATACCAGCCTAGAAGACTGCATCGTATTGCGTATCTAAAACTACATGAACAGGATAAAAATGTATAAACGTCTCTGCTATCAGAGTAAGATATCTGTAAAGGCTTAACGTGTTCACACACGTAGTGTACATCATGTTATTTGAGGAGGAATGGGCACAATATACAAACGACCGAGGTCACATCTGTATGAAGGGTTACTAAAATGTAATTTTCTTACATGGACATCATGGTATATTCGTGTACTACCAAATTAAAAATACTCTATTGTAAAGTTTGTAATATGAAATAACTAATATCAGATGCCAGTGTATGCACGGTTACACTCCCTTACTTATAGCAAATACATAAAAACAAAATATGTAAGTGTGCTGCCGTGCTACTTTTTTCTGCTATTAAAATAAGTTGAATACAAACTGCAGAATACAGGTTTGACTTTAGGCTGAGGCTACACTCACACATTGAGATTTCATTGCAGTTTTGAAACGTATTGCAAATGCAGCAGGCAAAGAATAATGCAGTGCATTTCCAAACTGCATTGAGAACCAAAGAAAACAGAATTTTGGAATGCACCCGCAGATTCACAATTACCCGAATCGCTCTGAATGAGCCGCAGGTCAGTGGCTTGCACACAATGTGGTGATGTCAGCTCCCTCAGGTCCTGCATGTATGGGGCTGCACATTTCCTTAGTCGAAGATTAAAGAGTTTCATGTTTTGAGTGTACAGAGGTGATGGATGTGGAACCATAAGGATTGGTGATGAAACGATAGCAGGGGGAACCACACAAAGTGTCCTGAAAGTGGAAGCAAAGTGATAAAACTCATTAGAGCTTAAAGCTTTAGGTTTTTTTTAACCTATAAGAAATTTCAAATTGTAATGATCAATTGAATGGCCACAAAATAGAAAGCCAATAGCAATCAATATTTTACAAATGTTTTGTCGCCCTTTCCCAGACAAACCCAGATAAAGAAACAGGGTATACTACTTTAATACTAGCTAAAGAAGAAATACACAACATAAAAGGAGCATCACTTAAAAAGCTTGTATAACCAAACTGTAAACTTGCTTTACCTTTTAACCATAGGTTCCAAGGCTACTTTCTTTTGTTCTGGGCTCAAAATCAAATGTCTTAGTGGATCATTGGAATTCTCAGGAGACTGGGAGGAAATTGCGCAGTTCACAAACCCAGTCCAACTCCACTGTGTATCCAGAGTAAGAGGGAGCATGTCAGCAGCCCTCAGTGTACAAAGTGATAACAAGTCTGATCCATACATAGGAGCTCTTCCACAACGGCGCTCATTAAAGCTAAAAATCCGATCCAGCCGCTCCTTTAGCAAACGCTGCCTGTCTTCAGTGGATTCCTTTGTTGCAATAAGAAAATACACCTATTAGATCTCTCTTTAAATCATTAACGTACAGGAAGATGCATATATGAAATACAAAATGTAAGTTAAAACACAGCATGAAACTAATAATACAAACAAGCCAGTCTGACCTACAAGGAGAAGAAATAGCGCTCTGTCTACAAGAGATCAAAATATACAAAAGAAAAAAAAAAGACAATGACAGTAGATGAGGGTGTAAGTGGTTTTAAATATTATCCTTTAAAATTGTAAGCTTTACAGATGAGGGGAGTTTTCATTCCATTATTTGTAATAGGAAAAATTCCACTGCAAAACAGATGCCTTTTGTGCAGATTCTTTGATGAAGATGCTAAAGGCGGGACCTAAAAGATGATATGTGCAAGGTTTTAAAAGTAAAAACCTCATTTTGTTAATTTAATTAATTTCATTTTGTTAATAAAAAAACAGCTTTTAACAGGTAGATATTGTGGGTATATTGTTTACCCAAAGATTGAAATAATGACTATAAATGAAACAGAAACCTAAAGAGTCCCAAAAATGTTTACAATTTCATAACGGAGAGTGTAACAAACTAAAAATGAAAGAAGAGAGGACCCTTTGGAATGCAAGTGTGAACTGAGGTTTAAAAGTTACTTTGACAAGGAGTCTACCTGAGAATTAGGCAGACCAGCAGGAGCAGGCTTTGTTACGGACTCCACAGCAGTTTGCGCAGTCTTGGCAGTAACAGAAGCTATAAAGAAATAGAGCAGTTTTTACAAAACATGAACTACAATTATTTACGCCTACAGATCTACAAAGCACATATTGTATGCACTATACAACCGTAATCATGCAGGACAAATCGTCCTTGTGCTCACCTGCTGGTGATATTGTATTGAGCTGTGAAGTTGCCACCTGTGACTGATTTCTCATAACATTAGCGGCCGCACCCTGTGGTACAGTAGGAAGAACAGATCCTTGAGGACGTAAGTATTGACCAGGTGCCGAAACGATCTGCAGAACATTACCTAAAAGAACAAATAAATGCAAGTTAAATCGAAAAAGGAGCAACAAGCAAATCACTATTATGTCCAAACTGATTAAAGTTGAGGCCATGTTGTATCTTCCAGACACAGCCCTTTTTTAATCTGACACACAACACTCTATGTGGTTATGACTTTGAAACATTTTTACATATCCAGGTGATATTGAGATGGTTTTCCCATTACACATTGCACTTAATGTTAGTTGAAAAATATTGGTAGTATAACTTGCATTACATACTTCAGAATTTTCACAAAATTTCTGGGGGGGTTTTTACGAAAAATTTTGGAATATTCTCCATTTTCAAAATTTGAAATGGTCTGCTTTTCATACCACCAGAATAACTCAATGTCTGCTGTGTGTTGGGATGGGTTTTTTTTGCATCCTCTCATTTTTCTAGGATGTTAGGAGGCTTAGATGTTTAGGTGAGATTTTTCACATTTTCATGGAAATCACCAAAACCTACATTTTGAAGATCCCGTTTTGGACTATATAAATTTTTTTGGTACTGTGGACATATGACGGCTTATTTTGTGCAGGACGAGATTCACTTTATAAATACTTCATTTTGGGGCAGGGCATGTTTAACTTGTTTAAGAGATTTTATTAACTTTTTCTGGGTGGAGGAAAACAAAATAATCAATTCTTGTTTACCATTTTTAGCATTTTTGAGCCCTTCACCTTACCATGAAAATAATGTTCTTATCTTTATTTTATGGGTCTCTATTGAATTCATCATTTATATAGCATTGCTATCCTTTCAGAGGCATAACTTATTTTAAGGACATCTACCACCAGGATGAAAGACTGTATGCAAATAAGTCTGAGGGGTCTCAAGCTTCATTAACACCGATGGAGTCTGGAGCCCCTCAGGCTCCTGTGAATACAGTCCTTCATACTAGTGGGAGATGCCCTTTAATTCTTTAATTCTTGGTTAATAGAGCTGGTTGTGGGCTTATTTTTGTGGGGAAAGAAGTTGTTTTTAATTGTGCCATACTTCTTTCTGATCTCTTTTAAAAACATTTTGTGAAGGGTTTTGAGGGGGGGATCTGTTTTTTCCGCAAGATTTGAGGCATTTTTTCACCTTGCAGATGCAGTATGGTTTCTTTTATTGTACAAATTATTTGATTTTAATGTGAAACAGCAGTGTTGTGTTTATTTTTTTTTTTTATTAAAAACTACTACTGTGCAGGTCAGCAAGCGGCTAAAAGAAAAAAAATATGCCTAGAAAATTGTATGTGCGACTATAGTTTAATGCACTTTTACTCTTTAAAAAACAAGTCATTCTAACCATATATGTTTAAGGGGTTTTCAGGGCTCAAACACCAAATATATTAATAACACAGCTTCGTCCGCACTCAGGTGAAGCTCTCATAGAAGTATAAAAGTGCGGTGTCTGCAGTACAGTTGTATGGCTGTTACACTATGGATGGGATTGTCTTTTCCTGGCTCTTCTTGTTGTATAAAGGGTGATCCGTGGAAGAGCAAAGTATTAAACCTTCACCAATCAACATCTGATTACCGATATTATGTAGAGTTATATAGGAGCAGAAATTCCAGTTAGCTCTGGGGTATCAAAGAATTATTTACACAGTATGGAGTTATTTGACATTACCTTGTAGCTGTAGTGGCTGGCCAGCAGTAAGTTGGCGTAATTGGCTCTGGGAGAGGGTAAATTTGTTTCCTTGAAACTGCAGGGTAACTGGGGTCTCGGGCTGAGCAATTCGTCCCTGGGTAGCACCAGCAGCAGCAAGCTGAGCAATCTTTACAACTTCTCCACCTGTGAAAACAAGTCAACACATACACATCAACATAGAAAATGATGCTTTTTTTATTTAGTTTTTACAGTGATAAAAATTACTATAATCCTGTGTACAGTTACTGAGCGAAATAGACTGAAAAGGATTTCTGCCTAGATCTGTTACTAAGCCACACTTGATAGAACATCTGGTTGGTTGTATTAGATAAAAAGTGTAGTGTGGTACAAAAAAAGTGCCAGATTTGGTACAGGTGCAACAATTGTGAGACATTTTGAAAACAGGAAACCAATGTATGTGCGATACAACCCCACAGGTAGCTGCTAACTGCATTTAACATAATTTTTACACCTGTTATATGCTGCAGAAATTGGATTCACACCACCTAGAATTATGCTTCTCATAAAAATGTGCCAAAATAAAGAAGCTTAGCTTTAAAAAGGCACCCAGATAGTCTTTATGACCAGAACTAAAAGCAATTAAAGGGAACCGGTCACCATTTTCACTAAAGACAGGTTGGAAAAGCCCATTACAGCTGCATGGCAAATATACCTTTCTGCTTTCTCTAAGCATTTGTATTTTAACCTGACAGAACGTGATTTGTCTGTGCTGCAGACTGCTCAGCCCTTGGACCTCACCTTTTTGCTCCTATACAGCTCCTCCCTCCTGCGCCTTCATAGGAACAGAGCTCACAGTGTGGTGAGTTGTATATCAAATGTCCTTGTTATGCACTCCTTATTATCGGTTGGTGCTTCTGGAAGGGATCCTATCCCATTACATGTATAAAGGATATCCAGGCACACAAAGTTTAAGTTAATGAACAAAGTTTTATTGCGGTAATCCAGAGTGTGGTGAGCTGACATCAGTGGAGGGAGGGAGGAAGGAGCTGTATAGGAGCACAAAAGTGGGGACCAAGAGATGATCAGTCTGCAGCACAGACAAGTCACATGTTTTTTTGAAATGCATCCAAACCACAGAGGATTCTGTCAGGGTGCAAGGTAATTATATTTATATTGTAATGCAAATCCTTAGAGAAAGCAGAAAGACACATTTGCAATGCAGCTGTTATAGGCTTTTGCAGCCTGTCTTTAGTGAAAATGAGTTTCCTGGTGACAGGTTCCCTTTAAAAGACAAGATTGGGACTGTAACCATCAATGTTTCTCTAACGCTCCCGATGCATTGTTAAATCTCAAAATCTCATCTATAAAATAACACAACAACCGTAGGTGCTATGGAGTGGAATGAAAATGTGTTTCTGGGTGCGTCCACATGTTCAATTTTTCAGATGCAGTTTTTTGATGCCCAAACCAGGAGCTGAGTTAAAAAGGAGCAGGAGGAGCAGCTTTTCTCAATGATATGTTCTCACCCATTGGGATCCAAAACTGCTTTTGGCTTCAAAACTGCATCTGAAAAACTGAAGGTGTGGACGCACACTGAAAATATGCTTCACTTCAAGCCAATTATACTGACTCACTTTTTAGCTCATTTGCATATGACTTTCAAGCTATTATTTTTGTATTCAAGCAAGCCATTTTAAACATAAAAGCAAGAGCTTAAGAGGTCATGCAAAAGCCTACCTGAGGGTGCTGTTAAATCATTGGTTATAGATTCACCGAGAAATAATCTGACTTGTATGGAAGTCACACAAGTCTCACTCAACAAAAAGCACTAAAAATACCCAGACTTGCTTGGCGGACCTGAGCGTGCCCGACTATGTGATTCGGGAGACATAACTTTCTGTAATTTTAAGTGGAGCTTCAGCTCTCTTGACACATCTATATTAGAAACTTGTATTCTCAAAAATATAACTAATAAGTATTTTTAAATAGAACTCTGCATTGTGTCATTCTTGAATTACTTGAAAATAGGGGTCAATTGTATATTTGATATTGCACACTCAAACATAAGCCAATATTGGAGTATATGTGGCTCACATATAGGGGCAAATATCATGTAAACATTTATTAGGAGATCCACTTTGAAGTTTGATATATATAAAAAAAAAAAACACATTAAAGTCAAAATACATGCCAAAATAACTTAAAGGCTATGGACACTTTTTAATCATTATTTTTACATTATATTATTTTGTGCAAGGTCTAACTTGCAATCTTTATTTATAATCACACTGTCCAATATACATTTTGCACCATACCACCAACTCCTTTAAAACCCGAACCCATAAAATCCATTATTATTGAGTTGTGGGGTCTATGACAGAAACAGCAGAGCCAGTTCAACAAACGAGTTGGACAGACTCTACAACAGGTGTTTGAAAAGTGGCTTAAATTTTGTGTTTAGGAAGCAAATGAACAATAAACCTACTTACATAAAAAGATGTACATAGCCTTTAAATAAACAGGTTTTCAGGAGGAACGTGTTTTGAGCCAATTTAATTTGGTCTGCAAATTATGGCGGGAGTAAAATTAAAGTGAACCTATCACATTTTTCACAAATACAGCTAGTGGCAGGTTCCCATAGAGCCCTAGTAACTATAGGACACCCTTCCTTTAGCTAAAACATGTTTCCCTCAGATTCCCATATAATCAACTCTGTAATTTTTCCTAGTATCCAAGGAGTCTATAGCGAGTCGAGGTGGGGGTAACCTCCTCAATCTGAACCCAGCAGCACCTCCAAATGCTTTATCTTCATGCAGCAGTAATGTCATGTGACCATGGTGACATAATCGTAGGTCCTTTAGCCTTCTTACATTAGCAAACTGTAAACCAAGCATTATATCCTGGGATTTCATGACATATCACATGAAAGCACAGCAACCTGCATGGAGAGGCGTAGAAGTCCATGCGGGCGTGCCGTGATTTTTTTATGTGGTCCGATATGTGCATAGGGTACAGTTTGTTAATGTTAAGAGGCTAAAGGACCTGTGATGTCACCCCGGTCACATTACATTAGGCCACACCCCTCGACAGATACCAGCCATGTTTATAACTTTGATTTTTCTGGGATCTGAGTGAAACAATTTTTAGCTAAAAGAAGGGTGTTACTATTGATCTATAGGAACCTTCCAGTAGCTTTATTTGTGAAAAATGTGGTGACAGGTTCCCTTTAAGTTTCCATCATGTCCCTATTAATTGCCCTCGAAAACTTACTTGGAAGCCTGGCCTGAGAACTGAGCACCAGCCTTGGAGATAGAACACTCTGCTGAACAGTATGCTGAGAAGTCTGAGAATGGGTCAGTTGCCTTACTGCAGTTGCTGCTGCAAATGTTGCTGGTGCTTGTGGCCTAGGAACTCCCAAAGTGACATGAGTAGTCTGACCCTGAGTGATAGTTGCTGAGAATGACATTAATAGTTAAAATGAAGAATAACCCGAATATTTTACAATTATACATTGAAGCAGAAAAAACAAAAAACAAAACAAGGGGAAAAAAAACAAAAAAAACAACCGTAAAATATGTGTAGTAAACAAAAAAATTTAAAAAAAAAAACACATAGATATGGGGCTTCAGATACAGATTTCTCACTCATTTTTGTCAGTGCTTTTTACTACCACTTTTGAATGAATCAATACTATCCACCACTGGGGTTATCTCATTGACCTCATGCCAAAACGCACACAAACGTAGTCTATTACAGCCATTGTTCAATGGACTTGTGCAATGACTTCTACATGACGATTGTCTAGCAATGAAGACTACTACTGTACAAACCATATATCTGAATTCCTCTCTAACATAATAACATGATGTAACCATTACTACACATTAAATATTCCCACCAGATTAAAAGGGGTCGTCCAGACGTTGAAAATCATAGCCGCTTTCTTCAAAAATAGCCGTTTTTAAAGAAAGCTGCCATATTTTTCAACCACTGGACAAATCCTTTAGTCAAAGAATGCCACATCTTGCCTTGTAAACATAGCATAAAATTTACTCCCTTCTATAAAGAAAAAATAATCTATAGTAACCTAAGCATCTATCCCAATAGCTATAGTATGAATGTTATTGTCAGAAATAGTTATAGCCGATTCCTTGAAAGCAGCTTTAGTGAGACCAGAGAGGTACCAGATTATGAGAAACTTGACAAATCTTAAACAATATGACACTATTATAACAGGAAATCTATCATCAAAATCAAGTATGATATAAGTGATGCTAATGAGACCGGCGGGGCGTTACAGAGTGCTCTGTCCATTGTAAAAGCCTGTGAACCTACAGCACAGAGGGCTCTGGTAACAACCCACATAGCACGCTTGGCTACAATAATGTCCTTCTGTGTGTTCTGTAAGAGATATTCTGCATCATGCAAAAAATCTGGGAAAGCTGCGGAGGTTAGCTCATGATGATAAACTGGTCCAATGGGACATGAGTCAAGCATGAATGACTCTTCAAAGGTCATTTGTATACAGTACCAAATGTTCTTTTTATTCTTTAATGCTAAATGTTCCAGAATATAAAAGGATCTTATTGTGACCATGGCACTCTCCTGCCCCATAGGCTAGCAATTGTTTTTAGGCCTAAATCTTGAAGCTGAATCCCCATTAAAAAAGGGAAACAAGTCCAATTGATTTTTTAGGTGCTTCTAGTGTGACACAAGAAGCACAAAGATTTGGTTATGGAGCCAATTAGGATTGTACTTTTCTTGCAATACAGATCTACTGGTGGCAATAAAAGGTTACCTTTGGTCCCCTGAGGATTGCCTGGTGCATTAACTGCAGACCTTTTGATCTGCCCCTGCTGAGTTACAGTAGTTGTATTCACTGTACGTGTTGATGGTAAATTTGGAAAAGCAACAATACGTCCCTCAGGTTTCTGGCCATAAAGCACAGGCTCAAACAACCTACAATATGAAAGGTGAAACAAAATATGTAAAGATAAACAGGAATAAGAAGGTAATAAGAAAGCCAGTTATCAGTACAATATCAAACAATACCTGCTGGGTTTAATTTTCTCCCGTTTTGGTCGAGGAGCAGGGTCAGGGTTACTGTATATCTCCTGAATAAGTTTCCTTGTCACTTTCCGTTTAGGAAGCAGCTGAGCTTCGTATTGGGACATTTTATTCTCAAGCCCAAGTAAAGCAAACAGAGACAAATCTGTGCTCTGCGGATAAAAATATGAATCAGAGTCAGAATATTATATGAACGGTATCACAGATGTGGTTAGCTAGTCTGTTCATCTTCACAATTCACCCTCTTCATCTTAATACCTCATGCTGTAAACCAATCAACCAACAAACTATATTTACTATATTTAAATTACTAGCATTAATAAATCAAAGATCCAAGTACAGTACTGTATTTGTTCTTCGGTACCAGTGCTGCAGTTAATCTAGGAGACAGGAAGCCCCTGCATCATATCTGTATGATGCAAAGACTCGCATTCTGTGCAAATACGTTCATTGCATAGAATTAGACCACAGGCTGAACACGTTCAAGTTCAGCCGGCCTTAGTAAGATGAAGCTTTAAATTACCTTCCAAGGATCATATTCTAATGCTTGCAGTACAAGTGATGCAGTCTTGTATTTCAATGCTTCACATGCATAGGAAGAATGTCCACAACGAGGATCCACCAGATCTGGGTGATTACAGATTCTCTGAAGCTGTGTCAGGACATGAAGAACGCTTACAAAATGTCCTCCTTTCAGGGAATCCTGCGTTCTGCATGAAGAAAATCAAAGTCATCTTCACTGCCATGTTCTTATTTTTTTGTAGATTAAGTAATCAATACTCCAATTCAGGCTCAAGTCTTTACACATCTTTATGTGCATCTATATGACCTACCAGGCAGGTGATTCATGTGTCCCCAAGAGCAGGATATAACTGGGGGAGAAGTATTGAGCTATGGCATATAAATATCCTACATCTCTATCACACCCTTCTCTTCCATAGGACTACGGAAAACACAAGACTGGTGGCCTGGATGCTTAGAGGGTTTGTTCGGTGATTGAAGATCATGGCTGCTTTCTTCCAAAAATAGAAATGAATGGAAGAAAACAGCCATGTTTTTTTGAACAACACCTTTAATGACAACATACTTTATAAGAAAGTCTCATTCAGTATAATTAAAAAAAAAAATCTTACCCAGGTTGCATCATTACATCTTCATACAATGTTTTCTGGCGATTTGACAGCTGACACTTGAGAACATGTTCAGATTTTTTGTTGAGCTGCCTCTCCACATCTCTTTTGGTTCGACGCAATATAAATGGCTGAGCAGACTGCAAAAAGCATAAAAAATATTCAACTTGAATCGCTTGCAAGCGCATACGTTTTTCAAGAAAAATTCAGATTTGGATATAAAAAAATAGTAATGTTCTGTTATTTTTATATTCTTATGTTTTTAAATTCATATAATGCATAAGACTAGTGAAAATGTGGACACAGTAATGCATTACAGCATCTGCTAAAGTTTTGTAGCAATCCACTATCCCCTTTATGTTAGTTGCTCTAATAACAGTAACTCCCCACTCCACCAAGTTACAGAGCTGCAGGATAAATGTATTAAAAATTATAGAATGTTACTTGAACAAATTAATATTATTCTCCCTTTTTCAAAAACAAGAGCTTGGCCTGAGTTGAATTGTTATCCACTTATTTAAAAGGAACTTATTTTGTACATTACCCGATGTAATCTTATCGATATGGTGTGCCTGTATTCCTGGTCTTGCCCACTCCCCTCCTTTACTGGAAAGTCTAAGTATTGTCTTGATAAGCCTGGAATGAGGAAGTGCACCATGGTCCACAGGTCCTTCCACGTGTGTGGCAATGGGGTGTCTCTTAAGAGCAACCTGCGTTGGCTGTAAAAAGCAAACAGTTTCTTTGTAATTGGGAACAGTAAAAAAATCTTATATGTTTTTTGTTTAAAATAAACAAACACCATTAGAGCAAATGTAGAAAATGATAAATGATACACAGGCTAAGAAAGAAAAGGATTTATAATATCAACAAATACAACAATGATCGTAAAAGGTGTTGTAACACAAAAAAAAGTGAATCCCCAACCATGGTATAGGACATATGTGTCTGCTAGGCATCTCACCAGTCAGGAAAGTCAGGTTCCCAAGTCCCTTATTTGAAGGGAATAGTGTGTGGTGTGTGTGTGTGGTGTGTGTGTGTGGTGTGTGTGGTGTGTGGTGTGTGGTGTGTGTGGTGTGTGGTGTGTGTGGTGTGTGTGGTGTGTGTGGTGTGTGTGGTGTGTGTGGTGTGTGTGGTGTGTGTGGTGTGTGTGGTGTGTGTGGTGTGTGGTGTGTGGTGTGTGGTGTGTGGTGTGTGGTGTGTGTGTGTGTATATATATATAAGAGATACAACAGCTCCAGGCAGCCATGCAATAGCAGAACATGTCAGGTACTTGTGTAGCTGATGTCTGTGTCTCTGTGTATGAGGAGGATGCAGCATGTCAGCAGATAAAGCGTAGGCACTAGCAATGCTTTACTATACATTACACACAGACATGAGCAGGGGGAGGAGAGGGGAGGGGGAACAGGAGTGACATCACTGCCTCTGACCATGTGACCAGCCTAATTTACATAATAAAGAAAAGATAATTTTATAATGATTAATGTATGAAATAACTAGATAAAGGCTGTGATGGATCCTTGTGAGCTACTCCAACAGGTATTAGTGACAGGACAAGTGACACAGACCTGATGACAGGTGTCCTTTAATTTAAAACAAAAAGACAGACCATGTTTTTTGGTAAAAAAAAAAAAATTAGGTTATGATGACATTAAAGCAAATCAAAATGTATATTGTTTACAAAACTAGTACATTAAACATATTGAGGTTGATACCAACACGTGTCATATGTGTACATGTAGCATTAAAGGAGTTTTCTGAGCTTCTATAATACCCATGACCTATCCATAGTACAGCCAGAACCCCCACCATTTAGCTGGTAGAGACTGTGGAAGGAAGAACTCTTTAAGAGTACCTCTAGTTCCAACCATCTGTGAGCTCACCGCTGCACTGGGCTTATCTGAAGTAGTTGGTTGATGCACCACAACCAATTCACCCCTACCCATGGAAAGACCATCAGTAGTATGGAAGCCTGTAATAAAATAATTGCAAATAATACTGCTTTTTTCTTTATTATTTCTGTCTATGCCCTAAACCCTCAACTTTTATTCCCAAAATTGTCAGTTGGACTTCAGATTTTCCTGGAGTAAAGACTAAATACCTGGATAAATTTAGAGAAATTACAAAGTACAGGCAGTCCCCGGGTTACATACAATATAGGGTCTGTAGGTTTGTTCTTAAGTTTGTATGTAAGTCGGAACTGTATATTTTATCATTGTAATCCCAGCCAGAACTTTTTTGGTCTCTGTGACAATTGGATTTTAAAAATGTTGGGTTGTCATAAGAAACAAGATTAACAATAAAGCTTCATTACAGACACATTTGATAACTGTTTCAGCTGATTTTTGTAGGCTGGGAATAAAGTACAATAAATTAGCAATATTCAGAAGTCCGTTTGTAACTATGGGTCGTATGCAAGTCGAGTGTTCTTAAGTAGGGGACCGCCTGTATATAAATAAAATGTTATCCAAATCTCACTCTGCCTTATTTCACCACTGCCCATTTACTTGGCATCACCAATAATAGGTCTTGGTGTTATTGGGTGCAATGGTGACCAGGCTAGGACACCCACTTCACTGCAAACACCATTGGACCATGTGAACCAAATGTGCAGGACAACATGTGCTGCAGAAGGAAGAGCAGGGAAAAGCAAGTAAACTTTATCTTTATTATGACCCTCCCAGCAGATGAGAAATGATACAAAATAAACAAACTGGACAACTACTCCCAAAGGTGAGAATTTTTTTGTTAATTCCAACCTTGGCATATTTAAGATGGCTTCCCAATGCTTCTCATTCATGTTTCGAAGCTGATGAACTTCATCCAGAACCAAATATTTCCATCGCATCTTCATGAAAGCCTGAAGTCCCTTGAACAGCTGCTTGTAAGAGGTTATGCAAACATGGAAGTTGTTGGGCTCCCCCCATCTCTAAAATGAAGAGTTTTAAAAGTAGTTTAACTACAGATGATAAGAAACTAAGTAATTGAAATACTACTTGCAATAAGACACATTTAAAAAAAAATAAATTAAAAAAAAAAAGAGATAATTTAAAACAAAATCAATTCCCGGGTCAACCTCAACCAAAACACACAGCACTAAGAAATTATATATCATCTTTGCAAACAAAATATCTTACCTGTCGCTTTCTTCTAAGTTCTCTTTGGCTCCCAAAATAAAGTAGTAGTTTAAGTGACGGACACCAGCGCTTGAGTTCCAGCTCCCATTTGAGGACATTACAACTCCGTGCAACAATCAAATGAGGTCCCCACACTCCTTAAGAAAATAAGGAATTCAAAATTACATAAAGAAAATCCAATAAAATCTGCCAAAAATTAAAATACATATGTATTCTATATACTTCTCACCTTCACTCCTAGCTAGATGTGCCAACAAAGCAATAACCTGGACATTTTTACCAAGACCTGCTTCGTCTGCCAAAATGCCATTAAGATTCTTTTTGTACTGTCGTGCCAACCAGTCTAATCCGATCATCTGATAATCTCGAAGTCTGCCATGAAGTAACGGAGGTGATGCAGTTTTCACCTGTGTAAGTTCAAAGACGTGTATGAGCAACAAATTATTACAATTTACAAAATCTTTATCAATAAACAAAAATTACTCACTGCTCCCGAAATGCGCGAGCTGCCACGAGGCAGCAATAGTTCTGCTGCAGCAGCCACCTCTGCAATGTCACGACTGTGCTTCCTTGCGCCAATAATGGCAGCATTGCCTCCATCAACATTCAACAAAGAGTCGATAAGAACCACTTGCCTCTGAGTATAATCTAAGTTTGTGTCATAATCTAAACAAAATATAAAAAACAGGATTTTTAGTTTCTACTTTGTAAAAAAACAATTTTATCCAAAGCTTGGATAATACACACACTAAAAAAAGTGCAATGAAGCCTAATATTTTCTAATATGGTTTATGTATTTTCCCATACTAAATCCTTTGCAAATAATTGAAATAATTTATGTAAAGTTACACAATTTTGCAAGAAACTCTCTATCAATCCCTCAGTTTTCAAGACCTCTGCTTGCTGTCATTCAACAGGAAACTTCATGGTTTACTTCCCGTGGATAAAAAAAAATGGTCCTTACACAGCTTCACATAGAATGACAGCAAGATATGGGAAAACAGAAGGAGAGAATTTATTTTTGTTGTCATTTTTAGTTTTTACAATGGAATTTTCCGGTTAGATCAGAAAATCCCTTTATTAAAGGGGCACATGGAATGTATGCCAGAACTTTGGCATATTTGACTATTGTTCTAATGACATTCCAGTATTTTAAAGCAAAAACAAAAAGGGAACTCGAATACAAACCTTTAGCTTTTAATATACTCCCTAAGGTATTTGGATCCTGAAAAAATAGAAACAAAGAAAACCTGTTATCCAATGGACTTCAATTGTGTTCTGGCTAGTCAGTATATCTTGTGAATATGGAGCTGTACACATTGCTGTAAATTCGCCTTAAAATGTATATGAAAACCATTATATTTTGCTCATAAAATTCAACACATGCACCGACTGTTCATTTTTATCAATATATACAACTTTTTGAGTGTAAACATTAAGCAAAGCCAGTAGAATTCGTTACTTACCACACACTGTTTTACTTTGACTTGTAGCTCCGCCTTTTTGAATTCCTGGCCTAGAAACAAGTATGGATAAAACTAATTGACAATACAATTGCGTACATATTTCACATAACACTTGCAAAAATTAATAAAATGCTAGTAATGAAAATATTAGGATTTAAAGAAAATCTACCATCAAAATAAAACCGTAAAAACCAGCGGCCCTTACAAATAGATTCAGGCACCAGGACTGTGGTAATCATCTTATATTTGTCATGCATGGCCTCCTTCCTTCTAAAATCAACTTTTAAAATTATGTTAATTAGCCTGTATAGCTTCTGGGGGTGTTACCAGAGCCCCTACATGCTGCAGATTCACAGGTTGTTAAAGTGTTCAGGAGCATCCCCCCCCCCCTTCACTGTGCGCTTAAACTTTCTCTGCAGCCATAAGATTGCATCAGAAAGAGGGACAGTATAATAGTTTGATTTTAGAAGGAAGGAGACTATGAATAACAAATATATAAAGATTACTAGTCACAGTGCCTGGATTTACAAGTAAGTGTCTCTGGATTTTGATTTCTATATTTCCATTAAATATACAGCATGCTGCCAGAATATATTGTAATACATTTTCTACCAATATCAACATTTTAGCAGCAGGATTCTATACAACATTTCTTAACATATGTTTATAGGGTTATATTATTTAATATGAGTGTCATTCTTGACAATATGATGTTCAAATTAAGAATAGAGAGGGATAACTCGTTTTTGACCGAAATGAATCCGAGAGCCACAGAAATTCCAGAATGACATATTTTACCAGTATTTTCCTATTCTGTTGGTGAACGTGTTCTGTGCCCTTCTTATAGCTCTGCTTTGCTTATAGATTTATGCAGTTTCTGTAGATCAGTTTCTACTTCAATGACAGCTTAAACTTATAATATTTCTAATGATTTAACTTGTTACAGCCATCCATAGAGAGTCTTACCTCCCTAGAAAGCGGAATCATCAAATAATATATAATCTAGGTAAATAAAAAAGTTAATTATTAGCCTCATTTATCCATTCATGATGTATGGTCCCGAGAAAGCTTTCTGATACACTGATCACTGCAGGAGAAAGACAGAGCAGAAAAAGGCACAGAGAACCTGTTTTCCTTAAAGAAGTTTATTACAAATATTAGTATTATCACCTGAACTATCAAATCTAAAAATGCTTGACATTTTTTAGTTATACTTCAAAGATACTTTGTCATAAGCGATATGCTGCAATTAAATACATTTTTATAATTTTACCTTTTTGTGATTTATGTGGTTCATGGAAGACTTTCTTCATTTTCTGCTGCAACTGCACCTGAAGTTTTATCTCCACAACCTATTGGTGAATAAAAATTTACCAAGACCTAAACTTCTGCCCATGAAGAGGAAACAACTTTTAAGATAACAGAGATAAGGGAATGTATATGATGGGGCTCGAACACTAACCTGCTGAATGTTTGCCCAAAAATGCTGGATCTCTTGTGCAGCAAGCCATGCAATCCGTCTTAGCCTCTCTTCACCTTCCTTCTTTTTCCTGGTATCATTCTGCGCTTTCTCAATGAGATGTCTTACTGCTGTCCTTGCCATCTTTAAAGTCAATCAATAACTTGTTAAATTCTAAAAATTACATTCATTTACAATACATGTGCAACATGTGGATTATGTCCTCTAAAAATATCAGATTATGAAATACTGGCACCAAAAAGATTAAGGTCTAAAATAAGTTTTAGTACTAAACTTGGAAATACATTTATTTGAAAAATCAGACCCATTCGTGTTTTTCCATTTATACAGAGCATACAACGAAAAAAATCATCTGAAATGCAAACATGTGATACAGATACCAAATGATAAAGAAGCATATGATAAAAAGAGAAAGTTTGATGTGCATATTTTCATAACATTACATATAAATGGCAGACACACTGGACACAATGTTACAGTCCACTCTCAGGCCAAATAAGGCAAATTGAAATATCTAATGTAAGAAAAGCTTCCAAAAGGGTATATGTATTGCTTAGTGTTCCCAGAGATGCATGGTGTTGTTTATGAAGCTTAAATATAGCCACAAGCGATAGTTTGGTACATCAAAGAATTATAAAATATAATAGCAAAAGATATAGACTACATTACCAATTTCATGCCAACGACCATAAGCCTGGGAGGGAGTGGAGAGACCCCACGTGCATGGCCTGGTGTGCAGGCTTCCTCAGGGGAATGATATCATATATAGACATGGGGGCACATGTATCAGTTTCTCGGCTGTCACTTTTTCAAGTTTCCTGTAGTTGGCCTACTAAATCATAACAAGGTATCTTAAAGAGGACCCGTCACCTAAAAAAAAAAGCACTAGGAGCTGCCTACTAACCCCCCTACCGCACCGTAGCACAAAAGTTTCACAAGTTGAACAAACATCTGGGCAACAAAGATAAAAACGGCACACTGCATGAACTTTGGTATGCTGCTTGATTCTGCACCTCAAAAGTCTCAATCTGAGAAAATTCTAGAATGATGCATGTCCCCCATGGAGTCTATATATGGAGGATTCAATGTATTGCAAAGACAAAAGTGATGTCAACTAGGTTTTAAAAAATAAAAACCTAAAAAGGTATGCAGGCTTATATCACCTAGGCCAGTGGAAGCAACCCTATGGCACGGTGGCACTAGGGGCCCTTTTCTTGGGCCATGCGGGCGGTCACCCAGCAGAGGCCGACAGACAGTATTCAGGCAACATACTGCAGTTCTGAACAGCTGAATTGACAGACACAGAACATTGAGATAATATTTTTTACTGTACCAAAATAAGCAAATTTTTTCTCTTTTGCTTATGTACCTTTTTTGCACTGGCAATCTTCCACATTCTTTCTTGAGCAAAGTCTGCAGCCATCCACTGCATCTCCTCCAACAGGTAATCCCATTGTGATTTAGGTCTTGCAGGCTCCATTAGTCTTGGTAGTCTTCTTAAGGACCAAAGTCCTTCTTTTCGTAGTTCCGTTATCCGCTGGTGGATACGCGTTTCCTGCTCCCCATAAAAATACATTACATTTTTAATCTACAGACTTTTACATGTGTCTTATCACTGATCACTGAAATCCTGAAGATTTTTATCTAGAAGGGGTACATTTTGTGGAAATATAAGATTATAACTCATTGTTCACCTACTCTGTGTTGGAGAAAATGGGTTTTTCAGGATTGATTTTACAGGCTATTACAGCCTTAAACTCAGCACCCTCTGCAAATGTTTTAACAAACAAGACTCTTTAGTATGATTTTACCCTAAGAGCACGAGGCACAATTGTCTCCCCACCCCATAAGTTTTCATCCTCTCCAATGAACCCCTAGCCCAAATTCTCAGAAATGAGGATAGTATACATGTTATATCTATAGGGGGTAGAGAACATTAATTTCTCTCCAAGCAAACAACATAGTCCTAACCATTTCTAACCCTGCTGTGTCCCTAGACTCTGCTCTAGCAGGCATTTCCTACTTTAGCCTCTGATTACAACTTATATTTACAGAAAACACAATTCCTTCCCGTTGATATTCCTTCGTGCTCCCTCCCAGCTCTTAAAGCTAAGTTTCCATCATTGGTTCTCCAATCTAAGGGAAAATACCTAGGTGTTACAATAACCTCACATGTGTCCCAATTATTTAAAGCAAACTTCCCTGACTTTTTGAAAAAGATAAGCGGATCTGCAAGCTTATGTCAGGACTGATATTTCTTGGGTGGGCCGGGTAGCTACTTCCAAAGGAAGTCACTTCCGAAATTCCTCTTTATTTTACACCCTACCACTCCACATTTGTCTCTCCTTTTTACAGACAGCCCGATCAATGCTTATGAAGTTTATTTGGGGGAAACTTAAGCCCAGGATTTCTAGCTCCATAATACTCAAACTCCGCCTGTTTGGAGGCCTGGAAGACCCTAAACTGATATTCGTATCCAGATAATAATCATACAAACAACTAAAAGGAGTGGTGGTATGGTGACCTTTCCAAGTACTGGATTCACATAGAAAGTTTAGGAAGGTCATTATTGTCGTAGGAGATATTATTCTATTTTTTTTTATCAGACGTTCATATTCCCTGAATACCCCTTGGTCGGAGAAAGAAATAACAGGATTACCTGTTCTAGGGGTCTGGGGGCTTCTTGCTGATCCTCTGTAACTAGTGCTAAGGAGTCTTGAACTCCGGAATGCAATGGAGACTTTGATGAGGAAGGGGAGAGAACTTTACTGGCCCCTGGGGACATAATTCTCTTGGGCGAGCCATGTACTGGAGGGAGAACAGTGTCTGGAATGCCGGCGGGTGTAGTAGGTGAAGAAGGAACAGGAACTATAGATTTCCCAGCATCAGAGCCGAGTTTGGATGAAGAAACCTGTGAGAAGAAGACAAAGAAGAATAACGAAAACATGTCTGTATGTAATTAAGTCTATGGTGTGGGTTACTTTGTTCAGTGAAAGTAGTGAAATAACAGAGATATAAATTGTTAACTATGTTAATAAACATGAACTTTCAACAGACTTGGAAAAAGGAAAAATAGCATTGTTGTAGACAAAAATATAGAAAATCCTATAACGTAATAATATTACAAAAATATAAATAGTATATATATAATTAAATAATATCAATTATACATTGTTGATGCATTTCATATTTATTGTGTCTTCATTAACCTGTATCTACAGCAAAATGTCAGTATATATATTGGCAATATCTGCACCTAATCTTCATCAATACAGTAGGAAAAGGAAGTTCTAAGATTTCAAAATGCTAGATTTATACATACCAACTGGGATGGAGTTTTCAAAGAAGATGACTGACCAAGCAATTTCTCCTGGGGCTGCTGGGAATGGGGGCTTGGAGTTGACTGCAGGCTGGGAGTCCCAAAATTTGGAGGCTTCCCTTTCACAGAATCTGAGTGTGGCTGCTGAGTTAGATGAACTGTAACAGGAGCAGCAGAGAGCGGTGTTCTGGGAGATGTAGTTCTGCTTGGCGATGGTAAACTGGTCGTGGGCCCCACAGAAACTTTTGCTGGCTGATTTTGTCTGTTAGCTGGTGAAGCCGACTGGTGCGTGGGCAGCAATGAAAATGTAGAAGTGAAGGAACCTATGTCACAGCAAGGAAACCATTAATCTACATTACTAGGAGCTGGGTTAAGAACTGCTGTACCTCACAATTTAGGAAATCAAAGATAAGCAAAATAGTAATGTCCTAAACACCACTGCACAGAAATCTTAATACATGGTTGAAGAGGAGTTTACCTTAAATACTATAACTTTATATAAAATTTTATAATGCACAGCATCATTTACAATGACAACCCGCACGTGTGTGAAAAGGAAGTATGTCATAAATTGGTTAAATGGGTTTTCCAACTAAACAAGTTAAGACCTATCCACGCGATAGGACCTAACTTGCTGATCGTGGGGGTCTGAACAGAGAGACCTTGAGAGATCACGAAAACAGGGTGTCCGATATACACCAGATTCCTCGTTGCTCCTCGAGATGAGCGGAGAATAAGACACCTTTTATTGGACATAATTTAAAGCAGCTGACTAACTATTAATAGGTTGCAGGATTGCTTTCTAATAACTGATACATTTCAGATAGTGTCATGACTTTCCATGGCTTTTTGCATCTCTATTTTTTCTCTATGTCATTTCCCATTATTACATACAACGTCAATTATGGACATCTATGACTTGATTTCTTTGCCAGAGTCGTTTGAATGGGTTGTTACAGACCTTTGTGGAGCATATAACGTCAATAGCGGATTTAGAAATATATTTGCCTACAAAATGTGTGACATGTTCGATACTTAACCAGTTAATTTACATTTTTTTTCTCTAAAATAACGGTGTATGAAAATGCCAAATATACTCCATATATTATAGGTTGATGACTATGAAGATAACACTACACCGCAGACATCCTTTACATTTCTGCAGGCTGAATTTTTATTTTTTTTTTTTACATAAAACAAGCACAGACTATCTTTAATATAGTACCTTGTGCCAAATTCTAGTCAATGTTACAACCTTTTAACATTTACCATATTATTAATATGCCTAGTAATAAATCTAGAACCATGCTCTGTATTGTATTTCCACTTTTATTTCTGGTCTCAAAAAGTAAACGCAAAACAAAAACTATTCTACACACAGCTCAGAAAATATGAAATAAATAATAACCTGACTAGTCATAAGTGAACAAAGTCAGATTTTCTTTACTGTAAGCTCCACTGTGTACATTACCTATTTTACCAGGTGTTGACTGATGCTGCGGAGGTACCATGTGTGTCAAATTGGGAGACTGGGATCCATTCTCAGATTTGATGGAATCAAGAAGGTGTGCATGTAAGGAGTCCGGAACTATAAATGTTAACACATAATGAATAAAAAGGTCATGTTCTGGTTTTGGATCAATATTGCATCAGAGTTATTAAAAAATGTTGGTCACCACTAGCAACGGCGATAAACTGAGATAACAACCAAGGGCTTTGTTTACTTGGCTGCAGCCAATGCCTGGCCTCAGCAGTACACCGTAATGTCACTGGCAGCAGTGGTACCATGGGGTATACACTCATATCATTCACCATATGACCACAGAGGAAGCAATACAGGAGTATGTTCATGGTGTGTGAAATAATACTCAATAATGGTTTTAATTACATTTAATAAATTTATCTTTGCGCCATATAACAGAAAAAAAGCTGTATTAATTGCTTATGAATTAAAAGCACTGAAAAATAATTGTCAAGGAGTTTAGCCCCAATAAGGAAGTATTGCAAGTCTTCTGAAAAGCAAAAAGTTTAACCATATACTACACACAGTAAATATATATTTACCTGCTGAATTCTCTTTTTGTAGATAGGAAGGCTGGATTTCCATTGCATTTGAAATTTCTGATAATGGACTTGTAGGAGCATCTAAGGACTAAAATAAAGAAAATACATTCATGACTAACTTCCATGTATAAGAACACTTACCCTGGTCGCTTTGTTCCCCAATAAAGGCTTAATTAGTATCATTTCCCATCTTACTCAGCCATTAGGAAACCTGTCACCGGGAGACCTTATATCATTTATATTTACATCCTACACTCTAAAGTAAACTTATATCTCACATGTTTGACATCAGTTGTTACATGAGTGTTCTCTAATGTAGAAGACTTCAGAACATGACAAATAACCAGCAAATTCTAGGTATGCTTCCTGTCCTGTTCTTGCTTTCAAGTGTAAAGGTTGTCATTAAAGGGAACCTGTCACCTCATTTTCACTAAAGACAGGTTGCAGAAGCCTGTTACAGCTGCAGAGCACATATGCCTTTCTGCCTTCTCTAAGCATTTGCATTACAATATAATTGTGTGTTATAACTTACCTTGCACCCTGACAGAATCCTCTGTGTAGTCCGAAAGGTTGGGCTTTGGTTTGGATTGGGCATTGTGCTCCTGTACTGCTCCTCTCTCCCCCACTGATGTCATCTTACCAGGCTATGACCTCTGTGAAGGAGCAGGAAGGATGAGCTGTACAGGAGCACAAAGGCGGGGGCTAAGATCTGAGGAGTGAGTAACACAGACAAGCCACATGTTTTTTGTAATGCATCCAAACCAAAGTCCAACCCCAGTGACTACACAGATGATTTTGCCAGGAAGCCATAACACACAAGTATATTGTAATGGAAATGCTTATATAAGGCCGAAAGGCATAGTGCACTGCAAGTGTGATGGGCTTCTGCAACCTGTCTTTAGTGAAAATGATGTCCCTGGGGACACGTTCCCAGGGACCCAGAGTGATATTTACCCAAGCATTTTCTTAATGGGTTTTAACATCTTACATCCTAAAGGCAGCTTTCCCCACAATTTGCTCATGGCTCTATGCACATTAGACATCAAGACAGTGTCCCATTTTAAAATGTTCATATCTCCTGAGCTGTGGTGCCTATAGTAAACCAATTCTGGTGTCATATTAAAGAAGGAAATTCCTCTTTAACATAATATCAGCATGGGTTACTAGGTTACACAGTAAAAAAAAAAAAATGTGATATGATACCAAAGGTGCCAATGTCTTATACAGGACAAGAGAATTTTGAGTTTTTATTATGTTTTAGTAGATTAAAAATAAAATCTTTGTACAAAAAGAAAAATGTATTTGTTTCAAATTCTAACGCTTATAACTTTTTTGTATAACTTTTTTGTTCCATATAAGTAGTACAAGAGTGTATTAACCTCTAAGCAAAAGCACATAGTACATTTACATCGCCAAGAGGTTAAGACTTTATGGAGATCACTGGCTGAAGCTCTCCATATAGGGCACATTTCTGTTGTGTTATGCAGCACACACAAGAGATTCTCCTGTCATAGAAAGTTAGGCCCTATCCACAGGAAACAGGGATACAATGGACACCCGTTTTCATATGACCGGAGCAGCTAGTCGTGCATGCACCGGACACTCCTTTCATCTCTATGGCGATGATAGAGAAAACTTAACTCTGCACTCCTCCATCTCCATCAGCTCCATAAAAATGAACAGAGCAGCCGGGGCATGTGCGACTAGCTGCTCAGGTCATCTTAGGTGCAACAGTGGCACAACAGGCACCTGTTTAATGATCGATGGGGGTGTCATCAGTGAGACCCACACTGATCAGCAAGTTGAACCCTATCCTGTGAATATTGCCCAACTTGCTATGATCGGAGAAACCCTTTAACTTCTGTATTCAGTGCCAGCACCGACTGCGTGAGATACCCTGTAAGGCATTGCATTCAAAGCCGCGAAGACCCTATTGTCCAAATCAGCAAATTTTCCACAATTTTATAATAAAAAGTGATCAAAAGGTCATACAATTCTAAAAAACTTAGCAATAAAGGAATCAACTTTTCCCATGGAAAAAAGAACACATTTCACAGTCAGACATTGAAATATATATATAGAAAAATTAAAACAATTCAGCTGCACCAGTTAAGAAAAAAATGGGAGCTGAAACATAGCACTTTTGGAATAAAAGAATTCCTTTTTCACAAGAACTTGGAGTGCCACCATTTTTTGAGATATATATGTATATATATATAAAAATTTTCCAATTGTGATCATACTGACCCAAAGAATAAAGGGAATGTGTTACCTGGAACACAGAGAGAAAGGCATAAAAGAAAATGGCATGTTTATTTTTTTTTAACCCACCCCATCCCGGCCACCAAAGGGTTTTTTTTTTATACCCTAGGACAACCCCTTTAATATTGCCACATATGGATTTTTTTCAGCTTCCCAGTACATTTTAAAGGATATTAAATTGTGCCACTACAAAGTCCAAATATATCTTCAGATAAAAAGTCCTCACATGGTTCGGTTAATGAAAAAAATAAATTAAGGATATGGCATTTGGAATGAAGAAAGGCCTACAGTAATTTATATAAACTCTGTTTGGTGGCCTCTGAAACTGAAGATGGACAATGGTCTACCAGCTCTTAAATCACTCTGCAAGTAATTCCAGCATTGTGTAGGGTACTTTACAAGCTTCCCCAAAATGCCTTTCCTATTTCCAAGACACTTGACATTTTAGAGAAACATCAGTTTAGGAACTTGTAGACTCCCATTAAAAGGAAACCAACACTAATCACGACCCTCAGATTACAGAGTTGAGCACATAATCTTCCGTACATAAGCAATGTAACAGCTACAAGCCTTCCCTCTGTAGCAGAATATAAAAATGTCACTGGATACCAAAAGAAAATGCTTGGGACTTCATTAGTTAATCTAAGGTAATACTAGAGGGACAAGAAACTTCAACCTTGTAACATTAAAGTGAATGAGATAAACCTGCAATACACTAGACCATCAATAGTGTGAGCCTGGATATTCCCTTTAATGTATGCAATGTAAAAATTGAATAATAACAATTAAAAAGTGATAAGGATGTTTTTCCGGACATTCATACTTGGTTACTTTTACCTGCATAGTGCTGACTAAAGGGCTCTTTTCAATTTCTTCCTCCTCCACTTCTAGATCTAAATCATTCTGCCTTAAAAAAGTTTGTAGCAAAATTGTGGGTTTCTTTCTGAATGCCAAGAAATCCATCATGTTCCCCTGACAGTGCTGTAAAAAGAACAGCTCAGTCAAATACTCTTTGAAGTTGTCCTTCAGCATCTTCATGGCTTTGTGATGATGCTCCAAGCACTGCTTCCTAAGGCGAGCATCTTCAGCAGTTGCAGGCGGGATCTCCTCAAGCTTCTTAGCTTGCTTTTTCACAGTACTGCTCAAAATTGGAGTGAGGGGAAGACCAGAGAGTCCATGAGATGCAGCAGTGCGGGATGGACTTGTTGCCATTTGTTGTGTTAGTCTAAAAGTAGAAGCACCAGCCACACCAGCTATCATTCCTCCAGATGTTCGGTCATAGGTGATAGTCTTGCCCAGTTGCTGGCCATGGAGGACCTGTTGTTGCTGAATGAACTTTTCTTGCACAATACTGCTTATTTGAGCTGATATATTAGTGGCTGTTATGTGACCTGAAGTAGCCAGAGTCTGCATGCCACTACCAGCCGCTACCGTGTTCTGTGATCCAAACTGATGCACAGGACCAACAGTCTGAGAATTGGAGTGCAACAGAGTATGTGTCTGCACTGGTGTGGAAGTTCCCGATGGAAGATGCATCTGTGTGCCAGGTGTGATCTGTGTAATTCCAGATCCCTCTTGAAATACAAAGTGCCCAGTACTTGTTGGACCAAGGCTTAACTGTCTCACCAACAATCCTGCATCTACAAACCCAGGTGTGGTAGTCTGGTTACACATCCCCAAGCTAGCTCCTCCAGAGGTAGCTCTGACGCCTTGTAATGCTTGGATTGGTACAGCATTGGGCTGTGTGGGACTTTGAGTCTGGACCTGTTGCGATATGGGGGACGTGACCTGAATGTAAGAGGGAGACCCATGCTCAAACCGGCGTGGCTGGGAGCTGAACTGAAACCCAGGAGAGGCAGGGTTTGTTAATGGCAGTGAGGTCAGAGTTATCTGCTGGTTTCCTGCTACCACCTGCCCCACATTCTGTAGAGTAATGTTCACATTCTGACCAGCAACTGGATTCCGGCTCATTATGAGTTGCTGTATTTGGTAACCGGGAGACTGAGGTCCAGGAGAACTGACTGCTGGAGCAAATGATGGAGCAGGTGACTGAGGTGTAGCTTTCGGAGTCCTCTGCTGGTCGCCATCATTCCCTGAGCTGCTCTTCAGTGGCTGAGATTGATTTTGAGTATCTTGGGGACTATTACCATGGGGCATTATAACCCCACCCCCCAAGCTAGGTCCTCACAATATAATCCTGAAAAATACACAAAGACAGAAATTATTTATAATGCAACAAAACACAACATTTCAATAATTATATTCCCATTTTTCTACTGCTCTAGTATTGTTCATCTACAGTCATCTCTATACATGCCCTGAAAGGGTGTTTGGCTATGTGATGGCTATGGGGCTGACCCCCCACATTAGTGAGGACATTGTGCACCGAAAACAGAACAGAAAGCAATAATGTTACCACTATGTACAAATATGACGGATCCAAGAATGTCATGTTCATTGGTACAAACCTTGTCCTGTGCTTCAAGATTGTGGTTTCACCGTGTGTTACACAGCTGCTTATGGTACTGGTTCGCTAAAGGGTATTTACAATTATGGAGGATTATAAATATTTAGCTTTATTTTGGTATTCTATAACTATTTACAATAACAAGCAACACTTCTATGGCTGACAAATGTATGTTGTAAAAAGTCCCGCAATCATGAGGGGTTCTGACATAGAAGTTGCACCACATATAAAGTGTACTTACTGCTCTCATCAGTCATCATTAGCTGTAGTAAGTGGTACCCGGCCCAGTCCACCTGAGCCAACCTGATTCTGTGCCCTGGAAAAGGGGCTAACGTAAATTCTTACTATATTTAGTAGTTTTCTAGGGACATTTTGGTACATGTAGCCTGATATTATGACCTGTCTCCCCCCCCCCCCTGCTTGTCAGATGAGGAGTTAAGCTTCTTCCGTGAATTTACGACTTTTTCTGAAAAAGTTGCAATCAACTTTAACCATTTTCCTATGCCTGGAGAGGACTAGAGTGTTTTTGCACTAAATTTGCGATCAGGTGATAAAACAGGCAACAATGCTGAAAACACAACCACAGCAAACATTGAAGGGAGGTTGTTTAGGTGCAAAAAAAAAAAAAAAAAATTCACCAATGCGCCCAAAAAAAGTTACAAAACAAGAAAAACATGAAGCCAAAAAATGGTACACGTGCCCCATTGTGTCAAAGTGATATTCCAAAGTTTAGTGAGTTCAGTTTTTAAAGAAAAAAACATAAAATATGGTGCAAAACTCCCTTCTACAAGTGGTGGATCGCCAGACCCCTGCTGAATCCTTTCTTCTATGGGAAAGACGCATTACACATAAAGTGGATAAAAACCTTTTACAAGGTTTTATTTATTAGCTGTAGTCTTCTGCAGCCTTCACACTTGCCAAGACTCCAGAGTGGGGCAGCAGTCCTGTGTACACATACACTACAAGGCTTTCTCCATGCATTACTCCTAGACCTCCCCACAGACCCACAGCACTGCGCCCCCCGCCGGGAGTGGCCGCACACGGTACTGCAGGTCGCCTCTTAACCCCTACCCTGCCGCCAGGGCCCCGCTAGGCCTCGGCGAGTGGAGAGATACGAGCAGCCCGGCGGCCTCAGCTCCGTCCTCCCTGGGCCTGCAGTGTACTCAGAGTTGTGTGCTCGGGCCCAGGCCGCAATCTGGGTGTGTGCGGACACATTGAGGAAGCGCCGCACACACGTTGTTAGTTTCTCAGGGAAGTTCCTGCTTTCCCGTGACCCGGGCCTTAGAGGTTCCCTGAACCCAGCTAGACTCCCCCGCCCGCCAAACACTGCTAAAAGCCCTTGTGCCCCCACACACACTCACCCTCAGCGCGCTCCGGCCGTGATCCCCCCACCCGTAATACTCACAAAAGGCTGCCAGCGGCTGGAGAGAATCCCCCGCTCACGGTGGCCGAGAGGGGCCAGTTCAAGACAATGAGTTCCTCTCTCTGCCGCTAGAGGCCGCAGTATCGGCAATAAGCCGGCAGGTTCCTATAGCGAGGTTGTTATTACCGGGAGAATCTCATTGTGTTCTCTGCACTAATGCTGGACCCCAACAGGGGATTGTTATGTCTGGCTGCTATTTCCATTATTAGGGTATGGGATAAGGTGCCCTATAAGCTTCTTCCACCCGATGGCATTTATGAATACTTTGGCATTTTCACTTCTCTCCTGGCCCCTACTCTATATTTACTGTTAGTCCCATCTGTAATTATTCCCTTTACCTATTCATGTTCGAGGGTCATTTGTACCTGAATGTCCACGTCAATTTTTACAATTCTGTTCTGCTCTTCTTTAACCCCTTCCACAACGTTTAGATTTTTTTTTTCATTTACAAAGCTTTATGAGGGCTCCTCATCTGCAAGACAAATTGTCACTTCTGGCGGCACCATTTATTCTTCTGTGTCATGTACTGGGAAGTTAACATTTCCAATGTGATGGGATTGGCAAAAAAACACAGTTGTACCATATTCGGATGGGCTTTATTTTTACGGCTTTAAATATGTGGTCAAGATGACAATTCCCCTTTATTGCTTGGAACAACAGAAACGCAAAATTTATATAGCTTAGTTACGTTTAAATTACTGAGGGTTCACCGCCAGGAATAATAGTTTTTATATTTTGATATATCAGACCTAGCGAGGCCTAATATGTTTATGACTTTAGTTGTTTATTTATTTTTATATGTGTTTCTACATTGTTTTTCTATTATTTTAGCCTCCTAGGATACTTGAACCCTGGAGGTGGCTGATCACTTGAGCAATATACTGCAGTACAATTGTATAGCAGTATATTATAGACATACTTCTTCTATGTTACAGTCTGTTTCAGACAGACTGTAATATAGAGATCATAATGACAGCTATGGGATGCCGGTCAGGGCCCTCCAATGACATCAGTGAGGACGCCAACCTGCATTTAAATAAAGCAGTGGCCAGGAACAGACCTATTAGGTCTGCAATGGCCACAGCAGTTACCTACAGCCTGGCTTGGTCTGTAAGCAGTCTACATACAGTACAGCCCTTCATGACCGTATATACTCGAGTATAAGCCGAGTTTAAAAAAGATGTGCTGAAAAACCCAAACTCTGCTTATACTAGAATCAAGCAGCTACGGTCAAGCAGCTGCAGGGCAGTTGCACAAGATGTGACGTCAGCCGCCACTGTCATCATACTGTGTGTGCCGGCATGCACACACTCTGCTGTCAGCAGGGGCGACTTATACTCGAGTATATACGGTACATATATACATATATATATATGTATGTAAGCTAGTCAGTTTTGAAAGATTTAAATCACATTATCTCTGGAAAAGCTTTACATATCATAACAATTCTTACTTAGTTTTTTTCACGACTTGTGGGACTTTAACTTGATAGAATAGTTTTATTAATTACAAGAGGTCCCAGACCTAAGGACTTACAACAACCCCCAGTTACAGACGGACCCTTTAGTCCCAGGCTGCAATGAACAGCTGTAAGGGGTCAGTAATTAAGTTTTATTGATAATCCTTGTTCCCATGATCACAAAAAAAATTAGCTGTTTCAACTTGCATACAAATTCAGCTTAAGAGCCTAAAGTACGTATCCCAGGGACTGCAAGTACATGTTTTTTCTATATAGAATTTACAGACAAATTACTGTACTCAAAATGTGAAACAACCATGCCTATCTAGCTCCATGCTAGAGATGGGCCCCCGCCAGCTGACTTGGAGCTCTGGGCTGTTTTTTACAGCTTCCTTTCTCTTAGGGTGCATTCACACATTACGTTGAACGTATGCATTGGGGGACATATAGCAAAATATCCTGCTGGCATCTTATCATTTGATGACTTTGGTTTCATCACTGTTAGTAAGAGAGAAAAGCACAAATTCAGACCCCACTCCTTGGCCACTATTGACTATAGCATTAAAGAGAATCTTTCATCAGTTTTCACCATACAGGACTGCAGACAGTGCTAGGTATTGGCCCTGGACCTCTGTGTAACCATACCTTTGTGTGTGTTGTTAGAAGCCCCAATACTGCAAAAAACGTGTTAATTTTCCTGGACTATTGCTGGACTTGGAGGACTGTGGTGCACTAATGTGCGAAATATCTTCACTGAACACAGCACAACTTGTTGTAATTTGCACCAAAAAAAAATTACCTGTGGTTATGCCATAAATACATGCACTAAAGACAAACCTGTCCCTATGTGTTTACCTAATGTAAAGTTGCACATGAGCGAGGATCTTCAGTCAAACCCACTGCGTGTCCTGCTGGAGTGACCGGCTCAGCATTCAGGACTGTCATTTCCCCCAGCAAGTTTGACCGAGCAAAGTCCCTTGGCAGAATGTAATATTTTGGTGTTTTACTGCGATCCAAAATATTTTAGAGGTCTCGTGGGACTTTCCTTTTACTTTAAACTAATCAGTATTACATATTAGCATGGATTAATAACTAAAATGAAGAAAAAAAGAAATACATGTTTAATAATATACAACAAATCTGTATCCTCAAATTCACAGTTGCACAGCAATGTGAAATCAGCATACGTTTTGTATCACATGATAGAATGCAGCAAGCTTTAACCCTTAAGGGCACAGCCTTTTTTATTTTGACTATTGTTTAGGGTTTATTTTTGGCAGGATGAGTTTTTTTTTGGATGCTGTAAAATTGCTTTGCCTTTAACTGACTAAATATTATTAACCCTTTTTTTGCAGGATGGTCTAGGATGGGACTAAAATACAATACCCTGGTTGCACAAATTTACTGTAATACTTAAGGAGGTGATGATGCTACTTTCAGCTATAGTAACATTAGATGCCACAGGAACAGGTTTGAAGCTGGCATAAATGTCACATGCCAAAGACTATAGGAAGGAACTACCCAAGCCAAAAACACAGGTAGGAATATGAGCTCCTGAAATGATAGCTACATATGAAAGTAGGATGAACAAAGAAACATTAAATATGATAGTTAAGAATGTAAAAAAAAAAACACTGACACTGGGAAATTGTGAAGAAATGGTTTATCTGCCTCCAGATTCTCTAGATACTTGAATGTACAAGACCATCCTGGAATAGGAGATTTGATTAGCCCAAGCATAAAAAAGGACAGAAGCAGTGCTAATATATTACAGATAATAGAAGGAAATGACTTAGGTGACAAGTTTGAATTTACCGAGCTTGCATAATTTTAGCTACGCCCCTTCCGACCATTGTTAAAGGGGTATTCTGGGAATATGAACATGTGATACAAAAACCCATGATGCTATAAATAAATGAATAACAAAACTCAATGTCATTAGTCACAAAATGGAGCTTAAATAGTCTGATTTTATGATTCTCAAAATTGTATGGGATATCTAAAGTATTCAGTTACCACCAAGATGGCCACCACTGCAAACTACAAGTCCCATGATCCCTTACTTCTCAGTAAGCTCTGCTCCCAGTGATGATGATGTAATAGACTGTCCTGCTCTGTTACCATAGTAATGATGTGTAACTGTCATCACTGCACATTACCTCAATCAGATGACGTCTCACCACAACACTGGCCATACTGGATGCACTGCAACCAATCAACTACAGCCAAACATAGTGATGATCACATGACCTGCCCAGGCAGGTGCAGGACATGTGACTACCGGCCATCTTCTGTCCTGTGTCTAATCAGTCTGTTGATTTTCTCCACACAGAGCAAAGAGCCAGTAGCATTTTAATTTTTTATTATAGTTTATGTCCTCAACATTTTTCTGCTAAGGGGAGCAAAATTTTAAATAACTAATTACATATTAGCTCATATTTTAAGGACCGATTTGTATATGAATTATGCTTATTCCTGGAAAACCCTTTTAAAGATATCAGTATTTGACAATATTTTATAGGGATAAAATCTCAGGTGTACAAGATTAACACCTTGCCGACCGAGGACGAACTATATCGTCCTCGCGCAGCAGGGGGTGTATGGAGAGAGCTCACGAGCTGAGCTCTCTCCATACACAGCGGGTAATACAGCCAACACCCGCCTGTCACTGCTGCGGTCGGTGCTGGCACCGATCGCGGCAGTTAACCTGTTAAGTGCCGTGGTCGAACCCGACCGCGGCACCTAACTTACCTTTACATGGGCACCACCATCTTGGATGCCCGATCGCCGCCCCCTGGAACGTCATCGGAGGGTGGCGATCTGTTGCTATGGCAGCCTAGAGTCTCATTGAGACTCTAGGCTGCCAGGTGAAATGATTTCTAATAGCCACCAGAGGGCCGGCTATTAAAAATCATTGTAAAATAGCTATATACTGCAATACAGTAGTGTATAGTATTAGCACTCGGACCCTGCAGGCTTAAATTACCCTGGAGGATCTAAAATAATGGTAAAAAAACTAAAAAAAAAAAAAATCGTAAAAAAAAAGTAAAAGTTTAAATCACCCCCCTTTCCCTAGAACTGATATAAATATAAATAAACTGTAAAAATCATAAACACATTAGGTATCATTGCGTCCCAAAATGTCCGATCTATCAAAATATATTAGTGATTTTTCCTAGAGTTTAACCCCGTAATGGAAAATGGCGCCCAAAGTCGAAAATGCCACTTTTTTGCCATTTTGAAAAATATAAAATTCTATAAAAAGTGATCAAAAGCCCATACAGTCCTAAAAATGAAAGCATTAAAAACATCATCAAAAGTCGCAAAAAATGACACCATCCACAGCTCCGTACTCTGAAGTATGAAAAAGTTATTAGTGCCAGAAAATGGCAAAATGAAGAATTTGTTTTTTGTACAGAAGGTTTTAATTTTTTTAAATGTATGAAATTATTATAAAACCTTTACAAATTTGGTATCCTCGTGGTCGAACCGAACCAAAGAATAAAATAGACATGTGATTTGGGGCGCTCAGTGAAAGCTGTAAAATCCAAGCCCACAAGAAAACGGCGCAAATGCGTTTTTTCATAATTTTCACTGCATTCTGAATTTTTTTCCCGCTTCCCAGTATACGGCATGGAATAATAAATACCATCACTATGAAGTTCAATTTGTTACGCAGAAAACACGCCCAAACAGAGCTCTTTACATGGAAAACTAAAAAAGTTACAGATTTTTGAAGGTCGGGAGTGAAAAATAAAAATGCAAAAACGAAAAAGGGCCACGTCCCTAAGGGGTTAAAGGTAAGGTAAAGGGCAACCAGTATACAGAAACTAACATAAAATGGAAACAATAAATGAAATCAGCCCTGAGGGAGAAGTCAATCAAAAATTAAGGCTAAGGCCCCATGCACACAATCATATGGGAACCTGTGATATGGCTCCACAATTTGTCCCCCCATATAGAGGTTAATGGCAGCAGATCATGGTGAGCCCACTCTATGAAGAGAGGAGTGCTAACCCTTAGTCACAACCGTTTGCTTGCGTGGGTTACTAGAAGGGTTAATAGACTATGTAAAGCTGAAGCTCTAAAAGAGGTGTCCTTTATTCTGTATAACATTGCCTAGACAACTTACCTCTGTATACCGGGCATGTTGAGAATCCAAACCTTATATATATATATTATTGTTTTTGGGAGTGCACAATTAGGAAACCTGGGTTTCTAGTTTGTCAAATTACCAAATTAAAAATGTAAATGCATTTCTGGCTATCCCATTTCATTATTAGAAAAGACATCAAGACAAGAGAGCCATGATGTCATGATGGTGGCAAAAAAAATATACTACGATATCGATAGGGGACAATAGTCATAAATGTAATGGAGTTGCAAAAGACCTTAAAAGGGGTTGTCCACTTTCAGCAAATATTTGCTATTGTCGGTGTAATGAAAAGTTATACAGTTTTCCAATATACTGTCTGTATCAATTCCGTGCAGTTCTCTAGATCTCTGCTTGCTGCTCTTCTACAGGAAGCTTCTTTGTTTACTCCAGTGGATAGAATGGGGCAGATTTACTTACCTGGTCCATTTGCGATCCAGCAGCGCGTTCTCTGCAGTGGATTCGGATCCGGCCGGGATTCACTAAGGTAGTTCCTCCGACATCCACCAGGTGGCGCTGCTGCGCTGAAGTTCCCCGAGGCCAGCTGGAATGCCCTGAAGTTCACCGGCCTATTCCTGGTGAAGGTAAATGCAAGTTCCACGACACTTTTTTTTTTTTTTTTTTAAATGCGGCGGTTTTTCCGAATCAGTCGGGTTTTCGTACGGCCACGCCCCCCGATTTCCGTCGCATGCATGCCGGCGCCGATGGGCCACAATCCGTGCGCCAAAATCCCGGGGCAATACAAGGAAAATCTGTGCAAATCGGAAATATTTGGGTAACACGTCGGGAAAACGCGACCCCCCATTATGTCCATGGTGATGTGATGGACAGGCAGGTGCACAAACTTATCACAGAGAGCAATAGGAGCTGTGTGATAATAATGGCTCTTGCACATGCATACCCATGCCCATCCCCATCCCTATCCCATAGAAAGATGTATTGGAAAATTGTAAAACTTTTCATTACACAAACAAATATTTGCCGAAATAATACAATAATACAAAACATTGAAAAAAAAAGCCTAAAAAATGCCAGAATACATGTCATGCAACCTTTACCCATCAAAAAAACAACAATTTAAGACAAAATTATCAATTTATTAAAAAGAAAAAAAAAAAAAAAAAGGGATGAGTTTAATGACACAGATTCTACTCTTAAGTCCTATGTGTCCTCAGAGACGTTAGCAGCATGTATGTTGCTATAAGCGCTGAACCAGGCATTACACACCGTTGCAATCAGATGGTATAGGTTCTTGAACCCACGGTTTTCCAATGTTCTGTATTTATTCATACGAAGAGTTTTTCATCCGTTTAGTGTAGAATAGAAAATGTGTACACATTTATTGTAAAACCACTTACTTTCAAGGCACAGAACAGAAAATCCTTCAAACTCTGGAAGGCCATTACTTTTTAAAAGCTATGGATCCATTGTGCCCCGTTATATCTGTAGTGGCTTTTACTCTTGTACGTTTCTCTGTAACCTATTGTCTTACTCAACAAACTGGTACTGATGTTGTAAAAACCTTCCTTCGGCTTATTGACAGCCATAAACCTCTTGATGGAGGGGAAACAAAAACTAAAAACACAGCAGCACCTTAATGAAGCACGGTTGGTGCACCAAGTGCCCCCATCAAAAAGCTAGTTATAGTTTTAATTGTGCACAGTGTAACTGCAAGAATCCTTCAACTCCTGGAATGCTATAACAGTAAGATTCAGTCCGAGTCTCCACCATCATCACTCTGTGCAGAGCCTTCCACCTATTAAAAGTAAATTAGGTAATTAGAAAAATATAGGGGAACCAGTTAGAAATAAGCAGTAAAAAGGTTTTCCAGGACTAAAACATTGACCTCATCAAGCAGGTTTCTTTGTTTTTCTGTTTGACGAGGATGATAACCCCAATTGATCCCATTGCCATCAACGGGGTCTATCAGATGCAATTCCTATCCATGGTTCACAGAACTGAGCTTCTGGTAACAACAGGAGAGCTCATCTTCTCTCACCTACTCACGCTCAGTGTCCAGGCTGCTAGAGATTTGTAGATGTACAGAAAAAAAGGAAAGCGCTGATATGGCGAAGTATTTTATGGACCTCCTTTTTGGGTTTAAAGGAAACCTACCACTTGAAGTGGCAGGTTTCTGATGGCAATACCGGGCACCAGCTCAGGGTGAGCTGGTGCCGGAGCTTATTTTAGTTAGTGTTTTAAACCGCGGTATCGCGGTTTAAAACACTTTTTAAACTTTATAGCCGGCGCAGGCAGGTACGCGATTGGCGCTTACCGTGCGCGCGGCTACATAGGAAGTGAATGAGAGCCGAGCGCATACCTCTCTGCGCCGGCTATAAAGTTTAAAAAGTGTTTTAAACCGCGATACTAAGGTCCTGAATGAACTGTATTTGATTTAATGTCCCAAATGGCTCCAAATGCTTCGACACAGCCGTGATTAGTCCTTGATCACAGAATGCGAAGAGTGCAGTCAAGGACTAACCACATTGCCAGGGATGGAACTCGTTCACGTTCCATGACCAAACTGATCACTGCTAGTCTGTTTTAACCCCAGGAGGTACCCCTAAAGAGTCAATTGTACTTGTGTTCAGCATGGGATTGGCCATTAATGGATAATTATTCTGAAAAGTTAATATTCATTTAAAACAAAAAATGTTTACCTTATTATCGACTGTATTCGTCTCTTGAGAAGTTGCATCATAGTCATGAATAGATAAAGTGGCAAGCCAGCTTGCCATGGACTTTTCCTCAATTTCAGTCTGAATAATAGAAGGATAAATGTGTGATTTCTTAAAGGCCTCAATTTGTTCCTCCTCTTCTGCCCAGTCCAAAGAATCATGAAGGCCATCATTCCCAAAACGCCTATTGTACTTCTCAAAGTGGACCCTCTCCAGTACCAGCCCCAGGCCAGGAGCTTTCGGTATGTCCACCTTTTCCTCTCCCCAGCTCCGCTCCATTATAGATGATGGGGCATAGCCTTTCACTACTGCAATAACCAGTCCAATCATCTTCCGTATCTGATGCATCATAAAACTCTGTCCTTTGACTTTTATCACTGCCAGCTCCAGGCCTCCCTGCAGGAAAGGCGGCTCACAACACATTTCCATGATATAACGCTTCGCACTAGGGTCCCGAGGTCCTTTCTGGGATGTAAAATTATGGAAATTGTGAGTACCTTTGTAAAGTGCAAGCAATTCATTCACTTTATTTAAAGTTTCTTGGTCAAGACGGAAGTTTTCCTCCTGGAGACTGTGGTCTTTATGAGCAAAAGCAAAAGTAGGTAATGTGTAGGAATAGGTACGAGCATCACAAGAGTTCTTCGAGTTAAAACGCCCTGTAACTCTTTTCATTCCTTTGACAAGAAGATAAAAGTATAACATGAAACTCTATATAGCACTGCAAGATATTGGGTTTTCCCCCACAAAACATAATAATTACTTATTTATATAGCGCACAAGATAACGAAGCGCTGCGCAGACATTTAATAAAGTTAGTTATATTTAATCAAGTGACTCAGACTCTAGTATCATGAGGTGCCAGCCATAGTCTGATCTGGTTTTGGCACCACCAGCCATAGTTGAGGAAGCAAAAAATGGTTGTGAACTCCTTGTATGGTCTATGATGCAAGTTTAGAATAATTGCCTAAATTGGCTATTTAAAGCATAACTGTTATAGAGATATTACCAAATTATTATATGCGATTCCTCCTTTGAAAACAAACAGAACAATGCCCATATTATGCTGCTTGACCTTTTCTTTCCTAAGTTATGGCATTTTCTGTTGTGAAAAGTGAAAAAACTAAGACTAAAATCTGTCAGTACGGATTCATAGGGCTTAGCACATGGAGAGGAGGCAGCTATAGCAGAAATTAGGTAATCTGAGGGGTATAGCAAATGAACTACTGATTATAGGTTAAGATAACAGGCAAAGTTGTTTTACATCCCAGCTATTGATTTGTGGGGGGAAAAACCTTTACAGTTACTCTTTAAGCACAGAAAAAAAGGGGCAGTAATAATATCCATGTATAAAAATAGCCATCTATTAACATTTACTGCTTAAGTAATTGTATACAAGAATATTTCATATTCCTTTTCAGTAACAAAATACTTTAAAATGAACAGGAACATTTTTACTTTTCTTGAAAAAAAATAATGTGTGACCTCTGTCAGATAATAGCTTATTTAGTTGTTGCTTTCTTTATGAAAGTTTCCATGACTCTTGTCATGTGACCCATTGTGATTTGTGCATCTCAGGGTCTCTCACTTCCAGATGATGCAATTGCAAGGGCTACCACAGCTCAAATTTCAATGACAACTACTGATTTACTATAAACTACACAGTTATGATGCACCCTCCAATATGTACACATATGCTAGAATCTATAGTAGAGATGGTAAACCTCTAGCTGCCTAATCGATGCTCTCCCGATTGAGAAACTTAACACTTATGTTGGTGTTTTAAGAAAGCTGCAGACAAAAAGCTGTACTGCAGTAAATGCATTTCTTCCATCTACTCTGCCATCATGCAATAGGTTGGGGAAGCAGGAGTTCTCTTTATGGAGACTTTTCCTTGCAGACATGTAGAGACTTACAGCCATTGATGCTCCACTGGAGTATTTCTGTGAATACACTGAAAAATACACTTTCCAGGATGGGATTAGGAAAAGAAATGACTCTTAGCTACCATCTAAGGCCCTTATGCAAGAGGTGCAGGAATGGAAAAAAAAGGTTGACTTGACAATTGCCCAATACATATATATCCATCATATAGCTCTAGGAGGGTAAATAAATATTAATAAGACTGCCAATCTACAAAGATTAAAGAGAAACATTACCTAATATTCTGATGTGAGAAGGCAGGTTACCGTTAATCTTTTCCACTATGTTGTCTAGCAGCCATACCTTTAAGGACACAACCTGCCCAGCAGCAGAAACTCCCTAAAATGAAAAGATAAGGGTCATTATTAACCAATTTATAGAGGCACTGAGGGGCAGATACCAAGTTTTTTTTTATTCATGAGGATTACAGGCAGGAAACAAGCATAAAAAATACAAAGGACTATTAATGGGGGCATTAACATTGCAAAAGGTAAATAACCTCCTCCTAATCCGCTGCTCTGGTTAGGACACTGCCTGGGCCCCTGTGGAGATAAGCAGCTATCTAAAAGCATTTCCTGCTTGTGTTTGAATGACACCAGAAAGTAGAGAGCAGCATGGACCTCTGCTGTATCAGAACTGCAGCAGTGGGTGATGTTATGTTAATAAAGTGAAACCAACTTTAACCCCTTAAGGACGCAGCCATTTTGTAGCTTAAGGCTCAGTACCATTTTTTGGATTCTGACCTGCGTCTCTTTATATGGTTATAACTTTTGAACACTGTTACTTATCTAAACGATTCTGAGATTGTCTTTTCCCCACACGTTGTATTTCATTTTAGTGGTAAATTTTGGCTGCTAAGTTTTGCGTTTATTTACAAAAAAAGAAAAAAAAAAAAAAAAAAGATGAATTTTTAGAAAAATTTGTCATTTTCGAAATTCTAAATCACCGTGTTTTCAAGCAGATAGATTTACCACCTAAATAACTTGCCGAATAACATTTCCCATATGTCTACTTTTTCATAATTTTTGAAACGTCTGGATAATTTATTTTGACGTTACGCGGCTTACAAATCGAATAGCGATTTTCCGTATTTTCAGAATTGACTATTTTGGGGATAAATACAGTTTGAAATTAAATTTTACATATTTAGCATTAAAACCACCATAGATAACCAACCCATTTTCAAATCTGCACCCCTCAAACTATCAGAAACAGCATTTACGAAGATTGTTAACCCCTTGAGATCTTCATAGTAATTGAATCAAAATGGCGGTGAAATTTAGAATGGTCAAATTTTGTCGGTTATACGTTCATTTAGCCCTAAAATTTACACATTTCCAAAAGATAAAAAGAGAAAACCCACCATACAATTTGTTCTACAATTTCAGAGACCCCCCACATGTGGACATTACTTGTTTTATGGGGGCACAGCGAGGCGCAGAAGGGAAGGAGCCCTGCAGCTGCCAGGATTTTAGTTTTCGCGTTGCCCCCTTTTGAAGGCTATAACATTTTCGCTTTTCCGTTATTTGGGCCATGTGATGGCATTTTTTTTGCGGGATGAGATGCTTTTTCCAGTGTTACCATTTTGGGATTGGTATCACCTATTGTTGAAAATTTAGGAACTTTTTTTTGAGGTCATGAGTAGAAAAGCATCAATTCTGTACTGAATTTTTTACTTTTTTTTCCGTGTTCACCGTATAGCCTAATAAACATGTTATCTTTATTCTATGGGTCGATACGATTACGGGGATACCAGACATGAATATTTTTTCTTAGGTTTTACTAAATTTGCCAAATAAAACCCTAATGTGGGGAAAAATCTATCATTTTTGCATCACGGTCTTCCAAGTGGCATAACATTGTTACGTTTTTGGCTACAGAGCTGGTTTTGAGGGACATGTTGTACTTTGCAATAGTATCATTCTAGAGTACATATGTTTTGTTGATCACTTTTTATTGCATTTTTAGTGGGATATAATAGGTAAAAATCATAATTTTTGGCAGGTTTTTAAAGTTTTTTTTTTACGGCGTTCATCATATGGGTTCAATATTTATTTCGTTTTATTCTATGGATTGTTACGGACGCGGTGATACTATATATGTGGGGTTTGTGTTATGATTTAGACATTTGAGTGTTATATGTCTCTTTATATGTTTTGGGGCTTATGGGCATTTTTAGTGATTTATACAGTTATTTTTTATTGAAAAACATTTTTTTTTTACATTTTTTACTTGATCCACCATGGGACATGAACAAGCAATCATCTGATTGCTAGTTCATGATAATACTCTGCAATACTCGTGTATTGCAGGGTATTAGCAGTGTCAGCCTATGCAGATGCCATTTTGTAGCTTAACCCCTCAAGGACGCAGGGTTTTTCCGCTCATTTCTCGCTCTCCAACTTCAAAAATCCATAACTTTTTCATTTTTACGTGTACAGACCTGTGTGAGGGCTTATTTTGTGCGTAACAAATTTTACTTTCCCGTAATATTATTTATTTTAACATGCCATGTACTGCGAAGCTGAAAAAAAAATCCAAATGTGGAAAATTTTTTTGAAAAACCGCACGTTCTTGTGGGCTCAGTTTTTTCGACTTTGACTGTGCACTCAAAATAACACCTCAGCTTTATTCTTTGGTTCTGACGCTAATAACTTTTTCATACTTTGGCGCACGGAGCTGTTTGAGGTGTCATTTTTTGCGAAATGAGGCGACGTTTTCATTGCTACCATTTTGAGGTCTGTGCGACATTTTGATCATTTTTTCATTTAATTTTTTATGTGATGTAAAAAGGTGTAAAAGTCGCATTTCGGACATTTGGGCGCCATTTCCCGCCTCGGAGGTCACCGCCGGCCGTAACCGTTTTTATATTTTGATAGATCGGGCATTTTGAGACGCGGCGATACCTAATATGTTTGTGATTTTTACTGTTTATTATGTTTTATATCAGTTCTAGGGAAAGGGGGGTGATTTGAATTTTTATTTTTTAAACTTTTTTTTTTTTCACTATTTCTTAGACCATCTAGGGTACATTAACCCTAGATGGTCAGATGGCTCCTACCATATACTGCAATACATTTTTGCATTTTTGCCGCTGGCTCATTGTAACGAATCTCCAGAAGCCATGTAGCCTCGTGTCAAAAGAAGACCTGAGGCTACCATGGCAACCGATCGCCGGCGGCAGTGACAGGGTTGATAGCCGCGATCGGTGCAAGCACCAACCACGGTTATTAGCGGTGGGGGTTTTCTTCAAAATGCAAAAACCCCCACCTTTGTATGAAGAGGACTCAGCCCGTGAGCCCTGTTCATACACTCCTTATACCTCTGCGCCGTAGAGCTACGGCGCAGATCGTTAAGGGGTTAAAGGAAACCTACCACTTCCGTGCGCGCACGCGCCTCCATAGGAAGAGCCGGAGCTACCTCGGGGCTGTAAATCAAAATGTGTTTAAACCGCGATATAGCAGTTTAAAACACTAGCTAAGGTAAGCTCCGGCACCAGCTCACCCTGAGCTGGTGCCCGGTGTTTACATCTAATACCTACCATCAGAAGTGGTAGGTTTCCTTTAGGGCTCAGCCCCATTTTTTTGGATTCTGACTTGCGTCGCTTTATATGGTTTGAACACTTACTTATCAAAGAGATTCTGAGATTGTATTTTCCCCTTTATTTTACGGGTTGATACGATTACGGGGATACCAGACATAAATACTTTTTCTTACGTTTTACTAAATTTGTCAAATGAAACCCTAATGTGGGAAAAATCTATCATTTTTGCAATGCCGTGTTTCACTGTTACTTTTTTGGCTATGGAGCTGATTGATGGCTTGTTTTTTGTTGGACATGTTGTACTTTGCACCAGTATCATTCTGAGTACATATGTTTTTTTTTATCACTTTTTATAGCATTTTTTGTGGGATTGAATAGGTAAAAATCACAATTTTGGGAGTGTTTATAACAGTTTTTTTTTTAAACCGCGTTCATTGTGCGGGTTCAATAATTATTTACTGTTATTCAACGGGTTGTTACGGACGCGGTGATACTATATATGTGGAGTTTGTGTTCTATGTCTCTTTATATGTTATGGGGCTTTTGGGCATTTTTATTTAATTCATTATTTTTTATTGAATAACTTTTTTTTTTTTTTTACTATTTCACTTTTTCCACCATGGGACATGAACAAGCAATCATCAATCATACTAATGTATTGCAGAGTATTAGCAGTGTCAGCCTATGCACAATCATAGGCTGACACTGCCTGTAAGATGACGTCACTGACAGTGGGGGGGGGGGGGGGGGGCATGGAGAAAAGACTAAGTTTAATGCTGCGGTCACGCTGAGCGTGTCATTTAACGGGTTAAACACCCACGATTGGAGCGTCGGCTATTAGTTACAGCTGGCACCCTGTGTTTCCCGATGCCGGTTTGGCTCAGATCTTGAGCTGAACCGGCGGCTCTGCGTACGATATATCGGACGCTGAGCGCCAACTCACTGCACTCAGCGTCCGATATATGGGGTTAAAGAGAACATAAGCTGAATTCACTGTCACTATCCAGTGGACGGAGCATCTTCAGGCAAGAGTAAGGGTGCAACACTGGGACTCAGCACCAATCACACATCTTGTGGTCGATTTTAAAAGCCTCCATGGTGAACTGTGAACACCTTGGACAGATATGTTGTGTCTGAGATGATAGTATTTGCAAATAAACAAACCTAATATTAGAAGGTTTAAGACTCGCCTTATCTGTACGTGCACATCGCTGAAAGGACATCTTTTTCATTTCCTCAGCATGATTCTCAGGAATACAGCCGGACAGGACAAGAGCCTGCACAAGTTCATCTTCAATGGTTTTATACTGAGAGTTACCTACATTTCTCTGTGGAACAAGAAAGCCACAAGTCAGCAAGGAATAGCAATATTACTAGAGGCAGTGACCCCTATTCCTCCTCACTGTGGACAGGGGTTAAGGATTCTTCTGTCCACTGAGGGTCCCAGCAGTGAAGTCCTAGGACAGTGATGGTGAACCTTTTAGAGACCGAGTGCCCAAACTATAACCAAAATCCACTTAATTACTGTGAAGTGCCAACATTGCATTTTAAGCAGTAACTTATCGCTACCTGCACTTCAACATCTATCAATTGTATCGGCCCCTTGAGGCCACTAATACAGTTGAAAGAAGGAGGGCACATTCAGACTCTCATTGTAGCTTCTCACCAGGGTGTCTCTGTACAGTAAGAATGTAGGGTCCAGTAGGACGACCTACAAAGATAATGCAGTTCTATCAACACCTTCTCACTTTTCCTGCAAACAGCTTTACTGTGTCGTTTTAAAATAGTGCTGATTGCAGCATCTCTTAAATTGCCTGGGTCTGCAGGAAGATTTGGTGAATTTGGTCCTGTTTGGTGAGCTCTGTCTTGGGATCAATGGCCTGAGTGCCCACAGAAAGGGCTCTGAGTGCCACCTCGGGCACCCGTGCCATAGGTTCGCCACCACTGTCCTAGGAGATCATACTTATCTCCTTTACACACTTATTTTGCAGGATTCCCCTTTAACTGGGTATGTGTATGATCCATAAAATTAACTGCCGGAAATATGATGGTGCTATATAAATAAAGATCTATTATTATTATAAATAATCTGTAGGTACACAGAACATTAAATTAACAATAAATAAAGATTTACTAATTTCCTCTGGCACTCCCTGTATCCCGGGCCACGGTCTGGCGGAGCTTTACCCATGCTTAAAGGGGTAGGACAGCTCCGCCCCAGCAACTTCCGGATTAATTTTTATTTATAAAGCATCAACATATCATTAATTCATTTTATGGACCAGTGGGACACCAGGAACACCCGAGGAGGTGAGTAAAGCGTTTTTTTTTTGTTTTGTTTTTTTAAAACCTCCCCTTCTCTCAGTGACTGGATCAAGGAAGTGAATAACAACCTCCCACTCAAAATATAGTTATTTACTCATAGAAGAAGGATAGGAGGTTCCATGCCATCTGGGACAAATGGCTTGACTCTCCTTTTACTGCAGTTCCCAAAATTCCAACCTAGGCACACTCTCTCTGATATACATGTCTCAAAATTTTATTTGAATCCATTGTTGTGCGGCACACTTTTCACATGCAAGACTATAAGCATGCTTGATGTTCCTATATGTTCTTTTAAATTTTTACTGTGGAGACGATTCGTCTATGGTAGCGACCGTGTATTTATGCATACTGTATAATTGCACGTTGTTTACGGTTTTATTTTTCTTTATGTGGGGTCTTGTGAGACCACCATTTATATGCTGTATCTACTTTGTGAATTGTATGTCAATATTCCCTTTAATAAAGTTTTGTTGATTTAAAAAAAAAAATCCCTCCACAGCCATGCTAATTTTTTTTCTAATAGTCAGACAATCCCATTATAGGCTATATACGCATGGTAAATACTGCAACACATTGTCCAGAAATAGGAAATTCTAACATTGGCTGGGGACACGTTTGGCAAGGATGCTGTGGACATTGACATTCTCCAGAATGGGATTAAAAGGTTTCAAATTCCATCCACATGAGGAAAATCATAGTGGGTTAGCGGCCAATATCTTTGCAATAACAAAAACACGCATATTATTTTGGTCTATTATACCATTTCCCATTTTAATTTCTATGATATTCCTACCTTAATCACATCCCTCTTCTTCCAGTATCACCCATGCTATTCACAACACAAATTTCCTGCTTATCTGAGGGTAGTGGTCCAGACGAGAAGAGCAATCAATGCTTCTGGTGGACTACCTTGGTGCACTAACTGTATCATTTGCATATGTATTAAAATGCATTTCTCTAACCATGATATTAGTTAAAATAATGTTTGGGACGGTGGAATTAAAAGTTTTTTTCCTTTTTTGTTTAGCTAATAATAATAACAATTCTTTATTTATATAGCGCACACAGATTACGCAGCGCTGCACAGGCATGTCAAATTGGTCCCCTGTCAACCCGCTCCATCGCTAGTGTAGGCACCTTCCTGACTCAGTGATGGACAGCCTACAAATTGCTGATGGAGCTGCCATGATGGACAGGATGGTGTTACTGTTAAATTGACGCAAAGAGTTACAAAATGATCAAATTTATTAGCTTTCTATGTCCATCACATTCTCAATACAAAATGCCACCAAAACATTGTGGTTGGGGGATAGATTTATAAGGTTGTTTTTAGTGGTGTCTTTCCACAGCCAACCTGAAACGCTGCTTGTACAGGTCGGACATGATGGGTCATTTGACCAAATCATGTGAAGCATTCACTAAATAGCTTGAGACTGCAGCAAACACGCAATGGTTCATGAAGATTATGAAAAAGCTACCAGCTTGCTGTAGAAGGAGAGAGAAAGGTATTTTGTGCATACCGTACAGAGCTGTGTTAACTATACCTTTATGGGTGTTGTTAGTAGCAGCAGGACTGTGGAAATGCATTTATATTCCAGGATAGTAGCTAAACTTGTCTTTGAAAACTGCTGTGTTTTTTGTATATCTGCATTCAAACTGCTCCCCAGCCCCTCCCCTCTGCTATGAGATCCAACCCAAATCTTCTGATTCTGTTCTTACTCAGAGAAGAGGGGGGGGATGTGAGATCTTATACAGGAATGCATCACAGTGCTCCAGCTACAATCCTGGAATATAGATGCATTTTTCACAGTCCTGCTGATACTAACAACACACACAATGGTTACAGATCTCCAGGGCCAATATCCAACACTGTTTTCAGCTTTGTATGCTCAAACCTTTTGCACAGCCCCTTTATTTACCTGCATTCCATGGTAGCCTTTCCCAGAGTATGCCATCAGCAATACCACTTTCCTCTTTGGATGCCTCTTATTCTGCTCTTCTGGGTCCACTTTATGCCTCTTTGCATCATGTCCATTTTCTCCCAAAGCCTCAGACTCCTCTTGGAGACACGATGATTTCCTAGTTTCCCCTACATGCCTTGTTTCCCGTTTACTCTCTTTAGTTAACAGGTCGGCCATGAGAACAGGTTAGATGGTATCTCGCTGCACTCAAAATGTATAACTGCTATGAGGAAACTTTCCTGTAAGACACACCAATAATAGGCAACATTGTTATTAAATACTGTCCTCAAATTCAAAAATCTATAACTTTTTTATTTTTCCATGTAAAGAGCTGTGCGAGGGCTTGTTTTCTGCATAACGAATTGCACTTAATAGTGACAGCATTTAAAGGAGTTGTCCGAGAGTTATGAAAAAAATTTTTTAAAGTGGCCGGGAGGGGGCTGCTTAAAGAAATAAAGATGTACTTAACTTCCGACGCCCTCCGGGTGTCCCACACTGCTCTCGCTCCGGTCCGCGCGCCATGTAAACAAACAGGACCGCAGGAGCAGTGCTGGATTCGGCTTCCAACCGTCGCTATTCACAGCACTGTGTATGGGGGCCGGATGGTTGTCAGCTGAATCCACCACTGCTCCGGCGGCCATGTTTGTTTACATGGCGCATGGACCAGAGCGATAGCAGAATGGGACACGAGGGGGGCGTCGGAAGGTAAGTACATCTTAATTTTTTTAAGCAGCCCTCTCCCGACCACCTTTTGTTTTTTTCATAACTCTCGGACAACCCCTGGTTTGCGGGAAAAAAATTCCAAGTGTAGTGAAATTGGTGTAACTTCTGGTGTCTGCTTTATTCTTTTGGTCAGTATGATCACGGGATTCCAAATTTATATATGTTTATAATATTTTCATACACTAACAAAAATTAAAACCTGCTGTACAAAAAAAAAGAAATGTTTTTGCCATCTTCTGGCACTAATAACATTTTCATACTTCGGTGTACGGAGCTGTGGGTGGTGTCATTTTTTACTTTTACAATGCCACCATTTTAAGGACTGTACGGCCTTTTGATCACTTTTTATTGATTTTTTAAAATTTTTCAGAATTGCAAAAACGTGCCATTTACGACTTTGGTTGCTAATTTCTGTTACAGGGTTAAACGCCTGAAGTAACAGTTATTATATTTTGATAGATCGGATTTGAATTTTTAGGTTCAAATTAACCTATCAGGCAAATTAACCTATAAAACTAAATATATTTTCATAAATAGCCATTAGAAAGCATTGCCCCTATCCTTACATCGTCCTTCTACATGGAGGAGATCTCATAGATTTGGATTTCAGTTCATAGGACATGTCTCAGCCTCACTACAGCCACCATGTCCATATATTGAAATCCAGATCTATTTGATAAAGGTCGCCCTGACCGAAACGTCGACTTCATCTATTAATCTGTTAATACTGTACATAGGCCACTAATGTATACATCACATACTGAATAAATGCAAAGAAAATACTGATGAAAACCTTGCTGAATTGGATTAAGAATCCTACATGTGCACCATCAACAGTGTGCAGTTCCTTTAAGGCCCCTTCCACACTAGCGAGTGTGATGCGATGAACTCGCATCACACTCGCAACGCAGAGTTTGTATGTAAGTCAGAACTGTATACTTTATTATTGTAACCCCAATCAAAAATGTTTTGGTCTATGTGACAATTGGATTTTAAAAATGTTGGGTTGTCATAAGAACCAGGATTAACAATAAAGCTTAATTACAGACACATTTTATAACTGTTATAGCAGTTTATTGTAGCCTAGGGCTAAAGTACAGTAAATTACTAATATCCAGAGGTCCGTTTGTAACTAGGGGTCATCTCTGTAAGTCGTGTGTTCTTAAGTAGGGGATTGCCTTAGAGTAGTGGTGGCGAACCTATGGCACGGGTGCCAGAGGTTGCACTCGGAGCCCTCTCTGTGGGCACCCAGACCTTCACCAGAGAGGACATAAGGGATGTTCATGGATTCCCAGACAGCCCAGGACTTGCTGCGCTCAGTGCTGTCTTAAAGCGACAGTGCTGCCTGAGACTACAGGAGGAATGAGAAGGTGTGGGCAGATCTGGATTATCATTGTAGCTCCAGCTCCAGGCCCGAAAATTCTTCCTATTCAGGGGAACCCGAATTTGTCACCATTTCTTTCTACTGTATTGGTGTACTTAGGATACTGATACGATTGAAAGCTATAAAGAGAAGGGAGCAAGAAGTTACTGCTTAAATTGTACTTAAAATGTTGACACTTCGGGATAAATAAGTGGGTTTTGGTTGTATTCTGGGCACTCCGTGTCTAAAAGGTTCGCCATCACTGCCGTAGAGAGCTAGAGGAGACCTTTTAGAATTCTTAAGTTCTCGGTTTCAAAGTTTCAGATTACTGCATGTAATAGTGTATCCAGGTTTTTCTTTGAGCCGCAAGGTTTGTTTGGAGATCCACAGTATTGCCTGTAACTTTGTATCCATGCTGTGTTATTATATATGCTTAATAAAATAAGATAAGATAATCCTTTATTAGTCCCACAGTGGGGAAATTCACAGCGTTACAGCAGCAGAGAGGGTACAGAGAGTGAAGTACAAACTATGACAACAATAATATTAAGGATAAATGAACAAAAAGAAAAGGGGGATAAAAAGACAAAAAAGAGACAAGCAATGATCGGCAGTTTGATGTTTAGTCTGTGGATGGGACCTGCAGGGACTGGTTAGGTGAGGGGTGCAGGTTACTTCTGTTTGGGCCTTGTTTGTTGAACAGCCTGATGGCAGCGGGGAGGAATGACATGATACAGTAGATTACCACTTACCTTTAAAGATGTTCTTTTATTCTTTCATAAGGTTTTAATAATTTGTACGAGGCCGCGCCCATTCCGAAGGCGGAGTTACTCTGGTAACGTGATGTTTATCACATGGCCGTGACATCACACGCTGAGAAAGAGCGCGGTCTTTAAATAGATCTATAGCTCAATGTGAAAGTAGGCCATGACCAAGCTCGGATGAGCGAAACGCGTAGGTTGTCTCCCTGTTATACTGTGATTTTTATGGTTATGCACCTTGCCAAGAAACATACTTTGGATTTGAAACTTAATAAAAAGGAGATTTTTATAAACTTTATTCGCCCGAAGCACTGGAGAATCTTTTTACTGGAGTTACGCACTTATGAACACACTTTTATATTACATACACACACACATAAAGCTCTAAACTCACACACTGACTTTTATATACTCGTATACACTTATATGCACACATTTATACACTCATATATACATTTATACACAAATACATGCAGTTTATACACACTCGTACAGTATATACACATCCATACATTTATACAAACTATTTTTATGCCATATATACACATCAAATTTGCACACATACTGTATAGTACGTACACATTATATACATACATATAGTATATATACATCATATACTAATACATAGAGTATACACTCACCGTATGTACACATATATGCCATATATAAACACACCATATATACACATAGGGGTTATTTATCAATTGCCAGCTGCTGCTCCGGCACAGCCTTCCGCGCCCTGTGGGTGTCCCGCGCTGCTGACGCTCCGGTCCGGGTGCCATGTAAACAAACATGGCCGGCCGTGCACGCCTGTTGTCGGGTCCGGCCGGAAGCTGAGTGCAGCACTGTTCCGGCGGCCATGTTTGTTTACATGGTCCCCGGACCGGTGCAACAGCAGCGCGGGACACCGGAGGGCACCGGAAGGTAAGTAGTTATTTTTTTAAGCAGTCCCCCCACCTTTAGTTAATTTTCATAACTCTCGGACAACCCCTTTACGGCTGGGCTGGGCTATTTAAAAACAATAAACATGTACTTACCTCCTCCGGCTCCGCCGATGTCCCGCGCCGCGTTCCCACAGAAGCCGCGCACAGGGAGTTTCCGGTCCGTGCTATGGCCGGCTCCCCCCATCCGTCCCTATCTCTCAGCGTTGTAAGCGCTTTGTAATGAAACTGGCGCACAGAGAAGACGGGCAGCTGCATGGGACATCGGCGGCGCCAGGCGAGGTAAGTACATGTTTATTATTTTCAAATAGCCCTCCCCAGCCCTGCCCTTAGTAATTATTAAGACCCGGATAACCCCTTTAAGAACAAACGACTTACACATATACACTCACCGGCCACTTTATTAGGTACACCATGCTAGTAACGGGTTGGACCCCCTTTTGCCTTCAGAACTGCCTCAATTCTTCATGGCATAGATTCAACAAGGTGCTGGAAGCATTCCTCAGAGATTTTGGTCCATATTGACATGATGGCATCACACAGTTGCCGCAGATTTGTCGGCTGCACATCCATGATGCGAGTCTCCCGTTCCACCACATCCCAAAGATGCTCTATTGGATTGAGATCTGGTGACTGTGGAGGCCATTTGAGTACAGTGAACTCATTGTCATGTTCAAGAAACCAGTCTGAGATGATTCCAGCTTTATGACATGGCGATTTATCCTGCTGAAAGTAGCCATCAGATGTTGGGTACATTGTGGTCATAAAGGGATGGACATGGTCAGCAACAATACGCAGGTAGGCTGTGGCGTTGCAACGATGCTCAATTGGTACCAAGGGGCCCAAAGAGTGCCAAGAAAATATTCCCCACACCATGACACCACCACCACCAGCCTAAACCGTTGATACAAGGCAGGATGGATCCATGCTTTTATGTTGTTGACGCCAAATTCTGACCCTACCATCCGAATGTCGCAGCAGAAATCGAGACTCATCAGACCAGGCAACATTTTTCCAATCTTCTACTGTCCAATTTCGATGAGCTTATGCAAATTGTAGCCTCAGTTTCCTGTTCTTAGCTGAAAGGAGTGGCACCCGGTGTGGTCTTCTGCTGCTGTAGCCCATCTGCCTCAAAGTTTGACGTACTGTGCGTTCAGAGATGCTCTTCTGCCTACCTTGGTTGTAACGGATGGCGATTTGAGTCACTGTTGCCTTTCTATCAGCTCGAACCAGTCTGCCCATTCTCCTCTGACCTCTGGCATCAACAAGGCATTTCCGCCCACAGAACTGCCGCTCACTGGATGTTTTTTCTTTTTCGGACCATTCTCTGTAAACCCTAGAGATGGTTGTGCGTGAAAATCCCAGTAGATCAGCAGTTTCTGAAATACTCAGACCTGCCCTTCTGGCACCAACAACCATGCCACGTTCAAAGGCACTCAAATCACCTTTCTTCCCCATACTGATGCTCAGTTTGAACTGCAGGAGATTGTCTTGACTATGTCTACATGCCTAAATGCACTGAGTTGCCGCCATGTGATTGGCTGATTAGAAATTAAGTGTTATCGAGCAGTTGGACAGGTGTACTTAATAAAGTGGCCGGTGAGTGTATATACAGGCGGTCCCCTACTTAAGAACACCCGATTTACAGATGACCCCTAGTTACAAACGGACCTCTGGATATTGGTAATTTACTGTACTTTTGCCTTAGGCTACAATAAACAGCTATAACAGTTATTACAGGTGTCTGTAATTAAGATTTATTGTTAATCCTGGTTCTTATGACAATCCAACATTTTTAAAAATCCAATTGTCAAAGTGGTACAAAAAAATTTGACTGGAGATACAATTATACGTAAAATATAAAGTTCCGACTTACATACAAATTCAACGTATATATACACACACACACAGTATATGTGCACAGATAAAGATAGATACTTTCTTTTTTCTGGTCCTAGTGGGAAGTGGTGCAGGGAGGTGAGAGGGTGGGACCGTTTGTGTCGGCAGGAAGTTGAGGACCGGGGTTAGGAAGTCTGTCAGGCAGTGTCCTCCCGAGGGGTGCCCTTCTTTCTTCACGTGTTGGTGTTTGTTCCTAGTGCGTGCCATGACATGAAATTATTGAACATGCTTATTGACATTTATGGAAAGCTTTGGTGTAGACAGCATCAAATTATAATTATTTTACATACTGTGAATATTGCACAACTTGAAGAGGTATTCCTCTTTCAGCAAATTAATATTGTTGTTTTTATGATTAAAAGTTATACAATTTTCGAATATACTTTCTGGAATAATTACTAATGGCTTGTGGTTTTCTAGATCTCTGCTTGCTGTCCTTCTATAGAAAGCTTCTATGTCTACATCCAGTGGACAGAAATCTGACCATGGTCACACAGGTGCACAGCTCATTATATTACAGAGATTAATCAGATGTGTGTGTTATAACGAGCTGTGGTCCGATCTCTGTCCACTGGATTTAGACATAGAAGCTTTCTATAGAAGGACAGCAAGCAGAGATCTAGAAAGCCATAAACCATTAGTAATTGATACAGAAAGTGAATTAGAAAGTTTATAATACAAACAATAAAATAAATTTGCTGTAATAAGAATACCCCTTTAATGGCCCACATTTATCAAAACTAATGCAGTCTACCGGTGCATCCGATTCATCAAAAGTGGCGCATGGTCTCTCTCTTTTCAGTGCAAAGTCATAGAAAAAACTGGCGCAAACACTTTAACACCTTCCCGCTGAGATCCTTCTTTGTTTTTGCATTTCCATTTTTTACTCCCCACCTTCAAAAATATATAAAATACTTTTGTTTTCTGCGTCACTTTATAGTGATGGTATTTAATATTACATGCCGTGTGCTGGGAAGCGGGAAAAAAAATCCAAATTCTGTGAAAATGGTGAAAAAACGCATTTGCACCATTTTCTTGTGGGCTTTTACGGCTTTCACTATACGCCCCAAATGATGTGACACCATTAATCTTTGGGTCGTACACCCGCAATACTAAGGAAAGGTGTTTACAAATGTCGCCCAATGTCCATGCAAAAAGAATGTAATTTACTTTAAAGTATTTAAAGGAAATCAGCCATCAAAATCAAGCATGATAAACTCGGCAACGTGACTTCTTATACTTGTTATCCAGGGCCTCCTTCCTTTGAAAATCAAAATGTAAAATTATGTTAATAAGCTTGAAGTGCTGCTGGGCATGTTACCAGAGCCCCTCTATACTGCAAATTCACAGGCCGTTATACTATTTCACCCTACTTCTGCCTGATATAAAGTTGATTTTAGAATGGAGGAGGCCATGGTTCACAAATATAAGAAGATTACCACAATAATCAGTAACCTGGCATTCAAGTGAACCCACCCCAAATAAATACTTAGTAAAAAAAAACATTGCCCTTACCCCTAAATGGTTCCTTTTTATGGTTGCACTGTAAGCGAGTCATGCATATTTATGATGGTCTACACTGCACTACCTTTACTTGCTGGAACCTTGAGAGAGACTTCTGAAAAGCTTCAGAGAATTCCTAAGGGAGGGGTGAGGAAGACAGTGGTTGCTTGTGACTCGACTCTTCTACATCATTTGCCAATCGCTCAGGTAGGAGGGGTTGAAAGTGACACTCACTATGTAAAGTGAAATTAACATTGCTCCTCATCCCTCCCTTGAGTGTGTCAGTGAGGAAGGGGGGTATAGCTTTACTGGAAAAGAGGGCATCAATAAAACCCCTTTTTTTAGAAGAATGCTGGATCTAATGCCATGGATAGAGGCATTAGTGGAACATGTCTAAAGACTTATAACAAGTACTGTGTGTAGTTTGTGGGTGGGGGTCTCTGGTGACCAGTTCTCTTTAAAGGCTCTTTTTCTTTTAATAAACATACAGTCAATTAAATATCAAGATTTTATTAATTTTTTTTCTTTTTACATTTTCGTATTGAAGGTATACAAATAAAATAAATCAATGTAACACACAACATAAATGGAAGAAAATCAAAAAACAATCATATCCAAACGTTATCCATACTATTTTTTTTTTGTTACAAAAGCAGACATTCCACATCATAAATTCCCAACCATGTGTTTTATCACCCAAAACAGCATATTCCATATTTTGCAGTATACAAACAGCATACTTATTGAGGATGTGTAACTAGCTAGTATCAGGACCTGTCATTAGATTAACCCTCCCACTTGGAAAAGTCAAGCTGACTCAATCCAGCAGAGTCATTCTAGAAATGTAAGCCAATGGTGCAACTTAGGATTGCAAAGCTAAGGGTAAGTGTTGACCAGTCACTAGCCGTCAACTGGAAAGGCTTCCCAATGTCCTGCACGGAATTAGTAACGCTCTAAAACAAAGTCTTGTTCAACATTTTTCCATCTGGGCACTCACACAGCATACATAAGCACACATACCAACGCAGAACAATTCACCTCCCATTGGATAGAAGTACAGTAATGGGCTTCATTCAGAGTATCAGTTGCCCGCCTATCAAATACTCTGTTGCACTGTGGTACTAAAGGAGTTAAAAGGACACTTTCCATTGTGAAAAATCTGAGATTTTTCTTTTTTTACTTTACCTTTTAAATTTACTTATTGTATTTTTTGGCTAGCACACAATAAATACCAAATCTTTGAATAAATGCTACATACAACAACATAAAAATGTGATAAAAATGCAACCAAACTAATGGCAAATAAAAACACAGTTACTTCACCCTTGCTGCCAGAGGCCAAACAATACCAAACACAAGTAAATATATTTTGCTTCTGGAAAACAAATTAATTCTAGGTCTTTTTCAGGCCTCAAGGCGCTTAATGTTTATTGACTTAACGCATTAAATAAAATTTCAAGTATTGAGAAGTAAAATTGTAGAAGCAGTGGTGCATGCTCTCGACATGTTACTAGAATAACCAGGTCTTTTGTGGATTCTACGATGCAGGACTACACAAGGATGGTGAATTTATTATGCTAGCCCCTGGAGCCTGAAACTAGGATGACACCATAAATACTGTTTGACCTGTGACTATAGTTCGGTCTGTTGTCAATCCATGTCAATGTTATCTCCCTCGATATGACCAAACCGCTTCAAAAGACCTGTAAACCATAAGTTGCTGAGTAATACTTCTGGATCTTAGCAGAGTCTTTATTCCATAACAGAAGCTCCAAGCAGATCCTATTTCTGCCACATTCAATTATTTAGTCCATCCATGACTTGTGGTTATCAACAAGCAAATTATTCAATGCAGGTTTGTATTTGGGATTTGTCATCATGGCCATACATTGCATCTTGTCCAGATTAGAAGCAAATCCCTCTTTGAAATGGATGGCATTGGGTGGGTAGGAGTTTAGAAGTGGCAATATCCCAGGTTCGGCTGCTAGGGTCTTGATGAAAATCCTAGTTATCCAAGTCCATTCTTCTAATAGTGACCCTGCCTACACAAGCGTGGTAGATCTGTGTCATGTATATAAGCGCAGACAGGAGCAGCGACTCGCGTGACTATTGTCTATGTTGCACACGTGTGGATCAAACAATAACAAAACTGCTGATAGGAAGACAAAGAAACAAACATGATAGTTGCATCTTACTGCAATTTACAGTTCTTGTAAAATCTACATTATATACACACATATATATATATATTTATGTACACTAAAGTATTTACACTGGTAGTGTAGTACAAAAAGGAAGAAGACTAGAGAAGTAACCGTGGCTTCTAGCAGGCTGGCATTTAGCCTTCTGTGCCGGCTCTGGGCATCCATTCCATTAGAATATTATTATGTTCTCTATATGTCCAGGAAAACATTTTTGGTTGACTTTCTCAAATCTTCATTAAAAGTGAATAAAGTGCACAAAAAACCTATGTATAAGAGAACATGCAGGGAAATGATATTGGTACTCAACACTGCACCATGTCACTCTGTCCTGTCCTTCTATTTGCTACATGTGCGACAAGTTTATGATCCATATGATTCACTCCTTCCCTAAATTCCCAGGAAGGCCTTCGTAAACTTGTCAAGACGGAGAGTGTGGAATTTATGTCTATGAAGCTTAAGGAAGAGAAAGGAAATAACTAAATCATCTGAAATCCCTGGATTACGCTGGGTAAAGTCCATGAGAAAAACTCCTGTGCAAAAGTAACTCCAAGTCCTCAAAGCCTTGGCAAGTAAAATACAGTAACTGCTCAACTTTCCTTCTTCCGATTTCCACAATATTCCTCTGTACATGAGAGAAGAGATCCAGCCGAAGATCTAAATTGATTGTATGACTGTGCAAAACTTAATATCAGTTGCAGATCTGCAAACCATTTAATGGTGGCTTGTGTATTATATTACAGGATATTCACAAATCTGCCCAGTGAGGTCCAGCTAGTGGGGGATGGAGGGATCACGGGTAAAGTAACCATGGAACCAATGATGAATCTTCTTACATTGTTCTGCTCTTGGTTGTACTACTAGACAGGTCTTGCCTCTCACTTGTATGGCAGTGTGTTTTACACCAAGCTGGACACTCCACAAGTTACATGTACTTTGCATGTATTCTTGGCATTCATATCCTATAAGAATATAGGGCACCATGTTTTACTATCTCCTTTAAGTATTCCTGTTACTATAGCAATGTTAAGATCTTTCAATGCTTATGTGGGTAAAAAAATGTTATGGGAGATGGGTGTATCCATTCACTATAGAGATCACTGATCCTTTATAGGAGTTATCGTTGATAGCCAGAAATGTGAAGCATGCTGCTGACATGAAACTGTACACAGTGCTGGCAATGCTTTTCTTCCAAAATGAGAGGAAATGTAACAGGAAGACGTCCGGGACATGGGCTTATGCACAAATGCTGCCTTGAAGTGAAAACAGTCGGCGCTCTATACAAAGTTTACCTGTAAGAAGAAGAAAAACATTTATAGTATGTCTATAACAATTCCTTTGTTTACATAGTGCACACAGATTACGCAGCACCGCACAGAGCTTTTCCAAATCAGTCCCTGTCCCTAATGGGTCTCACAATCTAATCAACCTACCAGTATAGTTTTTGGAGTATCGGAGGAAACCGGAGGACCCAGAGGAAACCCGCGCAAAAACGGAGAGAACATACAAACTCTTTGCAGATGTTGATCCTGGGACATGAACCCAGGTCCCCAGTGCTGCAAGGCTGTAATGCTAACCAATAAGCCAGCGTGCTGCCCTAAATAATAGATGGCCCAGGACAGCATAACATTTAAAGGGAACCTGTCAGCAGAAATTGACCTGAAAAATCACCACTAGTATGTTGTTAAGATTAATACCTTCCAGCACATGTCTCTTTCATGGCCCCACTTAGAACAAAGAACTTTGTATTAAGATGTAAATTGAATGTATAAGGTCAAGGAGGCGGAAATTTTAGCAATGAAGTCAAGCTCTCTACACCTCAGAATGCCCTCTGTGCCATGCTCATTCACCCAGCTTCAGGACAGCCAGATAGTGATGATCCCGGGACGTAAGGGCATTAAATACAGCAGAGGGAGCATTCTGAGGCGTGAAGAGATTGACTTCAATGCTAAAATTTCCACCTCCCTGTCATTGTACATCCAATTTACATCTCAATTCAAAATTGATTTTCATGATGATGCAACAACATTGGGACTTAAAAGGAACTTCATCAGGGGGGTGTTTAGCAGCTTGATAACAAACGCATAGTGGTTTACTAGGGCAATTTCTGCTGATTCTGGGTTCCCTATAAATAAAAAAACATTTTTCAGTGAGTCATCACTTTTACATTAGGCACCAATAGATTGGTGTCTTTTTACATCCCCTGTGTCAAGAGATTACAAGTAGTAAATGTGATGAGGGTACATGATTTAATTTTTCTTCCAACCCTGGTACATGTGCTCTATACATATAGAAACTAAAGTCAGTACACCTTGTGCGCATGTGGCCAGGTTCCCAGAAGCCTCAAGTCACCAGACCCCCACCAGTTTTACCACTTGGTATCTCCGGAAGACAAGATGTAAAAAGATGAAGGGAAGCTACAGTGTAGAGGCCCCAAACCTACTGATCTGATATAATCGCTGTAAGCTATGCTCTTCCATGTATAATCCAAACAGACAGAAGGTTTTATGTGACCAGGGCTAGGGAACACCTTATAGCCAAAATTCTGTAGATGTAGAGGAGGCTGCAGTTTGGATTTGAAATGATAAATGAAATAATGAAAAGAAATCAAATAGTGTTTACTGATTTATCCTGAATTAAGGTGGCCATAGCCTTCATGTGCACAGATGTGAAAACTAACATTTAGTAACAGACACAAGGATGCAAACTTACATTTGCTGATATTTTCTATATCTGTCTGGTCATTCATAAAGTTAACTAATCCGTCCATCAGGAGCAGCGCTTTCTGATATCTCTGCACACAGTCTTCTCGATGGTGGAACATTTCATCTAGGGCTGCTGACTGCACCTGTAAGTAAAGCTAAGTATTAGAACAGATCTTGAGATATATTCTCCAACAGTAAGTTTCTCTGAAAACAAAATATATTTCAGGCATTTGGATTAGGGTAGATATATAAGTCCTATTTATAGTGGGGCACTATACCTACTGAACCATGGTACAGAGTAACTGTCTGAGACAACAGTGTGAAATATTAAAGTGAAGATTCTCTTCTTTAAAATTGCACCAGAACTGTGTTTCTAGGTGTCCCAGTACAGAAGTTATATCTGTTTAAAATGCCCCCCTCTATGGAGAAATAGGAGGGAGCTGTAGGGAAGAGGGAGCTGAAAGATGCAACTGCTACATGCAAGAAACATAGACAGGAGGTGCTCTCATTTAAGGAAAATGCCATTGCTTGACATGAGAATGATGTGGAGAAGCCTTTTCAATATTATATCAATAAAACTGGTTGCATTGAAGAACCTACACTCAGTACTTCCAGCTTAACCAGCATCCAGTGATGTTACTTATCAGAAAATTCAGTTCAACACCCAAAGAACTGGTTAGGAACCCATGGTAATACTAATCTCTAAATTGGATTGGACTTCCACTCACCATCTGGACCGTATAGCTAAAGATGAGTTTTTCTGCTGTGATGCTGTTGATCCGGTCCATAAGCTTCTGTTTGTCAGCAAAGAACCTTTGAAGTCGCATATTCAGGCAATGACAGGAAGACACACAAGATTTGTATAGATCATTCAGCTTCTTAACCACTACGGAAACAAAAAGCTTAGAAAGTTAGCACCTCTCTAAATCAGGTCATGTCCTCAGCGCCAAATAGGGCAATACAATATAGTAACCGAGAAATTACATCTGTGTTATGTAAGAGGAACCAACTATTGAAGCAGGTCAAGGACCTTCAGGATCGGTCAGGAATCTACAGTGTACAAGAATAAGCAAATAGTTCCAAGATGTCCGACAGGTTGGATTCTGACCCGTTCAAGTAATTGTTTATTTAGAGATAGGTGGTGATAAATCAGCATGGAAGCAATTTTCCCACAAGGCTATAACAATACAGCGGGGGAACCGTAGCTGTCAGCAGAACAAATAACATTTCTGTAACGTCTATGGAGAGCTTTAGAAAGCCTCAGTGAAGCTTTCCTGTCCATGTATTTTTGCATTCACTCCATGTAGACCTACCTTGTTTAACGGTAGAGGAGAGACACAATTTTCCAGTCTTGACATGCTCCATGGCAGTCTGAAGTCCACTGGAGAGAAGTTCTGCTGCTTTGAGATATAGAACCAGCTGCTCTGCATAACTGATAGGAAATAAAAAAGATAAATGAGTATGCCTCACATAACAAAATTATTTGCTGGAAACATTAATGCTATGTTGGTACCTCTGCTATTTGCTGCTATTTTTGCTATTTGTTGTCTATATACAACCTTATCTAACCTTATCTTTAAGGCAATGACATATATATGGTTAACAACATAGCTAAGATATACTTAAAAGACGTCTATCACGAGGGGGTGTCTTACAGTTGAAAGAAGAAGAAAAAAAAAAACTAAAAAGCTGTGAGTGTGCCTCAGGGGTCTTTTATGACTTCATGGGGACATATAATATGAAAAAAAAAAAAAAAAAAAAAAAATTATATATCAATTCTTCGTGGCATAGATTCAACAAGGTGCTGGAAGCATTCCTCAGAGATTTTGGTCCATATTGACATGATGGCATCACACAGTTGCCGCAGATTTGTCGGCTGCACATCCATGATGCGAATCTCCCGTTCCACCACATCCCAAAGATGCTCTATTGGATTGAGATCTGGTGACTGTGGAGGCCATTTGAGTACAGTGACCTCATTGTCATGTTCAAGAAACCAGTCTGAGATGATTCCAGCTTTATGACATGGCGCATTATCCTGCTGAAAGTAGCCATCAGATGTTGGGTACATTGTGGTCATAAAGGGATGGACATGGTCAGCAACAATACTCAGGTAGGCTCTGGCGTTGCAACGATGCTCAATTGGTACCAAGGGGCCCAAAGAGTGCCAAGAAAATATTCCCCACACCATGACACCACCACCACCAGCCTGAACCGTTGATACAAGGCAGGATGGATCCTTGCTTTCATGTTGTTGACGCCAAATTCTGACCCTACCATCCGAATGTCGCAGCAGAAATCGAGACTCATCAGACCAGGCAACATTTTTCCAATCTTCTACTGTCCAATTTCGATGAGCTTGTGCAAATTGTAGCCTCAGTTTCCTGTTCTTAGCTGAAAGGAGTGGCACCCGATGTGGTCTTCTGCTGCTGTAGCCCATCTGCCTCAAAGTTCGACGTACTGTGCGTTCAGAGATGCTCTTCTGCCTACCTTGGTTGTAACGGGTGGCGATTTGAGTCACTGTTGCCTTTCTATCAGCTCGAGCCAGTCTTCTGTGCCATCTCCTCTGACCTCTGGCATCAACAAGGCATTCCGCCCACAGAACTGCCGCTCACTGGATGTTTTTTCTTTTTCGGACCATTCTCTGTAAACCCTAGAGAGGGTTGTGCGTGAAAATCCCAAAGATCAGCAGTTTCTGAAATACTCAGACCACCCTTTTGGCACCAACAACCATGCCATGTTCAAAGGCACCCAATCACCTTTCTTCCCCATAATGATGCTCGGTTTTAAACTGCAGGAGGTTGTCTTGACCATGTCTACATGCCTAAATGCACTGAGTTGCCCCATGTGTTTGGCTGATGAAAATTAAGTGTTAATGAGCAGTTGGACAGGTGTACCATAAATTGGCCGGTGAGTGTGTATATATATATTATATATATAATATATATATATATATATATATATATAATATATATCCATAAAAATACACATTAATATTTTCCAATAAAATTGTAAAAAATCCTGCTACACAAAAAAACATCATTCATAGTTTCCCCGAGACTACACAAATTATATATCACAACGCTAGGGAATAATTTTAATGGTCATAATGACAAGCTCACCTCCACTCTCGGCTAAGGAGGCTAATCTGATCGGCCACTACGCTCTCTTGCATTTGGTACTCGGAGGTTGCAGAAGCAGTCACGTCAACAGAGCCGCCTTTGAACTGCGATTTCCATAATAGAATGAGCAAAGGCAAGTGTGAAACGGAGGCTGCGCAGTGTGTCCGTGTGCTCCTGCTGCAAATAAAAGTGAAATGACAGAGTTTGATGATGAAAACTCACAAATCAAAAGTTGTAATCTACATAGATGGGCAGAATCTTGGTTATGGCAGCAATTCCTTCTCAGTGTAATAATCTTTATTAATATAGTGCCATCATATTCTGTATATGTATCTGTAAGTGCTGCAAATAAAATAAGACAGAGAGAAATCGCATCATTGGATGAAACAATAGGAATAGGCCCTGCTTGCAAGAGCCACAATCTGCGAGACAATAAAAATCTGCGTGGTCACCGGTGTAGTGATTGGACATCAATTATCTGCCAACCTTTATATATTCCAGATATATTTAGTATAGCATACCCTGCTTCTATGATAAACTACATAACCGTAAAGCAGGAAGAGCAAAACTGAACCTTTTCTCAAAGTTCTGACCTCAATATAGTGAATGAATCCAACTAAACCACAAATGACTGTGATTCCTCAGATTCCCATGATAATCACTTTATAGGTGACCCAGTAGTTCTTGCTTACATAAGAGTGGTTGTGTGGCGCAACACTGACTAAACATGACCGGATTATGTGCTGCTTTTCAAGCTGAATAAGTAGTCATTGGGAAAGGCTCATATTTCCCATGGCAAGGCACTGTAACCTGTCTGTAAATTTTGGGTGGCCCACTCATGAGATCTCTGAGATTTATTACTGCAGACAAGAAGGACAACTCTTTCATAGGACGATGTGTGTGTTCACAGGAAATAACTTTGCTAATTTTAGCAAACTAAATTCAGATCGAGGGGATCTGCCACTATCATGTTCCCCAAACTACTACAAAAAGGATCTTACCTCCATCAGAGTCCTTCAGGAAGCTCAGGCACTTCAAACATTACAATGCCTTCTGCATTTGCCATCCCATTGTCAGGGAATGCATATCTAAGGCTTGAGGGGGCTTCAAATGTTTCGCCACCTGCGCCAACCACAAGATTCTTCCAGTGTATGAACCAGCAGAGCTTTGAGAGCTGGATGATCCCACTGAGAGAGAAAATAAGTAAGCAGACATTGATTGAGAGGTCCAGAAGTAAAACGGAACAATCTGAAATGAAATAGAGATGCTTAGCGGAATTACCTGAGAAAAGGTGCGTGCGTGTTGTCTGAGGAGGAGTCATGCCATCCGGAGGAGATCCCACGGTGAAAATGACAGGGGCAGGACTGATAGAGCCTGGTGCCCCACTGTGCAGGTTCCCTCCATAACCAATTAAGGGAGCTAAATAAGATTGGAAGTATAGAAGATTCTCATTACTGGCATCTATATCATAGTGACTAGACAAGTGCAAGTGGATCAGCTAAAGCTGCTGGCATCTCATAGTATAGGATACCGACGATTCCTCACAATACTCGTAGCAGATAGGGTGTTGGCAAATCTTGCATTGTATTTCACAAAAGGTATATCCCTCTATATGCTGCTTTTAAATTACGGTATTACATTTAAATAAAGAAAATGTATAAAACAGCAGCAAAAATAAAAGGCTACAAAAAAACAATAACTATCGTGCATTAACACTAGAGGGCGTCATGAGAGGAATGCTGCCTGGGGTTATAATGTCTGCCTAGGTTACATATGACAACTTCAATACAGAGCCGCCAAACACAAACAATGCCTCCTCCTGTTACTGTACTTCAGCGTAATCATACACATGAATACAGAACATCAGATGTACTGCCCCATGTTATGGACCTAAAAGGCACCAGAGGCACCAGTACTACTACTGAAATGTAGTGACTGTACCTCTTCTTTATATTTCACAACCAGAATATACACCAAAAGCAAATATGACTTCACTGTTCAAATGTCTTGAGAAAGCAAGTGTGTTAAAGGGGTTTCCCCCAAAAGAAATCTCTCATCTCAATCCCCTAGTGATGTTAACACAATAAAGATCATTTTAAACCCTTTACTTAACAATTTTACCTCAATGTTATTGCTGTTTTAGCTCCTATCTCTCCTTTGGCTGCTAAATCCAAAATTCCAGTTACGGGTCGGATTTAGGGAAACTGAATTGTGTACGGCAGGACTGATAGAGACAGGTTGGACTTACTATTTGTGAAATGCTGTATGATTGTAATAATAGTGAATTACAGAATGTGTTATTTTGTAATCCATATAGAAACTTGTTCTTCGTGGAATACCCCTGAAAGATTTAAACAACTGCTTGCAAATAATGTATATTTTGACAAATAGTGTAGCAGGTGATATTGGTTGAAAAAAAAGTAGTTGCATATATACCTGTCAGACAAAGACCACATGGATGCCCTTTGGTATTCATTTGCCCCGTAGACACTTTTAATGGTCTAGCAGGGAGACTCAGGAAGAGGTATCTACTGGGTCACCAAATCTTTGGATCACCAGAGATACCAGTGGTGGCACTTATACAGGGATAGGCATAACGTCATTGACAGCTAGGTCAAGAAGATCAAGTCAATCCATTAAAAGGAGTGTATACCCTCTTACAAACCTGGTATGGCCAAACATTACAAAAAACTTGGTCATAGTGTGAGTAGAGAAAATAATCTTACCTGCAATCTCCATTGGTTTCTCTGCATTCAGACTATCTGTACTGCCAAGGTCAGGAGCCTGGTCCCAAATGCAGCTTTCAGCAGAAGATCTGTGAGTCGGCCATACTGAGGGACCTGCACTATCCAGACACAAGAAACACTGAAAAACTATATGTTACCTTTCAATCATCTGGTTTATTTTATCTTACGTATACATCAGGTACATGACACTGCGGATTTAGAGAGCCTCATAATTAAGACTATTTTTTGTTGGACCAAATCGTATTGAATTGGTCACATTATGATAACCCTTTGTCTGGGGTGACTGTGTCCTTGTATATACTCAACCAGCAGAAACTAAAGAAGCCTTTCTATGGAGTCACCAGAGCGTTGTCTTTATATTTCCTTGCAGTCTGTATGAAAGTCACATATTCTTTACTCTAGGATTTATGAGGCTTACATAAATAAACAGGTGTTTTTCTAGCCCAATCTATATAGCAGCAGGGAGGGTACAATCACCCAACTTACATTTATTATAGGAAGCTGATAAGGACACCTTGTAAACACTTGGTACATCTATTTTAGGCCCTTTACATATACCGTACATTGTGAAAGCAGTGCAACACGGGCTACGGTCAAGGAGAAACAGGAGTTGTTGACAACTAATTATAGGTTTTCCGCACTAGGCTACTTCTACGGAAGATATATTAGGAACTGGGTTATAGGGGAGAAAATCTGCCAGTGACAATGAAAAGAGCCGTAGTGGTCTTTATTTTACTGGCTGCAGCATGTTCTGTCTTAAGTAAATGACCACTGTAGCCAATCACTGGCCTCAGCTGAACACTGATGAGGCCAGTGAAAGGCTGTCACAATTGGAGACAAAATTCAGTACAACTTCTTAAAATTATTTTTTAAAAACTACTTATTGGATATTTAAAAAACTACATCTGGCAAAAAGGAGCTGTAAAATGTTTTGAGCTGTCTCATATTGTAGATGTTATGTCACTGCTTTAACCAGGAAAATGGGACTATATAGCCAAAGCGAGGAATTAGGCAAGTAATAATATGATTGTTTATTACTTTATCAGGGACAACCAAATGCCAAGGATATATTAAAGAGGTATGGCAGAAAAACTACTGATGACATCTCAAAGCTGGGGCTATAAAAAAACTAAATTGAAACCTTCTGATTCATACGAAGTATACCACACTTTGGATCCCACCATCACTAAGCTGCGGTATTCCTCATGACTTCCACGTGACAAGTGATGTATAGCACTAGTCTTAATACGTTTTATCACATACATAGTCGAGGAGATGCAGTAGACATTGGGGGAGATTCATTAATCGTCTACGACAGAATGTGGTCGTAGTTTGCATGAAAAAAATCTGTCTGCACTACATTTAAAAAGGTTTTATACAGTTTTCTGTCTCCTCCTGCGACTAGTTTGATAAAAAGGGCATGGCCTACAAAAAGGGTGCGTGGTCTTGTGCCAAAAAAAAACCACGGTCTGCACGCCAGAAATACTCCTGACCCTACAGAATTTTGTCCTAACTTTCTGGTGTAAAGTGAGCCAACTAATAGGAGGTGCAGAGTACGACTAGACGACTAGGATAGATTTATTATCCAGCACCAGACACTTACATGAATCTGGTGCAGAATAAGACTGTCTAACCTTAGGACAACTTTTTTTAAATCTGCCCCAATATATAGTTCCATTACAACAGTATAAAACCTATATGCTATGCATAACATGTACCTATTTGAAAGCATAGGATGATTACCTGCCAAATGGCCCCTTCATTTCCTCCACAGGACGCATCCCATTCCTTTCTGCTGGCACTGGTACTGGCCTACATTTTTTAGGTCTGGGAGAGTCCTATTTCGGTCGGTGGGGACTATAACTCCTTGGTGAGTGAGAAGAGCCAGTAGTTCTGAGAACTAGTTCCCCCTGGGAAACTCAAAGGGCGACGCACTCTAAAAAAATTTCAAGGAAAAAGTGAGAATTAGTATTTATCAAGGCGTTTTAATGTTCAACCATTTCAGGTATTTATAGGTTTTAGCTTTAAATACAAAATAACTGCAATAGAAAAGTGATCTTCACTACATACATATAATATGGCTCACATAGCATCAGACTTGTGTGTCTATGGGCTCTCATCAGCTCTCAGCCCCTGCCTGGCGCCATTGCTGCTATGAAAGAGTTAATCTCTCCATGCACAGTAGCCACAGCATCAGGTAGGACATTAAATGACATACATGGCTCATGGGAATTGCTTAGTGTACACTGCAGGTTGTAGTTTAATCTTAGCAGTAGTAAACATAGCTATTGTTATACGTTTCCTTACCTTTGTAGGTGAACCTAGTATAGTTGGTAGGGGGCTTCTATGCATAAACTCAGACAACTTAGGAGAAGATCTGAGGGGTCGAGTGGACTGTACCATGGATCTGCTGGGGGAACTTGGCTTTAGAAGACATCTCTAGGTATTACAGGATCTGAAAGCTGTTTCTAATCTTCTGCCTGCTTGGTTGTGTGTCAGACAGGTTTGGAGCACTGTTAAGACGAGATCCCATTCTACAGAATTCTGTCCGGGCACTGGAATCCTGTAAGACATATAAAATATTCTCCACTATTAATGACTAGGATTTAAATGGTGAAAAACACTAATATATCTTACAGCTTGGAACCCCGCTCCATCTAAAATATAACTTCTAGCATAAAGCGTTTGTAGGCAGTTGGATTGTTATCCCCTAGAGCACAACACTTGTTATCTATGACACTCTCATAAACAGTGAAATGCCAGAGATAGCTGAGCGTTGTGCCAGCAATTTCTGACGCTCCCATTGTATTGACGGATTCCAAGATACTTGTTCTCTTGAACTGTAGGGTCAATTCTTATGATCCATATTCCATATACATATTTGTACAACTCCTTTAACACATACATCCATATCTCCCCATCAGCCACTATTTTATTTCTAAATAATGAATATCTGATGACCGGATTTATTAGTGTACACATAGTACAAGACACACAAAAAGAAGACTGAACATCAACCCCCCACCAAGTATTCTTTACTATTAATCAAACGCTAACCAAGTCTTCCCGATACACAGATCAATAAGTTAATTTGTAACATGAAATCTCGATTTTCAAAGTGTACAGCTGTATGTGTTGTATTTTGCTTTAGCCAACTTTCCTTGAACTAATCTTAAACATTTCTTATCCTAGTGCTGGAAAAACACCAGCGTGTGTTGACAACAAGTCTGCTTGGGCGGCATGCGTGACTTCAGGATTGACTCACTGAGTGACTCACAACAGAACTGAAATTTTACCATGTACACTAAAAGCACATTTCATTGTAGGAGTGCATTGTATGCAGCTAATTAAGATGTTATAGCCGACTGACGCAGACATGATTACAGCTGAAGCTTTGTTACAGTGCATCAGTGAAGGAAATGCAGCATAAGTCTATCGGGCGGGAGATCTTGCCCACACTGACTTCTGTGATCAACACATTATCAAAACAGGTTTTCACCTTTAGAACACAATGCGGCTTATTTACTAAGGGTCCGCATAGCACTATCGTCGGAATATCCGACCATTTCCGATGTGTGCCGCATTTAGAAGGTTTTTTTGTTGCATGCGATCGATTTTGGCGCATGGGCGCTTTCCTCCCGCTACAAAAATATTCTGACTTTCAGACAGCTTGATAAATCTGCCCCAATATTGGAAGAGGTTTTCCAGGATTTTGATGTTGCGTTCATTGCTTGAGGAATGGTCGATAATCAAACTGATAAGGCTCTGGCTTCTGAGAAACATCTGAATACTGGGGCCACAATGGTGGGATGAGTTGGCTTTGTTGTTTACTAGGCACATGTGCCTTCTATTGCAACTCAAAACCATTCAAGGAAAAGGAATGAGCTGCAATACCAGGCGCAACCACCAAAAAAAGTAACCATGGGGAGGGCAGCACTCATCCAAGCGCAGCAATCCTTTCAGTCATGTGTGTGGATGTCAGCTGCGAATACTCACAGATTAAAATCTATCTACCTACTCCATTTTATTCTCATGCTATACACACCATAGTAGGGGCTCCTATTCCTAGGTTGTGCTCCACCAGGCTTCTTCTGCTCATGTCCTGCACAGGCTGCTCGGAATAGTGCCCACTATAAGATACATGAAAAAGAGACATTTAGGGGCGCTGATTGTTTTGTTGATTGAGTCAATTTATGCAAATGAATAAATATGATGAAGCACTTAGATGTACCTAGTTCTAAATCCCTTTGCTGAAAAATCACTAAATAGGTTGACCAAAGTTTAACCAATAGTCACAAGATGGGGTCCTGGTTCCACAAATTAATCAAAATGCAGGTCAAGCATGTGCATATCACTCTATCATGCTCTATTGGACTGCTGGGAAGCACACGTGGCCCCAGACTTAAGGACACTCGACTTACACAACCCCTAGTTACAAACGTACCCTCTGCCCCACTGTGACCTCTGGTGAAGCTCTCTAATGCTTTACTTTAGTCCTGCACTGATCAGTTGTAAGGTGTCTGTAATGAAGTTTTATGGATAATTCTTGTTCCTAAGGCAGCAAAACATTTTAACAAATCCACTTGTCACAGGGACAAAAATTTGTCTTGAGCTACAATTATAAAATATGAAATTGCGACTTACATACAATTTAACTTAAGACAAACTAATAGAACCTACTCTGGCAATCTGCAGCAGTCCCATAGACAGTGAGTGCAGGGGCAGGTGCATCTAGATACCTACCCTCTACTCAGACGTCTGACAACCTTTTCATGACAACAATAAGCAGTATAAGACAAACCGGCTCACCTTGAAGAGAGGGAATGTATGTTTTTTGCGCCTCCAAATGAAAGCCGCCTTGTCGTTGGTCAGCGGCACATTCTAGAGGGAAAGGTGGGGATGTTCCCGATCTCAGTAGTTAATGGGGCTGGTACTGCTGGACTTTCGCACCATGCCAGATCTAAAAGGAGACATAAAGCATAATTACACAAAAGAGGAAACATAGGTTTTACAAATGAAAAGTGTCAACTTGCTGGCTCCTCTTTCCTCCTTCTCTGCTTCGCTTAATCAATAGGTATCTTTCTATATGTGACTAGAAGATACCCATAATAAGCCACGGCTGGCAGAAAAGCTTTATTGTCCACACTCTTCTAAATTAAACAGATTCTGCATTCAGTCATGTTCCCAACAAACCTTTGTGGCGTGTACTGATTGGGTGACTGCAAATTCTGCTCAATCCTCCGATAGTTTTTCTATCTGAGATGGACTGAATCGGCACAGACTGTCCGTGTCTGCTACCTGATGCATGAGACAACCTAATAAAGAAACAATATGCCATAAGCTTAGAATAAACTAAACTACTTGAAATGTTCCCACAAACTAAAATATAATATATAATTTTAAGATAATTAGGCTTATTTATTACTCGATCCAAGCATATGTTCTATGATCAATGTGCTACTGACAAAACTGCTATCTCTTCATAGATTATAACTCTTGTGAGCAAGGTCCTCATTGCTATTGTTTCATATGACCAAGTTATCATTCTGTAATGTCTTATGTTTGTTTGCATATGTCTTCCATGATCTGTAAAGTGCTGTAAATATGATGAAGCTTCTTCAGTAAAATATGTTACATTTAGGTGTACATGAAGTACTAAAGGCTAAGAGTGACCTGCCACCCCTAAATAAATTTGACTACACCGTATTTTTCGGACTACTATGGGACGCACCCCGATTTAGGTTTCCAAAAAAGAAATAATTTTAAAATCCAAATAAATATCCCTGTTGGTCGCACTAAAGAACAGCACACACAGCTCAGCTTCCTCCATCATTTATACACACAGCTCTGCATCACCATACAGTTACACACACAGCTCTGCATCATCCATACAGTTCACACACAGCTCTGCATCATCCTAGTTACACACACAGCTCTGTATCATCCATATTACACACACAGCTCTGCATCATCCATACAGTAACCACGACAGCCATGCATCATCCTACAGTTACACACACAGCTTGCGTCATCCATACAGTTACACACACAGCTTTGCGTCATCCATACAGTTTACACACACAGCTCAGCTATCACACAGACCCCCCCTTCCCCTATTCCCCTCCCCCCTTCCCCTTCTTCTTATACTGTCCCAGGACAGCATGTCCCCATTCTCGGCAGTAATGTGGTGATGTAAGAAGCATGTGATCAATCACATGATTCTGACATCACAGCAGGTCCTGAAGACACCAGGAGAGGGAGAGCAGTGCAGAGGCTCTCCTCTCTTGGAGTCGGGTGCAGCTCTATATCAGGGCATCACCCAATCTCCCTTACAGTGGTCAGGAGGGTCTGGCAGTGCTGGATTTTTTCTTGCTAAAAAGTGCGTCTTATAGTCCAAAAAATAAGGTACATTTTGCTCTGGCTCCCTCCAATGCATTATTCATCATCCTTTCCAAGGAGTCTTTTCTAACAGGAGAATGAATTGGGACAATGGCAGGGCATCTTACAGACAAATTGGACAATTTAGGAAATAATCATATTAGAAGACAGAGCGAATCAATAGCACAACAAAGATACCATCTATGTTAACTCTACATACCTAACATAAAATCAAGTTTATAATTTGTTTTTCTAGATTGAGGGGAAGTTTGGAGTCCTGATTGTTATTTAAAGTACCACTGTTAAGTATACAAACTTTTGCCTAACCCTGGACACAGCAAAAGAAAGCAATTCTCTGATTTATACTATAATTAGCTATCTGCAGCTAGCAGAGGTTTTACCCTGCCCCTTAACCTAATCTCCATTGCCATGAGAAACAGTATGAACAGCTAAGACGACAGGAGGCTTGTTGAGAGTGGCTGTAGACCTGTAGTGATGTCACAAGCATGTGACCCATCACATGCTTCATATTGGCCAATTACAACATGTTGTCCTATTCTGGCTTCATTGCCTAAGCTGATGTCACAACAACCTGGAAGAGTCCACCCACATCTAAAATTGTGCTAAATTATTTTCTGTCAGCCACTTTACAATTACAGTACACTTTAAGATTTTTCAGAGAAAAAATAAAAGCATTCTTTGGCCCTATAATATGGATATTACCCATTAAGTGGATATAGTAATAATGGAATTGCATCATAACAATATAGGAGACAAGGCCTTTACCACAATCTTATCTTTGATAAAAGTAAGAGTTTTTTTTAAACTCTTACCGGGATGACTGGGGGAGCACTATATGGAAGTGTTGGTGAATGGTTCGCACCCGATTCTCCATACCAGTGGATGTCACAGAGATAGAGAAGAACAATATTAGGAATATTATAAATTAGCCCCCAATGTAACATATACATTGCAACATTACGCTGCTATGTGTGTGTGAATGAGATCTCAAACAATCTCTAATGGAGGAGATAACTTACTGAGACACATAGAAACTTTTTTGCATGCGTAGCTATGACTAAGTCATCATATGTAAATGATTTTTTAGAATATTAGGAAAGATGGATTGCTTACCCACTATACATTAGGTATCTTGGATGGCCTTGCTTGTGTAAGCTTCAGCGATATCTGAAAACCCCACAAAAGGTATAATAAAGTCCTGACAATATAAAAGTAATATCCCAGGTTTTGTAAAACACATAAACATGAAAACTCAGTAAACAAAGAAATATATTTCATTTTCTATAAGGATTGTTATCCTTTTCTAACCATTTCTTTCATTCCTTTCATCACTCTATGTGTTATTTACAATAAAAAATATTTTAAAAAGTGAAAATCAAATCAGTGTGAGAAACCAGTGACGGTGGAATCTGCTTATATTTATATCTATGGGCCTCTTTCCATCTAAAATCAACTTTTAAAAGTATAAAATGACCTAAATGCTTTGAGGGCACTACCAGAGCCCCGCCATGCTGCAATTCACAGCTGTTTACACTGCAGAAGCACTTTCCCCTCCGCTGTGTGAGATTAAAGCAGGCAGAGGAAGAGAAGTGCAACAGCTCCATCAATATCAGTGCATCGCCAACTTCAGATCAAGGTTTGTATCAGAGATTAGCTATAAAAAATTATATTTAACCAGAAAAACAAGCAATGGAGCTTACATGCATGAATGAAAATTAAAAAAATAAATAAAATAAAAACTATTGGAACTTTCCAATTCGTCCCTATTTGCCACACTGTTAATGCCCCACCTGCCGCAAAGCTTGAGGATTCGGCTCTGGTATGAACAAATATCTGAATCTTTATTTTAATTGCCTGGGAACAGCCAGACTTTAATTATTATGTTCAGATGGAGCAATGGTAATTAGCTAGAAATATGCAAAAATGAAGATCGTGGGACACAGCAATAACAAAATCATCACAATTGGTCCTGTTAGGCTTGTGAGTCCACTCTGACAATCATTAACTTTGCTTTTCATTTAACTCTTTTCACTTACCAACAGTTCATTAAACTTAAGGCAACTTTTTGAAAGGTTTTAGAGGGGAAGACAGCTGCTTCCAAATACTGTATTCAGACAAAGCGTGATGCAAAATGTCGGTGAAATCCTTGGAAGTGTGCTGCGCTCGTTCTCCTCCTGTCTTTCACAGATCGTTAGGCAAAAGACAGTCCGTAATTGTTTAATACTTAAGTAACAATGGCTGAGACATGAATGGAAGTTTCAAGAAACTCAAATGGCACCGATGCAATAATTATTGAGATGCTGGCAGAAGCTCTGCAGTGGATTATCTAGGTGGAAGGATTATGTTGGCAAGCTCTTCTTTTTTACTTAAGTCAAGGAGTTCCTCATGATTTGCAAGGAGACACTTAACCTTAAACTGTATCTCACTTTTCTATGCAGCTGGTGAATCCTAGGAGAGGCATAACTGGAGTCTTCAAGGAATCAGGATACCCAGACAATGTTCTCTCACTAGTCCCTATGTCCAACACTATAAACCAATGGTGGCAGAGGTGGCACTATGAGCCCTCTCTGTGGGCACTGAGGCTGTCACACCCCAGTACACAGTTTCACCAGACAGAACTCAAGCATATGCTCCTGCATCCCATATGTGCCGGCGATCAGCGCTATTTTACAGCGACACATCTTTGACATACAAAGAGTGAGAAGGTGTGGGGACATGCTAGATTTTTCTTTAAAGATCCTGCACCAGGCCCCACAATTCTTCCGGTTTCAAAGGACCCAGGAGGGACTATATTGTGAATCTGAAGCTCTCCCCTTTCTACTGTATTAGTGTCCTCAGAATGCCATACAATTGAATCTGCGATAGAGCAGGGAACAATACAGACTGCTCAAATTGCTAGTTTGGGTGGGGCGGCCTGATGGCCGCCCGGACTGAGCGGACGTGCCGCCGCGAGCCCCGGACCCGACACCTAATCTCCCTTCCCAGGCAACCATCCATCACCTGTGCTGCCACCTCTCTCCTTCTCCTGCTGTGCCCCGCTCACCTGCCGCTGTCCACCGGCCCGATCTTGAGGCGGCTGTGGGACCCGCAACCGCTCCCCCCCGGCATTCCCCCTGCATCCGCCACGTGACAGCGCGGCGGCCCGATCCTATCCCGCCCGGTCCCCGCGGCAGTACACAGCGCTGCTGATCACCGGGATATCATCCTCCTCCCCTGCAGCCCTGAACAAACGCTCCTACCACCGTAGGCACCGTGACAGCTCCATCCCAGCACGTGCATCCTGCTGGAGGCGCCATCTGGTGGGACTCCATGCGCTGCCTGAGGCCTAGGCGCGCAGGGTTTAACCCTGACACTACTGCCAGACTGATCGGACCATAGGGAAGTAATTCCCTGTTTGCTGCCCACCTCCCCCTGATCGCCCTGGGAACCCCTAGTTGTGCAGCCAGCACTGAGTTCCTCCATACTCCCAGTGATCCCCTGCGCCTGTTCTGCTTTATTATTAACCCTCGCAGTGCGTGCCGCTGCAATACGCCACGTGGGTTTGTAACGTATCTCTGCTAATTACTGGACGCTAGGCTGGGCCGCGATTGTTTTTTATTCAATGGCCCCCCCCTGCCCAGACGCCATGGTCACCGGCGAGAACGGCTAAATGCTCAACACGTCTGCGCCTCCATCGATGAGACTCCGTCCTGAAGAGTACTCCATTCCAGTCCCTGGAACCCCTGGACGCGCAGATGCTCCACTCCAAGCAGTTCTTGCGCAGATACGTCGATGCCGCTAAAAGTTGGGGAATTCTCCCGCCTACAGCCCTGCTCTCCTCAGGGGGTCCCCAAAAACTCTCTCCCTCCCTCTTGGAAGGCTCCAGGCCCGCCGCAGCTTGTAGGTTATGAAGAGGGCGAATGATATCCGCCTGACGCGGCCACGTAGCTGGTCGCGAAAATTTGCAGAGGTTCTGGGCGTCCATTAACTGGATTCCAATCCAAACTGGTTACCAAGGTGGATGAGCTGCGACAGTATTTTGTTCTTGTAAGACTGATGTCCACAAGCCAAAAGCGAATCACCGAAACTGAACGCCAGAATACTGAGGTGGAGATTCCAGAGGCCTATGCCGACACAGTCAGAGAGCTTCAGCGCCAAATGTCTGCATCCATCGACAAGCTGACGACCTCGAAATCCGCCGGCGATCGGAACAACTCGAGTGGTGGGCCTCCCCGAAAAAGTGGAGGGGTCTGTCCCGGTAGCCTTTTTTGAAAATTGGCTCAAAAATTGCTGCCTGCAGATACTTTTCCCCGTTCTTTCTTCACGTGGAGAGGGCCCATCGTGTTGCCATCCCGCCCGGCCCTCCAGGGGGCAATCCAAACCCGTCCTCGGCCCGGCTGCTGGCACTTTAGGACAGGGACTCTATCCTCAGGGCTGCCGTACCAAGGGAGAATCCTCATCCAACAGCAGAGTGTCCGTCTACCCTGATTTCCTGCTCCTCCTTCAGAAACAGCATCACAATTTTACTGAGTTCCTTGCCCGTCTCCGTGCAAGGGGTATAAATACTCCATGATGTATCCTTCCAACTCCGTATTTGGGACGACCGAAGACCTCTTTCTTCACCCTTCCCCAACCGAGCACTCACTGGGCTATGCAGCTGTCCACGGGCCCCGCTGAAGGCCCGCACCTCCTGAGTGACTGGACCACATATCCTTTTATCGGATATGCAATGACAATGCGGACTTATCCTTATTAGAGTATTGGGGTCGCCAGATCCTATTATATAGGTTTTTACTATCTGTTTACATGACTACGTGCCTCACAAAATGGTCCCTGTGACTGAGTGCGTTCTATTTTTTGGTCATAATGACCATCTCCACACATGGCACTTTCCCTCTCCCTCCTCCTCTCCCCTCCCCCCCTCCCTCTCCCTCCTCCCCCCCCCCTTTCCTGTTACCACTACCTCCCTAACGCTCCCTCCTTTCTCTCACCCCCTCCCCTATCTCCTCTTTGGTTCTCTCTCGCAAAATTGGCTGCCTAATACCTCCTGATCACATATACATTAAGGGTTGAAGGTCCCGGGACAATGGTGTAGTTTTGTCTTAATTAGGGACCACTGTTCTGGCTATTGCTGTTAGTGGGTCTAGGTCTACACTACTCTGCTGTTAGGTGTTGACCAGGGGGTTTATATTCGTGGGATTGTTATACGTAGTCTGGTTATATTTGTTATGCCTCCCTGTTGTCTGTCCCTGTCTCTGTCTCTCTGTGGATAAAGGATGAATGCTTGGTTGCTCCGTCTCCTTCCCCACACCCCTTGTCCCTTCCGCTAAGATGTCTTCACTTAAGGTAATGAGCTTGAATTGTTGAGGGGACCTTAACTCCAATTCAGAGGCTCTGAGTTAGATGTCATTAAGCGTCCAATCCCCCCATATGTATGTTATCCAGGACACACGCTTACGGGTCAGAAGGTCCTCTCCCTGAAGCGGCAATGGGTTGCTGAGGTTATCATTCCCTCTTACTCTGTTACGCCAGGAGTACATACTCAGATCACAGCGCTCCCATAGAAGCATACAGGTAGCACCGATCACTTTGGCCGTTTTTTGTGATCGTACCTTTTGTGCCTTGTGGGTCTTTAACTTTACTATAGCGTCTATTTCTGTCCCACCTCCCTTTGATCCAGCTGTATTGCACCTAATATCCAGTAAACTTCTGCGATGCCTCCAAGTCCGATACTCTCTGCATTGTGACTTTCAATGCTGTCGCCTAATCCCTCCTTAGATGTACAAGTGGTCTGGACACATAAGGCGCGGTCCGCTGAATGAGTGGCGCACTTCTCTAGACCTCGCCGATGTTTGGCGAGTAACACCCTCAGAGAGAGAATATTCATTTTATTCCTCTGTTCATAAAGCTTCTCTTCTCTCGGATTGGAATCTGGCTGGCCTTTGTTTCCCCAGATATGTTGCCGCACGTTGATCAGTATGCCTATTGCCCGCGCATGGCATCAGACCACTACCTCCGCCTTGTTTCATCAGTCTCCTTATAGGCCCCCCCGCGACTCCACGCTATGGCGCCTGCACCCGGCTTGGCTCCTATCCCCAGCGGTCCAGAGTACTGTTAGTGCAAAAGCGCAACAGCTATTCTGGGGACGTACACTCACTCATCCCTGTCCTCTTCTAGTCTGGGACTCGTACAGTCCTCGGTGCGGGGAGCAATTCATGTCCGGGGGTAGCTGGGCCCTAGGAAGTCCTTATAGCGTGTCAAAGTGGAGAGGTTGACCGACTCGCGCACTGGTGACCCGCAGAAAATGAATATCTAGATAAACCTACTCCGGGAATAAAAAGACTTGGGCTCAGCTCAGATGGAACGCATTTAGCTGTATCGAAGGAGAGCACCAGCAGCGCCGCAAGCCCAGGAACGTCCATCTTTGATTCGGAGATAAAACGAAACTGCTTGCGTATCTCCTCGCGGGCTGAACTTCCTTTGTGCTTTCCGTTTCCTCTATTATTGATGGTAACGGAGCCCTGATTACAGAACCCCGGGCCATTAACATGGTATTTTATAATTCGATTCCTCTCTTTTACAGCTCCAGATTGTCCGCCTCGTCCGTCGAGATTTCCGATTCCTTGAACAGTCTTTCCACTATGGAGGCTCACACACCAACACCCGCACAGTCTCGGAGCTTGAGGCCCCGCTCCTCGGCGAGGAGGTGGAACTGCCATCCAATCGTTGCCCCCCGTAAGACTCCTGGACTTGAATGGCTGGGAGGTGATGGTATAGGGATACCTGTGAGACTCGGTCCCCTTCTCCTTAGCCTGTACTCCGGGCGTTTGAACCGCGGTCCCCTCCCCGACTCCATGCAGAGGGCCCTTATGGTAGTTTCTCCCAACCTGCAAGACCCTCTGCTTCCCGACTCATACCGTCCAATTCCCTCCTAAACTCAGAGTGTAAGATCCTAGCAAAAATTCTGGCGACAATGCTTAACGAAAGTAATATTATCATTGGTCATCACCCAGACCAGACAGCTTTATGCCTGGGAGGGTAACTGACATAATATACAAAACTACACCTGAACAGTGCAGACGCGAGCGGTCTCCAGACCTGGGTTTATATGATCCTTAACAAATTGTAAGGCGTTTGACTCATAGAGTGGACATATTTAGGGACCTCTTCCCTGCCTAGAATGGGGGTTTTGGCCCTCGATTACAGCAGTAGTTAAACTAGACCTGTTAATGATCCCAAGGCTATGGTCGGACTAATCTTAACATCTCACCTACTCTCCCTATGGCCAGGGGCACTAGACAGGGTTGCCCCTATCTCCCCTCCTCTTCGCATCAGCCATTGAACCCCTTGCTGTGGCGATCCGCCACTCGAGGCATAAGGGGCAATAACTAGAGGTATATTATTGAGAAGGTATCTCTCTAGCTGATGATAACACTTGTTATATCTTGGAGATGTGGGGCCCCTCTCTGGAATCCTTCTGGTCCTTGATAGAACGCTATGGGGGGGTTCCATGCCTTCGGGTTCACTGGACAAATCAGCCCTCTTTCCTTATCTATGTAGGGGTACCACTTCCCTCCCCGTCCCAGTCCAGTGGTTTCCACCTTTACATATCTGGGAGTCCAGTGTCACGGCAAGGTCCAGGCATTTACAGAGTTAAACTTAAACAAACCCCTGATAACTGCAACTGAATCGCGTCTAAAAGCCTTGTCCACTTCCCCTTGTCTCTTTACGGGCGTATTAACAATATTTTTAAAAATGATTTCTTCCCATTCTTATACCTTTTTTCACGCTTGTCCTATACTAGGCTTCCAACGAGCCTGTTTAAAAAATAAAAAAAAAACGCATAGCGGCAAGTTCTCCGGTGCCTTTTACTTTTACTACTGGCATGTAGTGGCCCCACGATTCCAGTTTAAGAGCGCTGCTTCATCAGGCTCCCAAGGCTAGGGGTGGACTTGCCTGCCCCGGATCTGTATCTTATTACCCGGCTTCCCAGCTAGTATAATGCCCAGTGTGGATAGATATAGACATGGGTAATGCATGCTACTGCCCTGGCTGTGCCCTGGTAGGTTCCTACGAGGCCCTTACAAAAACATTGCTGTACAGATACAATCCCCAATCTGATACCCACTTTCCCCCTACGGACGGTAGCGGTGTGCCTGGCGTAAGGCTCAAGCCTGGTAGAACCGAGCAGCTCTCCCTCCCCCTCCTCTCCCTCTCGCCCCGGATTCCATTGTGGCTCATCCGTGGCTTTCTCACTTCTCTCCCTCCCGGGCTGTACAATGTGGGGGGGGGCGGCGGGGGTGAAATTTGTAAGCCCTCTATTATCTCCGGACTCAGAATTACTCAGCTTAACGAAATCGGAGAGAACTCTGTAAACCCAATACCGGCCAGCTTCCATTAACGCAATTGCGACATGGCATTCAAAGCCCAATTCGGCTCCTTCAGCCTGACATTGAAATTCTCCAAACTAGAGACTCTGATGAGTACCCCCCGACCTCTCCCCTAATCCAACTCACACTCAGTGCTAGCTCGCCTGCAAGAGCAAAAAGTCTCAGACCATTGATAGCCAGTGAACGCTGAGACAGGATAACCCTGACCTGTCAGATGATGACTGGATGGAGGTCGAACTTGTCCCTTCACATCTGTATTGACGCGCGGGACTTCATCCAATCTAAATTCCTCCATCCGAGTAATACTTCACCCCTGGCTAGACGATTCCGCATGGGAGCAATGCCCAATGATTCTTTGCTTTCGCTGTCAGGCTGAATCGGATCCTTCCTGCATTGTGCTGTTCTGCCCGAGGTCCATGTCTTCTGGTCCGAAGGCTGGAGTTCCTAAATGTACACTTTGATTTCCCACAACGATTACTGTCTCCCTCTGTTTGTCTCCTCGTTATCATAAAGGAAGTTATCAATGGCCACTATGACAAAATTTCTTTAGGTTTTGTATTATACTACGCCCGAAAAGTGGTGGTGATGACCTTGAAGGACCAGGAGCCCCCTCCGTTAAAAGATGATACTACTTATTAACAGTGTTCAGTCCCCCACTACCTACCGGTCCTGTATACCAACGGATTTTCCCAGAAGTTTGATCGCATCTGGTCCAGATGGTCGCGACTCCCCATACTGCCTTAAGAATCACTTATATAATACTCCTCTCCATAATGAAGGAACTGAGCGTGCTGGTGTGTGTGTGTGTGTGTGTGTGACATGATTGTCTTGTGTCATAGTTCTTTGTGTTGTATCAGTCTCAAGATGTCTGGCTGTATACCTGCTGTCATTTACTGTTAATATCCACTCGTTAGTTTTGAAAAACGCAGTAAGAACCTGATTGTTTATGTTCCATGGTTGTTGCTTAAGTAATCCTGACTGGGGGGAAAGAAATATGTGACCGAACAATCTTGTTCTTCGATTTTGTTTATTTTAATTGTAATAAAATTTCAAATTGCAAAAATAATTCTTTTAAAAAAAAATTGCTAGTTTGACACTTTGCGGTAAATAAGTGTTATTGTTTGTAGTTTTGGGCAACTATAAAAAGTTCACCATCACGGCATAAGCAATTCGCATTGCTGGAGTGAATGATGGGACCACTAGAGTTTCATAAGCTGTGAACTTTTAGGTGTGGTTATCCGTCTATAAATCCCACCGATATGGGCTCTACAGGCATGGATCACCACAGCAGCATAGGGCAAACCCGCGTGAACAAATGCCACCACAAGCACCATGCAAAAAAGTCAAACCACTCCTTAACTTCTGTCCTTTTCTGTACGCCATCTCGGTAGGAGAAAAAGAATGATACATATTACATCATGGCGGCGGTAACTAACCTTGGGAACTTGGAAACTGTGCAGGGACCATGGACAAAATCTCAGTTTCTCAAGAAAGTTTTTGCTGCTGCTCCCCTGGGCTGATTCTTTTTGAACCTTGAAGAAATCCCGGAGAATCAGCATAGGCAAAACCCAGGGTTTTTCCTGTAATTGCTGCATTTCACCTAGATATTGCTGAGGGGGGAATGAAACCATAATATAAATGAAAAGGTAGGGAAAATTCTACCGTTTTTATATTTCTCAACACTAGGGGATGTGGGTCCACTTCTCTGGAAAGGGTCAGAGTGTAAAAAAGCACCATCAGTGCATACAGATTACATATACATCAGTACTAAATAATGTAAATGTTACAGTTCAAATATCAGATTTACAATATTTGGGAGCACACTTACAGGTGAAGATGCTATATGTGAAGTGGGACCTGCTACAAATAACTTCCTGATCCTGAACTGGGGATAATATATGGCATTGGCACACCGGCAGAGCTAGAGAACAAAGAAAAAGGAATTCGGTTATAATTACAATACAATTCTACAAATATATTATCATAAGTGAGGCAAAGAAAACAACCTAGATGTGTAAAACGCTTTCAGAAAACAAAACCATATTTTCAAAATGCATAATAAAAAGGGACAACTTTGTCCGATATTAAGTGTGTAAAATTAAATTGTAATTTCAAGACCTTTACCAGCGTTCATGGGATGAGACTGGCACATTCAATCATAGAAGAAAAGAAGCAATGTCACTGCTGAACTTCATTTGGTTCCTATAAGCTACGGCCAGATTGGCTTACACGGTTATAAAATCCCCAATGTTACCATATTATTATTTTGAATTTATTATTTTCCACAGAGGGTTTTCTAATGGGGATGTGAAAGTTTAGTTTTCATCGATATGAGCCTCATAGCAGATTAATATGTATGTATGAAAATATTAAGTATAACATAAATTATTCTTTACAAAACAGTGACGCTGTGATTATTGACCAAGAACACCCACCAACACCTAGGCAATAGAAATCAATCTTTTTTTTTTTTTTTTTTTTTTTACAAAGCTTATATCAATCTGTTCATAATCAGTTTCTTCTGGTAAGATTAACCATCATTTTAAGAAGACTTAGAGCACTGCTAGCCAATGTTGCAGCCATGCTGCCCTGACTTTATTAACACACTTCCTAAATAATACCTACATTTCTTCATAGAGGACCCAGCATCCACAAATGCATGATGAAAAAATTCATCTAAACAGAAAAAAAACAGGTTTTAGGAGCAGGTCAAACAATGTTCATTCCACGTATGAATTAAGTAATAAACAAGGAATGTTATATCCTACCACCCAATAAAATATAATGTTTCTATAAACTGTCCTATATGCTTAGAATCCAAGTCTGGGATCTACAAGCAATAACTTCATATAATAATTCAATAGAAAATCGTATCCAATCTAATACCCTCATTCATCTGATAACATACCTCTCTGTGCTCCGCACCGGGGCACCTCATACACCTACACAACACCTGCGAAATGGATCAAGATGTGACAAGTTATGGAGTATACTCTAACCATCTACTGAGTGACATTAAAGTAACAGGTGGGTCCATTACTTAAAAACCTGACTTACACATACGAACCCTATTTACAAACAGACCTCTGGATATTTGTAATTTATTGTGCTTTAAGTCCTGGCCTACAATGATCCCTGTAACGGTTTTACACGGTGTCTGTAATGACGCTTTAGTGTTAATCCTGATTCTTATGACAACCCAACTTTTTAAAATCCAATTGTCACAGAGACCAAAAAGTTCTGGCTGGATACAATTGATAAATATACAGTTTTTGGACTTACCTAAACAAATTCCCTTAGACAAACCACAGACCCGTTTTGTATGTAACCTGGGAAAACAGCCGGTCTAGATCAAGAATCTAAAAGCAGATTAACAGGAGCCTGTACGAAAAAAACAACTGCATATACTTTACCAAGTCCATTCGATCTTTCTGGTTCCGCTGTAAAAAAGCCCAAAGAACTGCTTCAGATGACCTGAGTTTCTCGGGATGCCTGAAATGTCCAGGCACACATAATAAACACCAGTAAACTACACATACGACATAAAAACAGGGGCAACAGCAGTGCAGGCGAGCAATTAAGAGTGAGAAGTATAGGAAAAATGCGGAGATGCATAAGATTCGAGCAGTCTGTGCGAGCGAAAAGCGAGAGGGGAACATGTTTTGCCAGGGTTAAATGTTAACAGTGCAAGCAGCCTGGGTATTAATTCTTCTCACTCCTAAACTAGACTCTGTGTATAAAGTATATGAAGGGGGAGGGCAAATAACCGCTTGTAATGAGGGCCAAAAGATTTTAGCAAGCACATACCAATGACAGGAGGGGCTGAATAATGACTAGTATACTTTAACAAGTCCGTGCCACCTACTGTTTTATGTTAAGGGCTGTATGTAGTGACAGTAACATAATCACCATTATAACACTTTCTGTACAAAAAAACCTTTGTCCAAAACACATTTTTTTGTGCCACATAGGGCTCTTTAGTATTAGAAGAAAAAAAAGTTTCCCCTCAATACCTGCCCTTTCTGCTGAGAGATTAAGGCCTTTTGTCTGAGCCTTGCACAAGCAGTTACTCAGTGTTTAATTAAGGACTCTCAAGTTAGTCCAACTATCTATCTAAGTGCCATCTCCCTGGTAGCTTGGCACTCCAGCACAGAACCAACAGGTGTAAGACAGAGAGCAAGTCAATGAAAAAAGTCAGTAATGCTGGAAGCAGGATTACTGGGTGTCAGGGTCTTGTTTTTCTCATAGAGAGAGACGAAGGTCCTGGGGCTGCTGGCCTGGAAATAAAAGGAAGCTTTAAAAACCACAGTTGGACTGAAGGGTAAAACACCATAGTAGACATCCTATGGGCCTATAAAACACACCTCCTTAACCACTGATGGACTTATTAGAATCACCATGAAAAGGGCTTCTCTCGTCATCCGGGCAGAGCAAACCACAAAGTCTTCTTACAAGTTATAAAGACCATAATGAATATCTGTATCCACCTATAATGTAGGATAGATAGCTCAAACAACAAAATACCTATAGGTATAATTGGCAGTCAAGGAGAAATGAATGACCAGATAGCTTTTGGTCTACTCCATAAACATGCATGCTCTGCTCAAAGACAACCCGAATGGAAAGACTCTTATGGACATCCTATGCATTTTCATTAGTAAACCTCCCCCCCCGTGATAAAGTGGAATCAGTTCGTGTTTTAATAAAGCTCTATGAACATTAGAATAGACAAACAACCAATTACCTTGGGGCATTTACTAGGGAACCTTCGCGCTAGTTTTTTCTGTCCAACTTTGCACGTCTTTGTGTGCATAACTGCTCGCACAGTTATTTAAAAGGGGCCTTGCGCCACATTTGTGTCGCACACACCCCATTTGTGTTGTCTGCTTATTTTATTACAAGAGACCCAGATTTATCACTGAAATGGGTTGTTCTTGTGCACAGTTGGATGGTGCGCCACATGTACAGCAAAGTCTGACAGAAGTGTGTTTCACCCCCATGTTAAAGGTAACCTAAAAAGTTGGTGCCAGCTCTGTACCCATTGCAGAGGATGCCAGTTCATTAGAACGGGAGCCACAATTTGTTGGATCTGTGGCTCTCGCACCTACACAGGTAATCTGCAACACGGTGTAGTTGGCACTGTTTTTAGTACAGGGCCCCACTGGCTTGATTTGTTCCCGAAAGGATGCAAAGCTATACAATCTAGATTATTTTAGTCATTGGGGTAAAAAGCATTTCTCCTCCTCCTTCCGTCATTTCTCCCTACATAACATTGTTTAAAACTGTTTTTCTTACACTTGTAAAAAGAGAAGCATAATGTTGAAAATACAATAAATGCATTTGCTGGTATAAGCTCCATGAGCAGGCTCTCATTCCATTGTTTTCATATGACTATATTTGCTCTGTAATGTCCTATTCTGTTTGTGAATGCACCTCGTGATCTGTAAACTGCTGCAGAATATATGGGCGCTATATAAAGATTTATTATTAGATATCAATACCATTTTATATTACGTTTGCCTGTGTGTAAGCTTAAAGGCATATAGTTTGTGCAAAATTATAAGTATAGAAAAAGCTTGATGATAGGGATGGAATATCACTCAATTAACGCAAACCAGAATGCGCTTGCAACTACTTTATCCCTGTCACCTCAAGGATAGCTCCAGACTTTCATGGTAGTCGAAACAAACAAACAACCGTTATACTTGTATACCTCATGGATGTTTGTCGAGTGCCAGATTTTTATCTTATGTCAAGGGAATGTTGCATTGCAGGGGGTTGTATAACATGAAGTATTGGGAATAAAGTATGTACGTGTCTGATTTGGAACTTACTACATTTATTAAGTTTTCATACCTGTATAAAATCAATCGATAGAATGTAGGGGAGTTTCTTTATAATGGCTCCAAGTCAGATAACGGGCTATTTAACTAATGGTGAAGACAACATGGCGTTTTTGGGCCGTTTTTAACTAATTGCGTTGTTTTCAGATCGTTAAAACGCATGCGTTAAAAACGCATCCCGTTTTTGAAAACGCTGCCGTTTTTGTCCGTTTTTTTTTCCGAAATTTTGCGCATGAAACTACGGCCAAAAACGCATGCGTTTTTAAAAACGGATGCGTTTTTTAACGCATGCTTTTTTAACGATCTGAAAACCACTTAGTAAAAACGGCCCAAAACGCCATGTGTTTCCTTTCACCCTAAGGGTCCACGTTCTCGTTTTTTTGTTTCCGACGTTTTTTCGTATTTGCTCCGCGATCCAGGTATATAACTGGATTGGGTTGCACAGTGAAAATCGTAATGGGTGCAGCCTGCTGCGACGGCTTTCAGGCGACAGAAATCGGGGCCACACCATTGTAACAATTCACTTTCAAATTGTGTTCGCATGATCAAGCACGTACATGCCCCAGGAAGAAGGTGTTACTCCCGTCGACCTGAGGAGGGAGCGACCATGCAGGATAGCGGGCGCACAATCTTAGTGAATTGCGGCAGGAGCATTATGTTTCATGAACCCCCGCAGGACGCGGTAAGTAAATGTACTCAAAGTGTTTAAGCGCACAAACACTTAATTCCAGTATACTTTATCCAACAAGAACTCTGAAGTACTGTTTGTAGAAAATGTTTCAAACTATAGTTTGTTCCTGGAATACAGGAGTAGTTCCACATATCTTACTATTCATTTCTTAATGTCCCCAACATAAAGTAGTAACATGTTAGGGGCTCATCACCCTGCCGTCTGCGGGGGGCAGTACATGTACGCCCCATAGACGGCAATAGCGGCACGGCGGGATCCGGGCCGCACACCGCAAAAGATAGAGTCATCTTTCGGCGGATGTGCAGCCGTGTGCCGCTATTTCCTATGGAGGAGGAGGGTCACCTCCTCCTCACTCCAGCACACGGCGTATGCCCCACGTGAAAGTACCTAGGTCTCATGCACACGAAATTATGGTGGGGCGTGAATCTGCCGCTCACATTTGTGGCACTACACTGTGCCCACCGCACCGTGACCTGAGACCATCATGCCAAATATGGACCTGTCCTATAATCTGTCATTTTATTTTTTAGGGAATGCTGTTCCCCCTAAAACAGCATATCAATAAAACTGACGGCAAGCCCAAGAGCAGATCGTTTGTAATAGCTGAAAGACGCTCCAAATTACAACTTTGCCCTGGACCATGTACATACAGACACAGCTTACCACGACATCACAAAGAATCTACTACTTGTTCAACAGGATTCCCTAAAAAAGTAAACTGCTTGGACACTAGGACGTAACAAGAATTACGTTTCCATGTGGGTTGTTGAAGGAGTTAATACTGAAAGAGAGGCGGCCTAAGTTTGCTTATGCCTGTCAGGAACACGTGGGGCCCAGGACAGGTTTCAAATCCTTCTGCTATAGTATCTTAGTGTATAAGGCTAAAAAAAGCCTATAATCAGATGGGGTCTATGGCAGGCTATGGAAAGAGAATGGATACAGCCTTCCTGCTGAATCCAGGCTCAGTTTTTGTTATGGCAGAATTTTTAAGGAGTTGTTTTTAACTATCCTTTTTTACATTTGGCTGCAGATTTGGATTTGGATGCGGTTTCTCCATATGCATTTCAAAGAAAAAAGTGACTGGAGAACTCATTCAGCACAAATATATCATTTCTGTAACATGTCTGACCACATGCTGCACAGTTAGCAACCATACTTTGACAACCAAATGGGAAAGCCTGAGGGTGGGGGTTCACACTGGAGTTTTGATGCTCGAAACGCGTGGCGTTTTTTAAATGTTACTCTCTATGGCTACTCGGAAGTTTTTCTTCATTGCTGGGAAAAACTTTACAGTGTAACACTGTACAATGTTTAACATCTGCTTCCACTTACATCAATGAGAAAAACGCTTCCTGAGGAGTCCAACTCATTGTAAGACTTAAAAAACGCATGCGTTCATACGCATGCATGTCAACGCACTTGTTTTGACGCTTAAAAAGCCACCCTGAGGGTCTAGTTTTGGATTTTTTAATGCAAAAACCCTATAAATTTGGTACTTGTTAACTGAACGCATACTTATAGTCAACACAGGGTTCTTGATAAGATTCCTAGAATACACCAAGCATTCTGTTCCATAAATAATGATCTACATGGTGCTGGATGCAGGAGCCAAGTTATGGTTGAAGGATAACTGTTGTTTTTATGTCCTGAAGAGCGCCCAACTTTATTTTATGAGTAGACTTGCATCTATTCCAGGAAATCATTGTAGAAATGGAGGTGACTCGGCATCACATTAATATTGGGTCAATTACTACACAAGTTAAATGGCCATACTCTGAAAATTGCATCATGTACATCCTACAGCCAAAAAAACAGGACAGTTGATGAATGTGAGCTGTCAGGATGACTAGCATTCCTTGTATCTACAAGTATAATATACATGTTTACATTGAACCTCCGATGCCATTATTTTCAGAGAACTAGTGAGGCCTAAGCCATATTTATAAAACTGTCTGTCTGTACCGGAGCTTGTCCTACAGAACCTACACAACAATGCGAATCGTCATGTCCGCACTGGATTACATTATTATAGCCACACTGGTACTATTGTTCTTGCATGAGGCCCTTATATAATAATCTCTTCTCAAACAGGGGGCAAAAACATAGGCCCCCCTCAAACAGTAACAAATAAAACAAACCACAGTAAGTTATAACTGTAAAATAAAAATATTTATTGCAATAATATTTTACTACATTCAAAAACACCCTGTAAAACCGTACACGGGGGAGAAAAGTATAAAAGCATAAGTGATCCGCGTGCCTTCTTCCTCTTCTGCCCTTCCCTCCATCTCTCCCTATGCTCGCCTCTCCTTTTCTCTCCCCCCCCCCTCCGCCCCCCTCGCCGGTCACCTCCTGCCTCGCGCTGCCCCCCTTGGTATTAATACTGACGAATCTAGTCCCCAACGCTCCTCCCACCGTGTCCAGACCCCAGGGGCATTTGACCCTCATGTACTTTGGTTCCCTAATTTGATTTAATAATGTTTTCCCCTATTTTTTGGTTGGTTTAACAGACCTTATATAAGAGACGCTGTCAGTTATGGTCTATAAATGTTGTCAACATAAATCAATTGTCACATGACCCAGGGGACTTGTACAACATGGCAATGTATTTTTACCACAGCTCGTTGCTTGTATAGCCAAGTACCCAGGCAGTGTCTGCTCCAATACTTACTGGGTACATACCACCTTTGAAGACAAAAGATGAGTTGCCAGACTGCCGCTTAACAGATCTACTACAAGGTATCACAATAGAAGGACAGCCAATCTTCACTAGACTCCCCCCATGAACCCAAATCGCCCAGAAGGTGTTCCCCATAATGATTTTACAATAAAGGAGAAACAATACGCTGAATTTCAATATCAAATCCTTTTTCCACCGATAGAAAAAAATTAAACCACCAGGAGGGAGCCTGTCATTAAGCCATTTCTCCTCTCTGTAGGGGACCATACATACATGCTCCGCGGAAGCCCAAACAAATCTTGCGTTCAGAATTTTAGGGTGAAGACACACATGGCGTTTTGGGGCCGTTTTTACTAATGGCGTTTTCAGATCGTTAAAACGCATCAGCTTTTTTTGAAAACGCATGCTTTTTTTGTACACGTTTTTCCCTGAAATTGCGCAATGAAAAATTGCCAAAAACGCATGCGTTTTCAAAAAACTGATGCGATTTTTTAACGATCTGAAAACGCACTGAGTAAAAACTGCCCCAAAACCCCCGTGTGTCTTTCACCCTTTACTTGTCTGGTGTATAATGTAGAACCTCTTAAGTAGGCATGATTACTATAATTAATAGGGGCAGCTGCCAGAAACAAAAGGGGTCTCTTGTGACTGAATTTGGCAAGTTCTGTGCAGCGCTGCCTAATCTGTGTGCTCTATAATAAATAAGGAATTATTATTATTAATGTGGAATACAGGGGATTAGGGCATTTTTGAAATCAACTTATTTTGACCCACTGTAAAATGGGTGATAACATTTGATATTGTTAAACAAGACCGTAGTCAGATGTATATGAAAACCCCTCAAACTTCCCCCAAAAATCAACATTTGGTTGGATTCAACAGCCTTCCAGCAGAAGTCTGGGCCCCCCCTTTGAACACTGTTTGGCCATGTCCAGTGATGTTTATTTTTGAGAGGCTAAACTTGACCTGCCGGCTTTATGCAACTGTGGTCAAGTCTTGAAAAATTCACCTTGCAGGTTTTCTTCTGCTGCTGTAGCCCATCTGCCTCAAAGTTCGACGTACTGTGCGTTCAGAGATGCTCTTCTGCCTACCTTGGTTGTAACGGGTGGCGATTTGAGTCACTGTTGCCTTTCTATCAGCTCGAACCAGTCTGCCCATTCTCCTCTGACCTCTGGCATCAACAAGGCATTTCCGCCCACAGAACTGCCGCTCACTGGATGTTTTTTCTTTTTCGGACCATTCTCTGTAAACCCTAGAGATGGTTGTGCGTGAAAATCCCAATAGATCAGCAGTTTCTGAAATACTCAGACCAGCCCTTTTGGCACCAACAACCATGCCATGTTCAAAGGCACCCAAATCACCTTTCTTCCCCATAATGATGCTCGGTTTAAACTGCAGGAGGTTGTCTTGACCATGTCTACATGCCTAAATGCACTGAGTTGCCGCCATGTGATTGGCTGATGAGAAATTAAGTGTTAATGAGCAGTTGGACAGGTGTACCTAATAAAGTGGCCGGTGAGTGTGTATATATATATATATATATATATATATATATATATATATATATATATATATATATATCCATAAAAATACACATTAATATTTTCCAATAAAATTGTAAAAAATCCTGCTACACTAAGAAAAACATCATCATAGTTTCCCCGAGACTACACAAATTATATATCACACGCTAGGGAATAAATTTATAATGGTCATAATGACAAGCTCACCTCCACTCTCGGCTAAGGAGGCTAATCTGATCGGCCACTACGCTCTCTTGCATTTGGTACTCGGAGGTTGCAGAAGCAGTCACGTCAACAGAGCCGCCTTTGAGACTGGCGATTTCCATAATAGAATGAGCAAAGGCAAGTGTGAAACGGAGGCTGCGCAGTGTGTCCGTGTGCTCCTGCTGCAAATAAAAGTGAAATGACAGAGTTTGATGATGAAAACTCACAAATCAAAAGTTGTAATCTACATAGATGGGCAGAATCTTGGTATATGGCAGCAATTCCTTCTCATGTAATAATCTTTATTAATATAGTGCCATCATATTCTGTATATGTATCTGTAAGTGCTGCAAATAAAATAAGACAGAGAGAAATCGCATCATTGGATGAAACAATAGGAATAAGAGCCCTGCTTGCAAGAGCGCACAATCTGCGAGACAATAAAAATCTGCGTGGTCACCGGTGTAGTGATTGGACATCATATTATCTGCCAACCTTTATATATTCCAGATATATTTAGTATAGCATACACTGCTTCTATGATAAACTACATAACCGTAAAGCAGGAAGAGCAAAACTGAACCTTTTCTCAAAGTTCTGACCTCAATATAGTGAATGAATCCAACTAAACCACAAATGACTGTGATTCCTCAGATTCCCATGATAATCACTTATAAGGTGACCCAGTAGTTCTTGCTTACATAAGAGTGGTTGTGTGCGCAGACACTGACTAAACATGACCGGATTATGTGCTGCTTTTCAAGCTGAATAAGTAGTCATTGGGAAAGGCTCATATTTCCCATGGCAAGGCACTGTAACCTGTCTGTAAATTTTGGGTGGCCCACTCATGAGATCTCTGAGATTTATTACTGCAGACAAGAAGGACAAACTCTTTCATAGGACGATGTGTGTTCACAGGAAATAACTTTGCTAATTTTAGCATAACTAAAATTCAGATCAGAGGGGATCTGCCACTATCATGTTCCCCAAACTACTACAAAAAGGATCTTACCTCCATCAGAGTCTCTTCAGGAAGCTCAGGCACTTCAAACATTACAATGCCTTCTGCATTTGCCATCCCAGTGTCAGGGAATGCATATCTAAGGCTTGAGGGGGCTTCAAATGTTTCGCCACCTGCGCCAACCACAAGATGTCTTCCAGTGTATGAACCAGCAGAGCTTTGAGAGCTGGATGATCCCACTGAGAGAGAAAAATAAGTAAGCAGACATTGATTGAGAGGTCCAGAAGTAAACGGAACAATCTGAAATGAAATAGAGATGCTTAGTCGGAATTACCTGAGAAAAGGTGCGTGCGTGTTGTCTGAGGAGGAGTCATGCCATCCGGAGGAGATCCCACGGTGAAAATGACAGGGGCAGGACTGATAGAGCCTGGTGCCCCACTGTGCAGGTTCCCTCCATAACCAATTAAGGGAGCTAAATAAGATTGGAAGTATAGAAGATTCTCATTACTTGGCATCTATATACATAGTGACTAGACAAGTGCAAGTGGATCAGCTAAAGCTGCTGGCATCTCATAGTATAGGATACCGACGATTCCTCACAATACTCGTAGCAGATAGGGTGTTGGCAAATCTTGCATTGTATTTCACAAAAGGTATATCCCTCTATATGCTGCTTTTAAATTACGGTATTACATTTAAATAAAGAAAATGTATAAAACAGCAGCAAAAAAGTAAAAGGTCTACAAAAACAATAACTATCGTGCATTAACACTAGAGGGCGTCAATGAGAGGAATGCTGCCTGGGGTTATAATGTCTGCCTATGGTTACATATGACAACTTCAATACAGAGCCGCCAAACACAACAAATGCCTCCTCCTGTTACTGTACTTCAGCGTTAATCATACACATGAATACAGAAACATCAGATGTACTGCACCCATGTTATGGACCTAAAAGGCACCAGAGGCACCAGTACTACTACTGAAAATGTAGTGACTGTACCTCTTCTTTATATTTCACAACCAGAATATACACCAAAAGCAGAATATGACTTCACTGTTCAAATGTCTTGAGAAAGCAAGTGGTTAAAGGGGTTTCCCCACAAAAGAAATTCTCTCATCTCAATCCCCTAGTGATGTTAACACAATAAAGATCATTTTAACCCTTTACTTAACAATTTTACTCAATGTTATTGCTGTTTTAGCTCCTATCTCTCCTTTGGCTGCTAAATCCAAAATTCCAGTTACAGGGTCGGATTTAGGGGAAACTGAAATTGTGTACGGCAGGACTGATAGAGACAGGTTGGACTTACTATTTGTGAAATGCTGTATGATTGTTAATAATAGTGAATTACAGAATGTGTTATTTTGTAATCCATATAAGAAACTTGTCTTCGTGGAAATACCCCTGAAAGATTTAAAACAACTGCTTGCAAATAATGTATATTTTGACAAATAGTGTAGCAGGTGATATTGGTTGAAAAAAAAAGTAGTTGCATATATACCTGTCAGACAAAGACCACATGGATGCCCTCTTGGTATTCATTTGCCCCGTAGACACTTTTAATGGTCTAGCAGGGAGACTCAGGAAGAGGTATCTACTGGGTCACCAAATCTTTGGATCACCAGAGATACCAGTGGTGGCACTTATACAGGGATAGGCATAACGTCATTGGACAGCTAGGTCAAGAAGATCAAGTCAATCCATTAAAAGGAGTGTACATACCTCTTACAAACCTGGTATGGCCAAACATTACAAAAAACTTGGTCATAGTGTGAGTAGAGAAAGATAATCTTACCTGCAATCTCCATTGGTTTCTCTGCATTCAGACTATCTGTACTGCCAAGGTCAGGAGCCTGTGTCCCAAATGCAGCTTTCAGCAGAAGATCTGTGAGTCGGCCAGTACTGAGGGACCTGCACATATCCAGACACAAGAAACACTGAAAAACTATATGTTACCTTTCAATCATCTGGTTTTATTTTATCTTACGTATACATCAGGTACATGACACTGCGATTTAGAGACCTCATAATTAAGACTATTTTTTGTTGGAGCCAAATCGTATTGAATTTGTCACATTATGATAACCCTTTGTCTGGGGTGACTGGTGTCCTTGTATATACTCAACCAGCAGAAACTAAAGAAGCCTTTCTATGGAGTCACCAGAGCGTTGTCTTTATATTTCCTTGCAGTCTGTATGAAAGGTCACATATTCTTTACTCTAGGATTTATGAGGCTTACATAAATAAACAGGGTGTTTTCTAGCCCAATCTATATAGCAGCAGGGAGGGTACAATCACCCAATCTTACATTTATTATAGGAAGCTGATAAGGACACCTGTAAACACTTGGTACATCTATTTTTAGCCCTTTACATATACCGTACATTGTGAAAGCAGTGCAACACGGGCTACGGTCAGAGGAGAACATGAGTTGTTGACAACTAATTATAGGTTTTCCGCACTAGGCTACTTCTACTGGAAAGATATATTAGGAACTGGAGTTATAGGGGATGAAAATCTGCCAGTGACAATGAAAAGAGCCGTAGTGGTCTTTATTTTACTGGCTGCAGCATGTTCTGTCTTAAGTAAATGACCACTGTAGCCAATCACTGGCCTCAGCTGAACACTGATGAGGCCAGTGAAAGGCTGTCACATATTGGAGACAAAATTCAGTACAACTTCTTAAAATTAATTTTTTAAAAACTACTTATTGGATATTTAAAAAACTACATCTGGCAAAAAGGAGCTGTAAAATGTTTTGAGCTGTCTCATATTGTAGATGTTATGTCACTGCTTTAACCAGGAAAATGGGACTATATAGCCAAAGCGAGGAATTAGGCAAGTAATAATATGATTGTTTATTACTTTATCAGGGACAACCAAATGCCAAGGATATATTAAAGAGGTATGGCAGAAAAACTACTGATGACATCTCAAAGCTGGGGCTATAAAAAAAACTAAATTGAAACCTTCTGATTCATACGAAGTATACCACACTTTGGATCCCACCATCACTAAGACTGCGGTATTTCCATCATGACTTCCACGTGACAAGTGATGTATAGCACTAGTCTTAATACGTTTTATACACATACATAGTCGGAGGAGATGCAGTAGACATTGGGGGAGATTCATTAATCTGTCTACGACAGAATGTGGTCGTAGTTTGCATGAAAAAAATCTGTCTGCACTACATTTAAAAAGGGTTTTATACAGTTTTCTGTCTCTCCTGCGACTAGTTTGATAAAAAGGGCATGGCCTACAAAAAGGGTGCGTGGTCTTGTGCCAAAAAAAAAACCACGGTCTGCACGCCAGAAATACTCCTGACCCTACAGAATTTTGTCCTAACTTTCTGGTGTAAAGTGAGCCAACTAATAGGAGGTGCAGAGTACGACTAGACGACTAGGATAGATTTATTATCCAGCACCAGACACTTACATGAATCTGGTGCAGAATAAGACTGTCTAACCTTAGGACACTTTTTTTAAATCTGCCCCAATATGTATAGTTCCATTTACAACAGTATAAAACCTATATGCTATGCATAACATGTACCTATTGAAAGCATAGGATGATTACCTGCCAAATGGCCCCTTCATTTCCTCCACAGGACGCATCCCCATTCCTGTCTGCTGGCACTGGTACTGGCCTACATTTTTTAGGTCTGGGAGAGTCCTATTTCGGGTCGGTGGGACTATAACTCCTTGGTGAGTGAGAAGAGCCAGTAGATTCTGAGAACTAGTTCCCCTGGGAAACTCAAAGGGCGACGCACTCTAAAAAAATTTCAAGGAAAAAGTGAGAATTAAGTATTTATCAAGGCGTTTTATGTTCAACCATTTCAGGTATTTATAGGTTTTAGCTTTAAATACAAAATAACTGCAATATAGAAAGTGATCTTCACTACATACATATAATATGGCTCACATAGCATCAGACTTGTGTTCATGGGCTCTCATCAGCTCTCAGCCCCTGCCTGGCGCCATTGCTGCTATGAAAGAGTTAATCTCTCCATGCACAGTAGCCACAGCATCAGGTAGGACATTAAATTGACATACATGGCTCATGGGAATTGCTTAGTGTACACTGCAGGTTGTAGTTTAATCTTAGCAGTAGTAAACATAAGCTATTGTTATACGTTTCCTTACCTTTGTAGGTGAACCTAGTATAGTTGGTAGGGGGCTTCTATGCATAAACTCAGACAACTTAGGAGAAGATCTGAGGGGTCGAGTGGACTGTAAGCCATGGATCTGCTGGGGGGAACTTGGCTTTATGAAGACATCTCTAGGTATTACAGGATCTGAAAGCTGTTTCTTAATCTTCTGCCTGCTTGGTTGTGTGTCAGACAGGTTTGGAGCACTGTTAAGACGAGATCCCATTCTACAAGAATTCTGTCCGGGCACTGGAATCCCTGTAAGACATATAAAATATTCTCCACTATTAATGACTAGGATTTAAATGGTGAAAAAGCACTAATATATCTTACAGCTTGGAACCCCGCTCCATCTAAAATATAACTTCTAGCATAAAGCGTTTGTAGGCAGTTGGATTGTTATCCCCTAGAGCACAACACTTGGTTATCTATGACACTCTCATAAACAGTGAAATGCCAGAGATAGCTGAGCGTTGTGCTCAGCAATTTCTGACGCTCCCATTGTATTGAACGGATTACCAAGATACTTGTTCTCTTGAACTGTAGGGTCAATTCTTATGATCCATATTCCATATACATATTTGTACAACTCCTTTAACACATACATCCATATCTCCCCATCAGCCACTATTTTATTTCTAAATAATGAATAATCTGATGACCGGATTTATTAGTGTACACATAGTACAAGACACACAAAAAGAAGACTGAACATCAACCCCCACCAAGTATTCTTTACTATTAAATCAAACGCTAACCAAGTCTTCCCGATACACAGATCAATAAGTTAATTTTGTAACATGAAATCTCGATTTTCAAAGTGTACAGCTGTATGTGTTGTATATTTGCTTTAGCCAACTTTCCTTGAACTAATCTTAAACATTTCTTATCCTAGTGCTGGAAAAACACCAGCGTGTGTTGACAACAAGTCTGCTTGGGCATGCGTGACTTCAGGATTGACTCACTGAGTGACTCACAACAGAACTGAAATGTTTACCATGTACACTAAAAGCACATTTTCATTGTAGGAGTGCATTGTATGCAGCTAATTAAGATGTTATAGCCGACTGACGCAGACATGATTACAGCTGAAGCTTTGTTACAGTGCATCAGTGAAGGAAATGCAGCATAAGTCTATCAGGGCGGAGAGATCTTGCCCACACTGACTTCTGTGATCAACACATTATCAAAACAGGTTTTCACCTTTAAGAACACAATGCGGCTTATTTACTAAGGGTCCGCAGATAGCACTATCGTCGGAATATCCGACCATTTCCGATGTGTGCCGCATTTAGAAGGGTTTTTTGTTGCATGCGATCGGATTTTGGCGCATGGGCGCTTTCCCGCTACAAAAATATTCTGACTTTCAGACAGCTTGATAAATCTGCCCCAATATTGGAAGAGGTTTTCCAGGATTTTGATGTTGCGGTCATTGCTTGAGGAATGGTCATGATAATCAAACTGATAAGGCTCTGGCTTCTGAGAAACATCTGAATACTGGGGCCACAATGGTGGGATGAGTTGGCTTTGTTGTTTACTAGGCACATGTGCCTTCTATTGCAACTCAAAACCATTCAAGGAAAAGGGAATGAGCTGCAATACCAGGCGCAACCACCAAAAAAAGTAACCATGGGGAGGCAGCACTCATCCAAGCGCAGCAATCCTTTCAGTCATGTGTGTGGATGTCAGCTGCGAAATACTCACAGATAAAATCTATCTACCTACTCCATTTTATTCTCATGCTATACACACCATAGTCAGGGCTCCTATTCCTAGGTTGTGCTCCACCAGGGCTTCTGCTCATGTCCTGCACAGGCTGCTCGGGAATAGTGCCCACTATAAGATACATGAAAAAGAGACATTTAGGGGCGCTGATTGTTTTGTTGATTGAGTCAATTTATGCAAATGATATAAATATGATGAAGCACTTAGATGTACCTAGTTCTAAATCCCTTTGCTGAAAAATCACTAAATAGGTTGACCAAAGTTTAACCAATAGTCACAAGAATGGGGGTCCTGGTTCCACAAATTAATCAAAATGCAGGTCAAGCATGTGCAATATCACTCTATTCATGCTCTATTGGACTGCTGGGAAGCACACGTGGCCCCAGACTTAAGGACACTCGACTTACAGACAACCCCTAGTTACAAACGGACCCCTCTGCCCACTGTGACCTCTGGTGAAGCTCTCTAAATGCTTTACTTTAGTCCTGCACTGATCAGTTGTAAGGTGTCTGTAATGAAGTTTTATGGATAATTCTTGTTCCTAAGGCAGCAAAACATTTTAACAAATCCACTTGTCACAGGGACAAAAATTTGTCTTGAGCTACAATTATAAAATATGAAATTGCGACTTACATACAAATTTAACTTAAGAACAAACTAATAGAACCTACTGGCAATCTGCAGCAGTCCCATAGACAGTGAGTGCAGGGGCAGTGTGCATGCTAGACCTACTCCTCTACTCAGACGTCTGACAACCTTTCATGACAACAATAAGCAGTATAAGACACCGGCTCACCTTGAAGAGAGGGAATGTATGTTTTTGCGCCTCCAAATGAAAGCCGCCTTGTCGTTGGTGCAGCGGCACATTCTAGAGGGAAAGGTGGGGATGTTCCCGATCTCATGTAGTTAATGGGGCTGGTACTGCTGGACTTTCGCACCATGCCAGATCTAAAAGGAGACATAAAGCATAATTACACAAAAGAGGAAACATAGGTTTTACAAATAGAAAAGTGTCAACTTGCTGGCTCCTCTTTCCTCCTTCTCTGCTTCGCTTAATCAATAGGTATCTTTCTATATGTGACTAGAAGATACCCATAATAAAGCCACGGCTGGCAGGAAGAAGCTTTATTGTCCACACTCTTCTAAAATTAAACAGATTCTGCATTCAGTCATGTTTCCAACAAACCTTTGTGGCGTGTACTGATTGGGTGACTGCAAATTCTGCTCAATCCTCCGATAGTTTTCTATCTGAGATGGGACTGGAATCGGCACAGACTGTCCGTGTCTGCTACCTGATGCATGAGACAACCTAAAGTAAAGAAACAATATGCCATAAGCTGTAGAAATAAAACTACTTGAAATGTTGACCCACAAACTAAAATATAATAATATAATTTAAGATAATTAGGCTTATGTTATTACTGATCCAAGCATATGTTCTATGATCAATGTGCTACTGACAAAACTGCTAGCTCTTCATAGATTATAAGCTCTTGTGAGCAAGGTCCTCATTGCTATTGTTTCATATGACCAAGTTATCATTCTGTAATGTCTTATGTTGTTTGCATATGTCTTCCATGATCTGTAAAGTGCTGTAAATATGATGAAGCTTCTTTCAGTAAAATATGGTTACATTTTAGGTGTACATGAAGTACTAAAGGCTAAAGAGTGACCTGCCACCCATAAAATAAAATTTGACTACCCGTATTTTTCGGACTACTATGGGACGCACCCCAGATTTAGGTTTCCAAAAAAGGAAAAATATATTTTAATCCAAATAAAATATCCCTGTTGGTCGCACTAAAGAACAGCACACACAGCTCAGCTTCCTCCATACATTTATACACACAGCTCTGCATCATCCATACAGTTACACACACAGCTCTGCATCATCCATACAGTTACACACACAGCTCTGCATCATCCATAGTTACACACACAGCTCTGGATCATCCATAGTTACACACACAGCTCTGCATCATCCATACAGTAACACACACAGCTATGCATCATCCATACAGTTACACACACAGCTTTGCGTCATCCATACAGTTACACACACAGCTTTGCGTCATCCATACAGTTACACACACAGCTCAGCTATACACACAGACCCCCCTTCCCCTATTCCCTCCCTTCCCCTTCTTCTTATACTGTCCCAGGACAGCATGTCCCCATTCTCGGCAGTATGTGGTGATGTAAGAAGCATGTGATCAATCACATGATTCTGACATCACAGCAGGTCCTGAAGGACACCAGGGAGAGGGGAGAGCAGTGCAGAGGCTCTCCTCTCTTGGAGATCGGGTGCAGCTCTATATCAGGGCATCACCCAATCTCCCTTACAGTGGTCAGGAGGGTCTGGCAGTGCTGGATTTTTTCTTGCTAAAAAGTGCGTCTTATAGTCCAAAAAATAAGGTACATTTTGCTCTGGCTCCCTCCAATGCATTATTCATCCTTTCCAAGGAGTCTTTTCTAACAGGAGAATGAATTGGGACAATGGCAGGGCATCTTACAGACAAATTGGACAATTTAGGAAATAATCATATTAGAAGACAGAGCGAATCAATAGCACAACAGAAGATACCATCTATGTTAACTCTACATACCTAACATAAAATCAAGTTTTATAAGTTTGTTTTCTAGATTGAGGGGAAGTTTGGAGTCCTGATTGTTATTTAAAGTACCACTGTTAAGTATAAAAACTTTTGCCTAACCCTGGACACAGCAAAAGAAAGCAATTCTCTGATTTACTATAATTAGCTATCTGCAGCTAGCAGAGGTTTTACCCTGCCCCTTAACCTAATCTCCATTTGCCATGAGAAACAGTATGGAACAGCTAGAGACGACAGGAGGCTTGTTGAGAGTGGCTGTAGGACCTGTAGTGATGTCACAAGCATGTGACCCATCACATGCTTCAGATTGGCCAATTACAAACATGTTGTCCTATTCTGGCTTCATTGCCCTAAGCTGATGTCACAACCTGGAAGAGTCCACCCACATCTAAAATTGTGCTAAAATTATTTTCTGTCAGCCACTTTACAATTACAGTACACTTTAAGATTTTTCAGAGAAAAAATAAAAGCATTCTTTGGCCCTATAATATGGATATTACCCATTAAGTGGATATAGTAATAATAGGAATTGCATCATAACAATATAGGAGACAAGGCCTTTACCACAATCTTATCTTTGATAAAAGTAAGAGTTTTTTTTAAAGCTCTTACCGGGATGGACTGGGGGAGCAGCTATATGGAAGTGTTGGTGAAGGGGTTCGCACCCGATTCTCCATACCAGTGGATGTCAGCAGAGAACTAGAAAGAAACAGATATTAGGAATAGTATAACATTAGCCCCACAATGTACATATACATTGCAACATTACTGCTGCTATGTGTGTGGAATGAGATCTCAAACAATCCTCTAATGGAGGAGATAAATTACTGAGAAGCACATAGAAACTTTTTTGATGCGTAGCTATGACTAAGTCATATGTAAATGATTTTTAGAATATTAGGAAAGATGGATTGCTTACCCACTATACATTAAGGTATCTTGGATGGGCTTGCTTGTGGTAGCTTCAGCGATATCTGAAAAATACCCCACAAAAGGTATAATAAAGTCTGACAATATAAAAAGTAATAATCCAGGTTTTGTAAAACACATAAACAATGAAAACTCAGTAAACAAAGAAATATATTTTCATTTTCTATAAGGATTGTTATCCTTTTCTACCAATTTCTTTCATTCCTTTCATCACTCTATTTGTGTTATTTAGCAATAAAAAAATATTTAAAAAGTGAAAAATCAAAATCAAGTGTGATAAACCAGTGACGGTGGTAATCTGCTTATATTTATTATCTATGGCCTCTTTCCATCTAAAATCAACTTTTAAAAGTATACAAATGAGCCTAAAGTGCTTTGGAGGGCACTACCAGAGCCCCTCCATGCTGCAGATTCACAGGCTGTTACACTGCAGAAGCACTTTCCCCTCCGGCTGTGTGAGATTAAAGCAGGCAGAGGAAGGAGGAAGTGCAACAGCTCCATCAATATCAGTGCATTCAGCCAACTTCAGATTCAAGGTTTGTATCAGAGATTAGCTATAAAAAAAATTAATTTAACCAGAAAAACAAGCAATGGAGCTATACATGCATGAATGAAAATTAAAAAAATAAATAAAATAAAAAACTATTGGGAACTTTCCAATTCGTTCCTATTTGCCACACTGTTAATGCCCACCTGCCAGCAAAGCTTAGAGGATTCGGCTCTGGGTATGAACAAATATCTGAATCTTTATTTTAATTGCCTGGGAAACAGCCCAGACTTTAATTATTATGTTCAGATGGAGCAATGGTAATTAGCTAGAAATATGCAAAAATGAAGATCGTGGGGACACGAGCAGAATAACAAAAGCATCACAATTGTCCTGTTAGGCTTTGTGAGTCACTCTGACAATCATTGAACTTTGCTTTTCATTTAACTCCTTTTCACTTACCAAAGTTCATTAAACTTAAGGCAACTTTTTGGAAAGGGTTTTAGAGGGGAAGACAGCTGCTTCCAAAATACTGTATTCAGACAAAGCGTGATGCAAAATGTCGGTGAAATCCTTGGAAGTGTGCTGCGCCTCGTTCTCCTGTCTTTCACAGAGCGTTAGGCAAAAAGACAAGTCCGTAATTGTTTAATACTTAAAGTAACAATGGCTGAGACATGAATGGAGAGTTTCAAGAAACTCAAATGGCACCGATGCAATAATTATTGAGAATGGCAGAAGCTCTGCAGTGGATTAGTCCTAGGTGGAAGGATTATGTTGGCAAGTCTCTTCTTTTATTACTTAAGTCAAGGAGTTCCTCAATGATGTGCATAAAGGAGACACTTAACCTTAAACTGTATCTCACTTTTCTATGCAGCTGGTGAGATCCTAGGGAGAGCATAACTGGAGTCTTCAAAGGAATCAGGATACCCAGACAATGTGTCTCTCACTAGTCACCTATGTCCAACACTATAAACCAATGGTGGCAGAGGTGGCACTATGAGCCCTCTCTGTGGGCACTGAGGCTGTCACACCCCAGTACAGAGTTCACCAGACAGAACTCAAGGCATATGCTCCTGCATCCCAGGATGTGCCGCGATCAGCGCTATTTTACAGCGACACATCTTTGACTACAAGAGGAGTGAGAAGGTGTGGGGACATGGCTAGATTTTCTTTAAAGATCCTGCACCAGGCCCCACAATTCTTCCGGTTCAAAGGACCCAGGAGGGACTATATTGTGATAAACTGAAGCTCTCCCCTTTCTACTGTATTAGTGTCCTCAGGATGCCAATACAATTGAAATCTGCGATAGAGCAGGGAACAATAAGCGACTGCTCAAATTGCTAGTTTGACACTTTGCGGTAAATAAGTGGTTATTGGTTGTAGTTTGGGCACTATAAAAAGTTCACCATCACTGCTATAAGCAATTCCATTGCTGGGAGTGAATGATGGGACCAGCTAGAGTTTCATAAGCTGTGAACTTTAGGTGTGGTTATCCGATCTATAATCCCACCGAGTATAGGGCTCTACAGGCATGGACAGCCACAGAGCATAGGGCACCCCTGTGAAAAAATGCCACCACAAGCTACCATGCAAAAAAGCAAAACTCATCCTTAACTTCTGTCCTTTTCTCTACCCATCTCGGGTAGGAGAGAAAATAATGATACATATTACATACAATGCGGCTGTAAACTAACCTTGGGAACTTGGAAACTGTGCAGGGACCATGACAAAATCATCAGTGTCACAAGAAGAGTTTTTGCTGCTGCTCCCTGCTGATTCTTTTGAACCTTGAAGAAATCCCGGAGAATCAGGCATAGGCAAAACCAGGGTTTTTTCCTGTAATTGCTGCATTTCACCTAGAGATTGCTGAGGGGGGAATGAAACCATAATATAAGTGAAAAGGTAGGGAAAATGCTACCGTTTAGTATATTTCTCAACACTAGGGGATGTGGGTCACTTCTCTGGAAAGTGCAGAGTGGAAAAAAGCACCATCAGTGCATACAGATATACATCAGTACTAAGATAATGTAAATGTTACATTCAAATATAAGATTTACAATATTTGGGAGCACAACTTACAGGTGAAGATGCTATATGTGAAGTGGAAGAACTGCTACAAGAACTTCCTGAGCCTGAACTGGGATATGATGGCATTGGCACGGGCAGAGCTAGAAGACAAAGAAAAAGGAATCGGTTATATTACATACAATTTCTACAAATATATTATCATAAGTGAGGCAAAGAAAACAAGCCTAGAGGTGTAAAACGCTTTCAGAAAACAAAAACCATATTCAATGCATAATAAAAAGGGACAAATTTGTCCGATATTATGTGTGTAACAATTAATTGTAGATTTCAAGACCTTTACCAGCGTTCATGGGATGAGACTGGCACAGCAGTCATAGAAGAAAGAATGCAAATGTCACTGCTGAACTTCATGTGTTCCTATGAAGCTACGGCCAGGGATTGGCTACAGCGGTTATAAAATCCCCAATGTTACCAGAATTATTATTTTGAGTTATTATTTTCCACAGAGGGGTTTTCTAATGGGGATGTGAAAGTTTAGTTTCATCTATATGAGCCTCATAGCAGATTAATATGTATGTATGAAAATATTAAGTATAACATAAATTATCTCTTTACAAACAGTGACAGCTGTTGATTATTGACCAAGAACACCCACCAGACACCTAGGCATAGAAATCAATCTTTTTTTTTTTTTTTTTTTTTACAAAGCTTTATATCAATCTGTTCATAATCAGTTGCTTCTGGAAGATTAACCATCATTTTAGAAGACTTAGAGCACTGCTAGCCAATGTGCAGCCATGCTGCCCTGACATTATTATACACATTCTAAATAATACCTACATTTCTTCATAGAGGACCCAGCATCCAAAAATGAATGATGAAAAAATTCATCTAAACAGAAAAAAAACAGGTTTTAGGAGCAGGTCAAACAATGTTTCATTCCACGTATGAATTAAGTAATAAACAAGGAATGTTATATCCTACCTACCACAATAAAATATAAGTGGTTTCTATAAACCTGTCTATATTCTTAGAATCCAAGCTGGGATACTACAAGCAATAACTTCATAATAATAATTCAATAGAAAATCTAATACCCAATCTAATACCCCTCATTCATCTGATAACAGGTAGCCTCTCTGTGCTCGCACCGGGGCACCTCATACACCTACACAACACCTGCGAAATGGATCAAGATGTGACAAGTATGGAGTATAATCTAACCATCTACTGGAGTGACATATAAAGTACAGGTGGTCCATTACTTAAAAACACTCGACTTACATACGACCCCTAGTTACAAACAGACCTCTGGATATTTGTAATTTATTGTGCTTTAGTCCTAGGCTACAATGATCACCTGTAACGGTTATCACAGGTGTCTGTAATGAAGCTTTAGTGTTAATCCTGATTCTTATGACAACCCAACATTTTTAAAATCCAATTGTCACAGAGACCAAAAAAGTTCTGGCTGGGATTACAATTATAAAATATACAGTTTTGACTTACATACAAATTCAACTTAAGAACAAACCTACAGACCCTATTTTGTATGTAACCTGGGGACAGCCTGTATAGATAAAGAAATCTAAAAGCAGATTAACAGGAGCCGTGTAATGAAAAAAAAAACTGCATATACTTTACCAAAGTCCATTCGATCTTTCTGGTTCCTCTGTAAAAGCCCCAAAAGAAGCTGCTTCAGATGACATGAGGTTTCTCGAGGGATGCTGAAATGTCAAGGCACACATATAAACACCAGTAAAACGACACATAGCGACATAAAAACACAGGGGCACAGCAGTGCAGGCGAGCAATGAGAGAGTGAGAAGTATAGGAAAAATGCTGAGCAGAAGATTCGAGCAGTCTGTGCGAGCGAAAAGCGAGAGGGGAACATGTTTGCCAGGGTTAAATTTAACAGTTGCAAGCAGCCTGGGTATTATTCTTCATCACTCCTAAACTAGACTCTGTGATAAAGTATATGAAGGGGGAGAGGCAACATAACGTCTTGTAATGAGGATCAAAAAGATTTTAGCAGCACATACCATGTACAGGAGGGGCTGAATAATGAATAGTACCTTTAACAAGTCCGTTGCCACCTACTGTTTATGTTATGCTGTATGTATACAGTAACATTATACCACCATTATAACACTTTCTGTACAAAACCTTTGTCAAAACATTTTTTTGTGCCACATAGGGCTCTTTAGTATTAGAAGAAAAAAAAAGTTTTCCTCAAATAACCTGCCCTTTTCTGCTGAGGAGATTAAAGGCCTTTCTGTGTGAGCCTGGCACAAGCAGTTACTCAGTGTTAATTAAGGAATGCTCAAGTTAGTGCCAAATATCTAGTGCCCATCTCCCTGGTAGCTTGGCACTCCAGCACAGAACCAACAGGTGTAGACAGAGAGCAAGTCAATGGAAAAAAGTCAGTAATGCTGGAAGAAGGATTACTTGGGTGTCAGGGTCTTGTTTTTCTCATAGAAGAGACGAAGGTCCTGGGGGCTGCTGGCCTGGAAAGAAAAGGAAGCTTTAACCACAGGTGGACTGAAGGGGTTACACCATAGTAAGACATCCTATTGGCCTATAAAACACCTCCTTAACCACTGATGGACTTATTTAGAATCACCATGAAAAGGGCTTCTCTCGTCATCGGGCAGAGCAAACCACAAAGGTCTCTTACAGTATAAAGACCATAATGAATATCTGTATCCACCTATAATGTAGGATAAAGATAGCTACAACAAAATACATATAGGTATGATTGAGCAGTCAAGGAGAAAATGAATGACCAGGATAGCTTTTGGTCTACTCCATAAACATGCATGCTCTGCTCAAAGACAACCCGAATGTGGAAAGACCTTATGGACATTCTAATGCATTTTCAGTAGTAAAACTCCCCCGCTGACTAAAAGTGGAATCAGTGACGTGTTTATAAAGCTCTATGAACATTAGAATAGACAAACCAAATACATTGGGGCATTTACTAGGGACCTCGCGCTAGTTTTCTGTCCAACTTTGCACGTTCTTTTGTGTGCAAACTGCTCGCACATGTATTTAAGAAGGGCCTGCGCCACATTTGTGTCGCACACAACCATTTTGTGTTGGGGCTGCATTATTTTACAAGAGACACAGATTTAGTCACTGAAATGGGTTTTCTGGTGCACAGTTGGATGGTGCGCCACATTTAACATGCAAAGTCTGACAGAAGTGTGTTGCACGCCCCATGTTAAAGGTGAACCTAAAAAAGTTGGTGCACTCTGTCACCATTGCAGAGGATGCCAGATTCATGAAGAACGGGAGCCACAATTTGTGGATCTGGTGCTCTCTGCACACTACACAGGTAAACTGCACACAGTGTAGTTTGCACTGTTTTTAGTAAAGGTGCCCCACTGGCTTGGATTGTTCCCGAAAGGAGGCAAAGCTATACAATCTAGATTATTTTAGTCAATTGGGGTAAAAAGCATTCTCCTCATCCTTCCGTCATTCTCCCATACATAACATTGTTTAAACTGTTTTCTTACACTTGTAAAAAGAGAAGCAATAATGTGGAAAATACAATAAATGCAATTTGCTGGTATAGCTCCATGAGCAGGGCTCTCATTCCTATTGTTTCATATGACTATATTATTGCTCTGTAATGTCCTATTCTGTTTGTGAATGCACCTCGTGATCTGTAAACTGCTGCAGAATATTATGGCGCTATATAAAGATTTATTATTAATATCAATACCAATTTTATTACGTTTTGCCTGTGTGTAGCTTAAAGGGTCATATAGTTGTGCAAAATTATAAGTATAGAAAAAGCTGGATGATAGGGATGGAATATACACTCAATAACGACAAAACAGAATGCGCTTGACAACTACTTGATCCATGTCACCTCAAGGATAGCTCCAGACTTCATGGTAGTCAGAAAACAAACAAAACACCGTTATACTTGTATAACCTCATGGATGTTTGTCGAGTGCCAGATTTTTATCTTATGTCAAGGGAATGTTAGCATTGCAGGGGGTTGTATAACATGAAGTATTGGGAATATAATGGTATGTACGTGGCTGATTTAGGACTTACTAGCATTACTTAAGTTTTCATACATGTATAAAATACAATCGATGAGAATGTAGGGGATAGTTCATTTATAATGGCTCCAAGTCAAGATAACGGGGCTTATTTACTAAGGGTGAAGACACACATGGCGTTTTTGGGCCGTTTTTACTAATTGCGTTTTCAGATCGTTAAAAACGCATGCGTTAAAAAACGCATCCGTTTTTTTAAAACGCATGCGTTTTTTGAAAACGCATGCGTTTTTGTCCGTTTTTCCGAAATTGCGCAATGAAAAACGGACAAAAACGCATGCGTTTTTAAAAAACGGATGCGTTTTTAACGATCTGAAAACGCACTTAGTAAAAACGGCCCAAAAACGCCATGTGTGTCTTCACCCTAAGGGTCCACTTTCGTCGTTTTTTCCGACGTTTTCGGGATTTGCTCCGCTGAGCCAGGTATATAACTGGGATTGTGTTGCACGTGATCGTAATGTGGTGCAGCTGCGACGGCTTTCAGGCGACAGAAATCGGGGCCACACCATTGTACAATTTAACTTTCAAATTGTGTCGCATGATCAAGCACTTACATGCCCCAGGAAGAAGGTGGTGAACTCCGGCGGACCTGAGCAGGGAAGCGACACATGCAGGATAGCGGGCGCACAATCTTAGTGAATTGCGGCAGAGAGCATTATGGTTTCATGAACCCCGCAGGACCGGGTAAGTAAATGTGACTCAAAGTGTTAAGCGCACAACACTTAATGTCCAGTATTACTTATACAACAAGAACTCTGAAGTATCTGTTGTAGAAAATGTTCAAACTATAGTTGTTCCTGGGAATACAGGAGTACAGTGTCCACTATATATTACTATTCCATTTTCTTAAATTGTCCCAACAGTAAAGTAGTAACAGTGTTAGGGCTCATTCACACTGCCGTCTGCGGGGCCGTACATGTACGTCCCCATAGACGGCAATAGCGGCACGGCGGGGATCCGGGCCGCACACCGCAAAAAGATAGAGCATCTTTCGGCGGATGTGCAGCCGTGTGCCGCTATTTCCTATGGAGGGAGGAGGGGTCACCTCCTCCTCACCTCCAGCACACGGCGGTATGCCCGCACGGTGAAAGTACCCTTAGGTCTCATGCACACGAAATTATGGGGGCTGTGATCTGGCCGCAAAATTTGTGGCACACTGTGTCCCACCGCACCGTGACCTGGAGACCATCATGCAAAATATGGAACATGTCCTATAATCTGTCATTTTATTTTTTTAGGGAATGCTGTTCCCCTAAACAGTCATATCATAAAAACTGGCAAGCCCAAGAAGCATATCTTTTGTAATAGCTGAAAGACTCCAGAATTACAACTTTGCCCCTGGAAAATGTACATACAGACACAGCTATACCACGACAGCACAAAGATCTACTACTTGTTCAACAGGATTCCTAGAAAGTAAACTGCCTTGGACACTAGAGACGTAAACAAGAATTACGTTTCCATGTGGGTTTGAAGGAGTTAATACTGAAAAGAGAGGCGGCTAAGTTTTGCTTATGCATTTCAGGAAACACGTGGGGCCCAGGACAAGGTTTCAAATTCCTTCTGCTATAGTAGCTTAGTGTATAGGCTAAAAAAGCCTATATACAGAGTGGGGTCTATGGCAGGCTAATGGGAAAGAGATGGATACAGCCTTCCTGCTGAATCCAGGCTCAGTTTTGTTTATGGCAGATTTGTAGGAGTTGTTTTTAACTATACTTTTTACATTTGGCTGCAGATTTGGATGCGGTTTCTCCATGATGCATTTCAGAAGAAAAAGTACTGAGAACTCATTCAGCACAAATATATCATTTCTGTATACATGTCTGACCACATGCTGCACAGGTAGCACCATACTTTGACAACCAAATGGAAGCCTGAGGGTGGGTTCACACGTGGAGTTTTGGATGCGTCGAAACGCGTGCGTTTTTAAATGTTACTCTCTATGGCTACTCTGGAAGATTTTTCTTCATTGCTGTAAGTGTAAACAGCTGTGACAATGTTTATACATCTGCTTCCACTTACAGCAATGAAGAAAAACGCTTCCATGAGGAGCCAAACTCATTGTAAGACTTAAAAACGCATGCGTTCAGACGCATGCATTTCAACGCACTTGTTTTGACGCATTAAAAAGCCACCCTGAGGGTCTAGTTTTGGGATTTTTTAATGCAAAAACCCTATAAATTTGGTACTTGTAACTGAACGCATACTTATAGTCACACAGGGTTCTTGATAAGAGTTCCTAGAATACACCAAGCATGCTGTTCCATAAATAATGATCTGAGCATTGTGCTGGATGCAGGAGCCAAGTTATGGGTTGAAGGATAACTGTTGTTTTTATGTCCTGAAGAGCTCCCACTTTATTTTATGAAGTAGACTTTGCATCTATTCCAGGAAATCATTGAGAAATGGAGGTGAATCATGGCATCACATCTAATATTTGTCAATTATCTACACAAGTTATAATGGCAATACTCTGACAAGGTTGCATCATGTACTCCTACAGCCAAAAAACAGGACAGGTGATGAATGTGAGCTGTCTAGGATGACTAGCATTCCTTGTATCTACAAGTAGAATATACATGTTACATTGAACCTCCTGATGCAATGATTTCAGAGAACTAGAGAGGTCACTAGAGCCATATTTATAAAACGGTCTGTCTGTACCGGAGCTGTCCTACAGAACAGAGCACAACAAATTCTGATCCTCAAGGTCCGCACTGATATACATTTATTATAGTCACCACTGGGGCTATTGTTCTTTTATGAGGCCCTTATATAATAAATACTCTTCTCAAACAGGGGGCAAAAACATAGGGCCCCTCAAACAGTAACAAATAAAACAACCACAGTAGTTATAACTGTATAATAAAAAATATTTATTGCCAATATATATTTTACATGCATTCAAAAACACCCCCTGTAAAAACCGTACACGGGGGAGAAATAGTATAAAAGCATAAGTGATAAGAGTGCTATTATGTAATATTATGAAATTACATAATATATACTATGATAGGAATAATCATTTATATCCCCCACACATAAGCACCCATAGAGGTCACATCATGAATATAGTATGACCCAATGTTTTATTAATACTGACTAATGGCTATGTCCCCACGCTCCTGCCCACAGTCCAGGACCCCAGGGTGCATTTTTAACCCTGCATGTACTTTGGGTTCCCTAATTTGATTTGAATAATGTTTTCCCCTATTTTTGGTTGGTTTACAGACCTTATATAAGATAATCACTGTCAGTTAATGGTCTATAAATGTGTCAACATAAATCAATTGTCACATGGACCTCAGGGGACTTATACAACATGGACAAATGGTATTTTTACACAGCTCTTGCTTGTATATCCAAGTACCAAGGCAGTGCTGCTCCTTACATTACTTGGGTACATACCACCTTGAAGACATAAAGATGAGTTGCCAGACATGCCGCTTAAACAGATCTAGCTACAAGATAGCACAATAGAAGGACACCAATCTCACTAGACTCCCCCCATGAACCACAGAATCGCCCAGAAGGTGTCACATAATGATGTTGAAATAAAGGAGAAACAAATACGCTGAATTTCAATATCAAATCCTTTTTTCCACCGATAGAAAAAAATTAAGCCACCAGAGGAGCCTGTCTCCTCTCTGTAAGGACAATACATACATGCTCCGCTGAAGCAAACAAATACTTGCATTCAGAATTTTACTGTCTGGTGTATATGTATGACCCTCTTAAGTAGGCATGATTACTATATTAATAGGGGGCAGGAGATAAGGAGCTGCAGCATGTTGGAAATCAACTTATTTGACCCACTGTAAAATGGGTGATAAACATTTGATATTGTTAAACAAGACAGGTAGTCAGATGTATATGAAAACCCCTCAAACTTCCCCCAAAAGCAAACATTGGTTGGACTAGCCGATCCGAGCAGAAGTCTGGGCTTTGAACAGTGTTTGTCCATGTCCAGTGATGTTTATTTTTGAGATGGCTAAACTTTACCTGCCGGCTTTATGCAACTGTGGTCAGTCTTTGAAAAATTAACCTTGCAGGTATTATGGACTGACCTAATTGCCAGGGACTGGACTCTGCACATCATAGTTATATATGGTGCATATATGAGTCCCTTCTTCTCTGCAGCAGTGCCAGTGCTGCTCTTTTTTGCAGGGAAGCGAGGCATCCTTGCATCACATGTTAATATCATGTTCTGTGTTCTGTCCTTGGTGCTGTGGTTTGTCCATAAAATCTGGCAAGCCCCAATGCACAGTCTTGTGCAGTCAAGCTATTATCTTTAAAAATCCATATATAAAACACTATAAATCACAATATGTATAGAAAAGTATCTAGGGAGCTATCTCTTCATTTGTGCCCTTTGTCGATAAATATTGACATACATCATGATATATGTGACTGATTTAATGGAAACTGTAGGACCCCAACAGAAGAAGAAAACTAAAATATTCTTTTGACTCCCAAGTTCTAGCTATAAACTGTGTTTGTAGCAGAATATTAGATTGCAGGACTGAAAGAACAAGGATTAATCAGGTATAGACATGTCTCAAAGTCTTCTGCTTTATGTCTGGGGCTCAGGTTATAGCTGGAGACAGCCTTCTGACACATTATAGATGAATTAATAATTAAAACAAGTAAATAGAAGTATGTATACACATTAAACATTTCACAGTGATGCAATGGCCACCACCAGATGTATCTTTCATACACACACAAAAATGGAAAATCATTCTGTTTCCCTTCCACACAGTACAATCTTTCCTTAGGCAGCCATAATCTCACACACATAAGTGAAATGTATACACTGCTGAGACATTTCTAGTCTCTTAAAGGGGTTGGCCACTTTCCTTCACGTTTCTTATTATGTAAGTGTGGGGGCAGGGTATAAGGTAATTCACCAATATACATCTATTAAAAGTCCTGCACCACTGTCTTAAAATATACAGTAAAACCTCCTGGTTCAGAAATATCTTTTACCTAATCAGCTGTCATTCCTGTTCAATTTTCCTTCCAGCTTAAGGTCCTGGAATGGCAATTGGTCATGATGAGTAAGCGATCACATGATCCTCCATCTGTGGCCATCTTATGGACAGGAATGGCCGCTGATGAGGTAAAATAAATGTCTGAACAAGGGCCTTTACTGGTGCAGAATATTTAATAGATGTATATTGGTAAATTACTTAATATCCTGTCCCTCACACTTACACACACATTACAAAAACATGCGGTAAACTGGCCATCCATTTAAGGCACATTAGCTCCTCCAAACATGACATGCATCTTTATGATCAACCAACAATTTTTGGCACATGCTAGCTCCAAGCCTTACTATGGCTCTATACATAGCATCTTGCATCTGTTATTATCATTTATGTGATGGAAGTCAATAGTAGAAGTATAAAAGCAGGTGTGAACTAGGTCCTAAGGTGTACGATATTCCATTCCATAATGGAAGACTTATGGACACCACTAGTGGTGGTGTGAATGTAGCCTAACCGGTAGATTGATCAATAGTAAAAAGAAGGATAGCGTTCACACAATTCAATGTCAATTTATGACAACAAACTTTATCAATACAGGCGGTCCCCTACTTAAGGACACCCGACTTACAGACAACCCATAGTTACAGACAGACCCCTCTGACCTCTGGTGAAGCTCTCTGAATGCTTTACTATAGTCCCAGACTGCAATAATCAGCTGTAAGGTGTCTGTAATGAAGCTTTATTGATAATCCTTGGTCCCATTACAGCAAAAAATGTTTAAGCTCCAATTGTCACTGGGGCCAAAATTTTTTTTTGTCTGGATCTACAATGATAAAATATACAGCTTCGACTTACATACAAATTCAACTTGAGAACAAACCTCCGGACCCTATCTTGTACGTAACCCGGGGACTGCCTGTATAATAAACAGCCTATATCAGTGGTGGCGAACCTATGGCACGCGTGCCAGACAGGGCACGCAGAGCCCTCTCTGCTGGCACGCATGCCATGGTCCTCCACTGTGTGTGCTTCATTAATGGAGCTCCGGCCACACCACAAGCTGCTGCTGCGTGCCGGAGCTCCAGTGATTCTCTGTGCATCGGAGAGGCAGAGCAGAGAGTAACACACTCTCTGCTCTGCTACACACCTCAGCTGACGGGCTGTAAGCTTCCCAGTGCAGGCTGCAGCTGACCTGTTCTGCCATCACTTGAGGAGCAGCAGCGGGTCACTGGCTCCCTCTTTGCTCCCCCCCCCTCCTCCTCCTCACTGAACCTGAGCCCGGGAAGACAGAAGCCGGCAGCCAGGAGTGCAGAGCAGCAACGAAGATAAGATAAGGAAGTCCCTCACTACAGGCAGGGGAAGCCAGGTACTCCATTGTCTGCTGTCTGTGTAAGCAGGCAGCAGCTTAAGTGTTAAATAATTGATTTCAGTGTTTTGTGCCCTCCACCCCACAACACCCACTTTGCCCCAGTGAGGAGATCTTGCTAAATAGGTTTCCCCATCCCCCTCAGTGCCTGCTAGTTTGTTTTTATTTAACCAGGTTGGATTTGGACCTCATTTAGACACTTTTCCTGGCACATTCAGTCCCTGCCCGTGTTTCCCTCTCCCACAGCGCTGCTTTCACCTTCTAAATTTTGACAGATTAAGACCCCTTTCACACTTGCGAGTGTGATGCGCTGAACTTGCATGCGCTGGATTGCCCAGGCCGAATGCTGCAAACCAGAGCTGCACTGACCTGCTGAATTCAGGTCCAGTTTGCAGCGTTCGGGCCGGGAGATCCAGGCAGCACATGCTGCGAGTTCAGCGCATCACACTCACAGGCGTGAAAGGGGCCTTAAACCTAAATTCTTGTGATTGAGATAGAGACACAGGGTGCTAGTTGACGATTTAATACACTTGCATAGAAATGCATATCTACTGGTGTAGCAGTAGCATTGGTGTCCTTTTACATGATGCCATATCTTCACTGTATGGCGGGGATAATTATCACTATATGGCGCCAATGTTCATCACTTGCATTAAAAGCAATTACTGTATGACGGTAATATTAAGCATGATTCCATTTATGTTGTTGTAATAGTGATGCTCATCATGTGCCAGTATTATTTGGCATTTAAATAGTGTTATTGTGGGTATTATTGGTCTAAATTACCATGCTGGCACTTTGCGATAGATAAGTGGGTGTAGGCTTGCAGTTTGGGCACTCGAGTTCTAAAAGGTTCGCCATCGCTGGCCAATATGGTGACCTTATAAACTTCATTTTCAAGGTATCCCAGCATGCTGTGCATACAGAGTGATCAATTGTATAGTACAAATGTTATAGTTCAGGACAGAAATAAGCTTCATGTAATGACAAATGTCAATGTGGACTGGGTGAAGGGCAGAGGAGCAATGTCTAATACTTACTGCCCTGGGCAATGCCTCAGTGTGCCACAAAGCCACCATCTATCTATGTATCTTGTGGGCCATTTCATGGAGCTTGTCTTCACCTCAGAAAGGTTCATATTCTAGACTCTAGTCTGGTTCTTATTACATAGACAGGTGTCAATTTCTCTCAGAGATGTAAACTACCAAAAGGCGCTGACATATGAGGCTTTTGTTTCCCGGTCTATGAGCCTGATGAAGGTCTGAGCTCATTTGATCAGGGTTAACAAAAGGGTAACAGCTTTAAAGGTCGTAATGTTACAGCTACATATAGTCTCCCTTTCCCTATTACAGAAATACTGTATTGTACGAAGAAGACAATCAATGTAAAATGTCAGACCAAGTCATTTCACAGTCAGTAGGACAGAGGGAGAGACATACCTGGAATGGAGCCTTGCCAGTCAGGCACTGGTAGATGATAGTGCCAATGCTCCACAGATCAGCTTTGGCATCATAGTGCTGGGACATAATAACCTCAGGTGCCTGGCAAAACACACACAAAAAGTTATTGTGTAATGACTGATACTACTAGAAGACTATGCACTTGAGTGTTATTAAAATTGCAGAGGTAAAACATGGCAGCTTTCTTCCAAAAACATTTGCCCACTTGTCTACAGCTTCTGTCTGGCAGATGGCAGTGAGGAAACTATTTTGGGACGACAAGCAGCTATATTTTACTTATCCTGTTCAACCCTATTAGCTTTGACCATGTGCATAAAACCTACAAAATATACATAATATACATGTAACATAACCTCTATTCTATGTGTATAGCTAACTAATGGACAAATAGGTGTTCAGAATTATGAGAGTAAAGTGGAGGAGAGGGAACTGCACCCCCCACTACCCAGCAGACCTACGGTATTTGTAAGAGATCTGTTTAGGATTCATATTCTGCATGTGTCGATGTTTAGTCAAGGGCAGTAAATCATTTTGCATAAAAAACATCGACCTGTCTGCCCTACAGTCCAGCTCAGGAGGCTAAGCAGCTCCCGACTGACAATGAGTGCTGCCAGGATATATCCAATACTATCAATTCTGGATGCTTGCCAGCTGTCTAGTGCACAGCAAGCAGTCCATAGGCACAAGCTCACTGGCAGATATGGCTAAAAACCCTCAACCAAAGCAGTCGTGAGCCGATAATGTAACATGCCACATTAAAATTCTTCCTCAAAGTGTAGAAATAGTCTCATGGATAGAACAAAACAACAACACTAAATAAAAATACACATATCTAACAGTACTACAACTAAGCAGGTCATACATATTAGATAAATGTCAGTGAAACCCACAGACCATAGAGGAATTGCTTCTGGCTGGAGAAGCGGCCATCTCTACGGATAGTCTAAGGCCAGCTTGCATGGGCTAGCCAGAATGACTGGCCCGAACACCGAGGAACTGAACGCAGCATGTTGGTTCATTTACATGGCTCAGGGTCCGGGCTGGTTGTTCCAGAACACACAGAATATTTGTCCGATCAAGATTATATGAAACTGTTCTTATGGTATATTCAGCTGGAAGTGCAAGATACATGAATGGCAAGCATTTACCTACGTTACTATTCTGCCTCCTTGCACCTTCATGCTTGCTGACAGCCCTTACAAGGGCCGTATAGACAGGCAGCTTGTAAATAACTGTGAATATTTACAAGCTGTTCTCAATGGTTAAGGGAAAAGCATAAAGACCTCTCATTAAATCTATTTCAATTGTTTTAAATGTGTAAAGTAATGCAGTTAGGACATAGCAAAGCCATACAGCATGTTATTCTGCTTTGTTATGGGGCCTATGTGACAAAGGGTTCCCACTCCTCACCGTATAATATTTAGAGCACATCATTTACAACTTAGGCTGGGTTCACACCTCGTTTATGTGCATACATTGTAAGTGCATGTCATGAGGATTTCAATGTGTCCTTACAATGTATGACACAGAAAACCAGGGTCTCCACATCCCCTAGATTTGGGAGTGGGGGGGGGGGGGGTGGAGTGTACATCAGCAGCAACCGGCGTTTGGCTGCTGTTGATGAGCAAGGTGCTCCCCAAGTGATGTCACTGTCCTCCAACCTGCTGAGCGTTGTAATCGCTAAGTGGGGCTGTGGGGAGAGACGCAATACGCTCCATCTGCTCTCCATAGCCGTCTATTACCTCCGCTGAGCACATACATTGCTCAGGCGGAGGCTGCAGGATGAAAAGACGTAGCTTGCTATGTCTTTCCATCCTGCAGTTTTTGACGGACAGAATGTTTAGTGGCCAGGCGCATTCTGTCAATATATACCCTAAGACAGTGATTTTCAACCAGTGTGCCGTGGCACACTAGTGTGCTGCGACACATGGTCGGGTGTGCCGCGGGGAAGTTCCCCAAACTATGGTGCCCCCTGTGTTTTGTTTCCCGGCAATGCGCAGCGATGTAAAATGAGAAATACTATAGTCATGAGGCTGGAGTACTACAAGTACCAGCTGATATGCTGAGTATATGAGCTGGCACTTGTACTCTGGCCTCATGGCCATAGTACTTCTCATAGTACCCCTTTATTTTGCAGTATATTAGCCACATAATAATCAGCAGCATATACTAAAAACAGGGAGAAACTGAGAACTGTTGAGGAAGAGGTTTCACACTCATTCACTGAGTGAGTAAAATAAATTTAGAATATATATTATTAACTATATGTATAATATGACTGTTTTAGTGTCATTTTGTGCTATTTTGGTTGGTGGTGTGCCCCAGGATTTTCTAAGTATAAAAAGTGTGCCGCAGCTCAAAAAAGGTTGAAAATCACTGCCCTAAGATGTGAACCCAGCCTAGCATTTAGAGAGCCAATCTACGTTTTTTAACACCTCCACATGTCCCCCTTCATTTTGTTCGCCATCACAGTAAAAGTTTAGACAAAGCAGAAGCATCCATTATATTTATAATGACATGTCTAAAATAGCCAGAGATGTTAATTACCATGTACATTGGGGAGCCACACAAAGTTGCTGCCATCATGTTGTTCTGTAGATACCTTGCAAATCCAAAATCAGCTGTGAATAAAGTAAATCAGGATGGTTACACCCATATCACCATGTAGTATTAAAAGAAAGTGTACTAAACAAACAGGGGGCGTAACTACAGCGGTAGCAGCTGCTATGGGGCCCGCAATGTCAGGGAGGCCCAGTCACCCGACCTACCACACTAAAGAATGGAGGATGCGCCCATTATATACATATTGTGTTGCACAGGGTACTGTATGTATGTGTGTATATGATGTATATATGTGTATACACATTATGCATAACAATAAGATGTATACAGTAATAAATATATATCTATATATATATATATATATACATATATATATATATATATATATACACTTTTAGAAGTATATATACTGTATATACCAGTAAATGTATAAATATATATCAGTGCATAAATGAGTATAAATAGTGTGTGTATGAGTGAAGAACTATACATGTATATAAATGTGTGTGATTGTAGAAAACGTGAGTATACAAATATATATATTTTTTAAGGGGAAGGGGCCCTTATTCAGAAGTCTCCTATGGGGCCCTGCCTCTCTTCGTTACGCCCCTGAAGGCATGGCATGCCTGCTTTATAAATTATTGTATTCCACATGAAATAAACAAGTTCATTGGATATTTATGAATACATTATCAAGGTGTTAACAATAAAGTACGCTGCTCAAAAAATCTCTTAATGAATACTTTGTTCTATACAAAGTTGAATGTGTTGACAACAAAATCCATCAGTGGATATCAAATTTATTAACCAGTGGAGACCTGGATTTGGAGTCACCCACAAAATTAAAATTGAAAAACACACTACAGATTGATCCAACTTTGATGTAATGTCAGTAAAACAAGACAAAATGAGGCTCTGTATTGTGTGTGGCCTCCACCTGCCTGTATAACCCCACTACAACGTCAATGTTGTTTTTGGATGTGTGCTAGTCTTTGTTTCTTCAGCTAGAACACATCCCCTTGTCTTCCTATGGGCTCACACACATGGCTGGTGGGTGAGCTGCTGTGCTGTGGGTGAGCTTCCTGCCCTACCTGTCCAGGCAGCCCACTTCTATGGTCATTGGCACTTGGGAACAGCTCATCCACTGATGACACAATGGACTGTAGTTTGAGGGCCAGTAGCTGCCTCCATCCACATTCTTAGATGTAAGAATTTCTTATATGTCTTTAGTCTAAACTGTGCAACATATTTAATACCATGTGGGTTAATCTTCATGAAGAAATAGAAGAAACAAAGGTCTCAATGTAGTTAGCCTCAAAAGTCAAGTCTGAAAAAAACACTTGTCTAACACAAAGGAGACTGTAAAAGATATGGGTGGGGAAACTTGCAAGGAGACTTAAAACAATCACTAAATGAGTAACAAGAAAAAGACAACAGTGCAGGAACTATAAATAACTGGATAAAATACTTGTATAGAAGGCGCCAGGAAAGGGAGTTGAAACAAAGCCAGGATAAGTGGAATGAGGCACCTACACAGCTTGTGATATATGCTATACTGTTACTATTAATAATAAAAAGGAGACCTTAGAAGGTCATCAGTGACTAGGGAAACTAAGCTAATGGAAACTGGCTATATCATCATGGACTAAATATACATTATCATGATAATAACACGGTAAGGTAGTTGTGTCTGGAATACGAGGGAGCCTTATTTCACTGTACTGTGTATAATTTCATGCATATTGATTTTCACTGCAACACATAAAGGTAGAACCTATATAAGAAAATCTTACCAATCTTTATGCGGATATTGTTGGGGTTGGACCTGCGGCCACCTGTGCAGGACAGGAGAATGTTCTGAGGTTTGAGATCACGATGAATAACGCCTTTACTGTGCAACATCTTCATGGCTCCAGCGATCTGCTGGAGAAATAGACGGATGGTGTCCTCGCTCAGGGTCCGCATGGCTGCACGATAAGGTGAGAAGAGTTTATGTCACATATTATCATAGATCACTAATGATTTTTTACAGTAATTTAGATATTATGCCTATATTGGCTATAAATGTTTCCTTCAAATTAACTAGTGTACTAGCCATGGACACTATGGGGCAAATTTACTTTACCCGTCCCGTCACGATCACCGAGGTGCGTTGTCCATCGAGGATTCGGAGCTGTCACGATTCACTAAGAGCGTGCGTCCAATTTCCTGCATGTGTCGATTCCCCGCTCAGGTCCGCCAGAGTTCACCATCTTCTTCCTGGTGTATGTAAGTGCATGGCTTGCGACACAATTTTGAATGTTAAACCCTGCGCTTAGTCCGAATCAGTCGGTTGTCTGGCGGCCATGGCCCCGATTTGTGTCGCATGAAAGTCGCCACGATTGCGTCAAAATCCGATTGCGTGCGCCAAAAACCCCAGTTAAATGCACCGCTAAACGAAAAAAAAAATCGGGAAACTCGCCGAAATGCGGTCCGCGCACCCTTAGTAAATGTGCCCTAATGGCTCATTTTTAATGACTATGATGCATAGTATTGTTTCCCTATGTTCACCTGTCCTTTACAGGCTGGTTATTTGTGCTATTCCAAAGGTGTCATTGTTTTAAAACAGGTTCCTTATTGGAGACTCAGTTTCAATGGCCTTTGGACCCCATACAGAGTTGGATAAACAAGCTATATGCTCGTTAAAGTGTTACAGCTGTTCAGCTCCCATTCAGTTGCAGTTACAGAGGGCAACCTCTACAAAAGGAGCGCAGCTGTTCCTCCAGCTACAGCCTTGGTGTTGTTTCTGCTGTTCTGGACAAAGCCGATGGTGGTGGTCTCTAGTGTCAGCCCCATATTGATCTATCAAAGATGACCTCTCTTCTTGGAAGGGTCACTATTAGATATAAAGTAGACACCCCCTTTTAACATTAAGGTGGAGTAGATATATACTAAGTCACACAGGTCCTCATCTCCTTACCACCAGGAGCTAACCACTTTCAATAAAAACAGGTTATGTTTTCGTACTTTTTATTAGTATAATTTGTACATGTTTTGTTATGCAAGAAATAAAGCTTCCAATAGTCAAACACAGTTGACAATGCCAAACTTTGCACTCTGTATTACTATTTTTACATTGCTATACTGTTCACATCACCAGGGTCTGGCTGAGGTCACTCTTCCAGCCCAGCCAGGAGTGTGGACATAGGACCTGCAGTAACAGGGAACTGATCACAGTAAGCACCCTTTTTTTTGTCTTATTCTTGGTACCCCATCTTTTTTCGTCTTACTCTTGCCCTAGAACCCCCTGGGCTTTGTTCTGCATGCAGGCCTATTTTCATGGAAGGAGGAAGAAAATGGGCCTTCTGGCACATTCTGACAGCTCTGTATAGACCCTTTTGCTTTTAAATAAAAACTCCTGGTACTTTCTTAGAAATAAATTAATATTTTCCTTATGTAAAAAATAATCAAACATTCTTCTTCTTGGTCATAACATTTACATGATAGATGACCTTTAGATAAGCTGCTCAGACGTGGGCCATGCTTGTTTTAAACTTCTCCATATAAACTTTTAAGGAAATTTTAAATTACTTTTATTCTTTACAGCTGTATGAGAAAATAAACATCAGTGTCCTTTCCCAAGTGTGTATAGACACATGCTGTTCAATGTGCACACACAGGCACAACACACAGGACACAAACCAACCTGAGATAAAATAAAGACTTTTCCATGAAAAATATACAAACACTTCAAACACGACTGGGCTCGCTCCTGCTGCTCACTTGCCCTTCCAGTTCTACTGAGCCGCCAGTAGCTTCAAAAAAGCTCAGCTTCTTGCCAATACAGTCATCTAAAGGCTGCGCTTATGAAAATACAGTCTGTGTTGTAACAGTGCTGAGAGCAACACCGGAAATGAAAGGTTAAATTCCCAGCAAGCGTGGGAAAGTATACAAGTAAATATAGGCCTAAGGGGAAGACAACATAAATTAATAATGGGAAACTTTTTATTAAAGATGTAAATGGGTTCTTATATTATGTTCTACATTATGTCAAGGATTTCCTTACAATCTGTAGTCAACAGCTGTTCTATATACTACCTACCAATATACTATCATTTTTTATATCATTTTGATATTTAGAATTATTTCTACATTTAGAGTTAGGATTATTTTCCCCTAATATGGGACATCCTCAATTGAATTTAACATAAAAAAGGGAATTCCAGAAAGGGTATTTCATATCATGTCTAGCATAACAGTTTTCTGGCCAGGAACTGCAACTTTCTTACCCCTCTCATCACTTTAAGGGGGATTTCACATGTTAACGATTTGAATCAGTTTTGTAACGGAATCAAAACGCACTGCGGCGGCTCGCGGCCTATCGCATATGCATAGTGTAAATGTGAGACACCGGGCACTGATTGCCGACCGCATGCGTTTGCCGCGGGCCGCACCAGTGCGCTTTGATTCCGTTACAAAACTGAATCAAAACACTTACGTGTGGCATCACCCTTTGGTAAACTGGGAGTAAACAACCTGTGCCAAAAAATGATATTATGTGTAAAAATTATATATATAGTATGTACGGTTTGTCTAGTGTGTCCTTAAGGGAACCAAATATAAAATTTTACTTGCTTTGCTCCGCTCTGTTGTTCCGGATACGGCTTACATTAAATGAGTCCTGGTGGCAGCCTATTGGGCTGATAAGGTTCTCTTTCACTGAGGCTAGTGAAAGGGCTCTTTGAGTAAGTAGGACTCTCATAGTGCTTCTAGGAGTCCAACCAGATCTCCCTGTATCAGTGTATGTATATAGACATGGTCAATCACTGAGTGTGAGTGAGCAGGACTCTCATGGCGCTCCTAGAAGTCCCAATAGCTCTCCCTGTATCAGTGTGTGTAAGATGGTCAATCGCAGAGTGTGAGTAGAGTAAGTAGTATTCCCATAGTGCTCCTAGGTGGCCTGTCCAGGTTTATTTTCCAGAACATGAAAGAAAAAAAATACAGGACCCAGCTGTTATCAACATTTCCTACTGATCATATGGAGAGGAAAATAAAACCCAAGATCAAAATTTAAGTGGTCTACAAGACTATAATATTTCTAAACTATCTATAATAGTATAATATTTCTAAACTATCTATAATAGTATAATATTTCTATTTTATAGCACTCAGCTTAGATTTAGTAGGCATTGTCTGCAGTCTTCCTCCCCTTATATTACTGGCATGGTTAAATCCTAGTAATGTATGCATTTAGTTGGATGGGCCTCTGGGGATTTATAAGCCAAGTACTCATCATAGCTCTCTGCGGTACCTGATAATAAGCAGTTTATCCGCTCCCAGGACAACGCTTTGCCAGCAGTGCTTGGAAGTAACTATATCCCTTTGTTTATTTCTGTGGGCTGACGCTGTGACCCAATGATTCTCCCAGGAATGGGACTGTTTGTTTAGGCGTTTTTCCTCCCATCTCTCTGGCATGAGATCTGTTTCACAGAGTAAGCCCATGCTGCCTGACCAGGTCAGTCTGGTGTAACATCCTACCATCCTGACTTATTAACATGTCTGTCCAACATGGAAAATCACACTGTGCCAAGTTTTGTAGCCCGCAAATGGAAGAGAGCAAAACTTTCCCAGAGATGTTAAATGATTACATCTTTTGAGAGACATAGGTCTATTTTAGAAAATGTATATGTGTTACTTACTGAGGGAAAAGGGTACAGTAACAATTGTATATTTAATTTTTTTCAATTTATTTTTTATTATGTGTTCCATAGAGGCCATTCAATATTGTCCAACTACCGTATGTTCGGCTATGTAAAACACATGTGTATACTTTTGTACATAAGCAATCAAGACTGATGTTAATAAAACATCCAAATAAGAGGATTTTATGATGGCACAGATAATGACATATATATTATATCTTAGTTATTCTTATGGCGAGTCTATATTTGGCAGTTTTAAGGCTTAAAGGACACCTGTCATCAGGTCTGTGTCACTTGTCCTGTCACATCTACCTGTTGGAGCAGCTCTCAATGATTCCATCCCAGCCTTTATGTAGTCAATTCATACATTAATCATTGTAAAATCATATTTTCTTTAATATGTAAATGAGGCTGGTCACATGGTTAGAGGCAGTGATGTCACCCCTGTTCCCCCTCCCCTCTCCTCCCCCTGCTCATGTCTGTGTGTAATGTATAGTAAAGTATTGTTGTGCTTTATCTGTTGCTGATATAGACATCAGCTACACAAGTAGTGTATAGGAGTAAAATCATGTCGGGCTGTTACAACTGCGAAAGGAGTATCTCATACACACAGGCTGCAGGGGGCACCAGCAACCGGAAAGTACATAGAGGAGCCAGCACCAGGAGTGTATCATTATACAGGGTGCCAGTCATTTGTATAGGAGTATCTCATATATACACAGGATGCAGGGGAATGGCCTAGAGAATCAGGAAGCACATAGAGGCAGCCTGCACCAGGAGTGTCACATCATTATACAGGCTGTCAGTCTTGTGTATAGGAGTATCTCATACACAAACAGGCTGCAGGGGGCACCAGCACCAGGAGTATCACATCATTATACAGGCTGTTAGTCATGTGTATAGGAGTATCTCATACACACAGGCTACAGAGGGCGCCAGCACCAGGAAGCACACAGCGGCAGTCAGCACCAGGAGTGTCACATGATTATACAGGCTGTCAGTCAAGCACTGAGGGTGTGGCTGTGCATCACACTCATGAATAAGCTGGACTTCTGAATATGATAATGATTCATTGGACCCATCTCAGGTCATTAACACATTAGGACCTAATTAGTTAGACTGCATTCTCACGTTTCAATAGCGTATGCATTTTCAAACGGATCACATAAGCTGAGATGAGGAAATTTGCCTAATTACATTGATGTCCACACTGTGTTTACAAAAAGCAAGCATGAATATTGCTTTAATGGATGGATTTGTTATGTTAACACATGCATTAACATTGCATTAATGCACAAGTTTGCATTAGACAAATATCCTCTTTTCAGTTGATGTTTGAAAACACATGCGTTAACGCAAAAAAAACGCGACGTGTGAACTCAGCCTTAATTTTACAGGCCTGTAGATGGACAATGAAGGGATAGGGGCAATGCATTTTTTTGGCAGTTTATAAAAATATATTTAGTTTTGGGAGGTTAATTTGCCAGACAGGTTCTCTTTAACTATAACGGGCGGTCCCCAACTTAAGGACGACAGACGACCCCTAGTTACAGATGGACCTCTCTGCCTTCTGTGACCCCTGGTGAAGCTCTCTGGATGCTTTACATTAGTCCCAGGCTGCAATGCTCAGCTGTAAGGTGTCTGTAATAAAGTTTTATTGATAATCCTTGTTCCCACGACAGCAAAAAATTTGGCAAAGATTTATTTTTATTCTATGGTCTGTCTAGCAGTCTGGCTATTTGGGGACACATTATGATGCTTCCTGATGCCAGCTTGTCAGCTCATGTAGGTGAGATGCCTACTCCTCTAAATATTAGTCATGTTGTTGAACCCACTGTCAAGACACGACTCATCATATATACAGATCCCAAAGATGGCTCCTTAAAAAGGTTCACCTACAGCATGACTCTATTAAAAGAACTTTCCACATATACAAAAGGTGTTAAAAATGTCTGCCCACCGAATACCACAGGATACGATTACCAGCCATAATCCTGCAATAGGCACATTACTGCATTATGATCTTTTATTACCTCTACACAACATGCTGCAGCAAGTCTGTGATAAATTAAAGCCTTATTCTTTCAATGCAATCCTTGTTGCTTTATGTAGCTTTCATTCTCTTCTCTGAGCAGTTCTGAAATCACACTATAAAGGAATGGTATACTTACTGTGCAGGTAATCTGCCAAGTCCCCACCATTGCAATACTGAAAAGTAGAACAAACAAAATGAAACTGTGAGAAGGTGCAAACAATACTCACAGGACAATATATAATGCTATCCATAGCTAACAATAGCAGCACTACATAAACCTGGACAATCCATCTACACATAATGGCAACTACTGCTACTTGCAGCACTTATTCCCTGGAAAGATACAATTATATGCCAGCAATGTTGACTATGGCGATACAAGCACAGTTACCTATACCCACTGCCAAACAATAGTGGAAATGTAGCCTTAGAAATAAGACTGGGGCTTGAAGGCCCAAAATATGTTGGATATATCTAGCAGGTGAGTGAGTGAAGGATCAGCCAAGCAAATAACATATACAGGCGGTCCCCTACTTAAGAACACCCGATGTACAGATGACCCCTAGTTACAAACGGACCTCTGGATGTTGGCGATTTACTGTACTTTAGCCTTAGGCTGCAATAAACAGCTATAACAGTTATCAAATGTGTATGTAATTCAGCTTTATTGTTAATCCTGAGTCTTATGACAATCCAACATTTTTAAAATTCAGTTGTCACAGAGACCAAAAAAAAGTGGACTGTAGTTACAATTATAAAATATATAGTTCCGACTTACATACAAATTCAACTCAAGAACAAACCTATAGAATCTATCTTGTAGGTAACGCGGGGACTGCCTGTATAAGACAATTCCTATCTTTCTGACATCCACATACACAATAGAAACTCACAGAATGAATGCTTATTTCAATGGGGAGTAGGAGACAAGCTGGGCCTTGTAGTGGCTTATCTACAAGAGGTAACAAAGGATACAGCATGCTAAAACCTAGCAAGCCAGATACTCATTTCTATTACATAATTTTGGCAGATCCCCATTAAATCAAATGACTGTATTCACTGCTTCCCAAAAATCATTATGGTTCCAATACTTAAACGCTGAAGCTACAATCATTCTATGCAGTTTTTGATGAAGATCATTGAAGGTAAAGCAAATGAAACCGAAGAACCATCAACTTTTTTGTACTTCAATTTTCATAAAAATCTTCATGGGAATTCTACTATTACATGCATTCATTTAAAACTACCACAAGGCTGCCTTAATGCTTTAGATCTGTATGTAAGAGAGGCCGTCAACAGAGGGCTATTTTTTCCTGGGGACAGTTTCTTATAGACACTGTAAAGTAGTATGCAAACACGCTTTTATCATACCTTTGTCTTCTGTTGTTCATTAACTTTACCTGGCTCCCTGCTAGTATCGCCAGTATCTTCCAGCAAGTCCTGGGGGAGGCTCTATTTCAAAATCTAACATGCGCTTTTGTAATACCATATTTTGTACCCTCAGCACCAGCTAATCAATATTCAATCCACCCCTTTACCACATACTCCCTGTGTCCATCCCTCTATCCATGACATTGACCCACCACACAACAAACCTTACGCTTGCGCGGTGAGCCTTCTACCTCTGTTATGCGTATTGAGCAGCGAGGCGGCTCGCTGTGCCTCGCTGTTCACTGTGTATGTGTCTCATCCCTACTCTATGTAACTAGGCAGAGCGAATGGAGGGGACTCATGAGTTGTCATCATGGGGGGAGGCATGGACCGAGGGAACATGTAGGAGGGGGTGGGTTGAATATTGATTAGCCGATTATATGGTAATAAGAAGCATGTTAGATTTTGAAATGGAGCCTCCCCCAGGACTTGCAGAACGATGCTGGCAGGGTGCCAGGTAAAGTTAAAGAACACTTATTTCATGAACAACAGAACAGAAAGGTATGATAAAACATGTCTGCATACTACTTTACAGTGTCTATGGGAACCTGTCTCCAGGGAAAACTAGCCCTCTGGTGACAGGTTCCCTTTAACATCAGTGGAAAGAAAAATATATCAGATGTCTTATATGGACACATTTATCATGTTTCCAACAGTTTTTAATAAACTATTCTTACAATGCAGTATTTTAAGAAGGAGTAAAACCCACCTCCATGACCAGGTACACTGAATTGGCCACCTCCTGGAAAAAAATAAGAAAAAGCAAATGAGTAGGAGATAAGATCTTATTCTGTAACTGGCACAGGTGCTACAGAAAGGAAATATTTGGCATTTAATATGTCCATGCCAGACAATACAGCATTGAACAGCATAAATATTGCACAAAGGATTAGGTCTAAAAGGCAAATTAGATGCAAAACTAACTGCACATTTACACCTGTTTCAATACTATAACATCATCATAACAGATAACCTCTGGCACCATTTTATACCTACGCAGAATCAGGCACTAGAAAGTAGTAAGTAGTATTTTTCGTTTTTTTTTTTTTTACCCTAACATGTTTTGGCCAAGCTGAAATAACCGTGCAGCGATTTCCAGCAATTGTTGTTCCATGTATTATAGGGTATATTCACATGTATAAAAAGCTGCATATGAAAAAAACGCAGATTGCAACTGCAGATTCTAACAAGTGATTTAATCTACACAACCACATAAAAAAATCCATCAAATCTACAGCAATGTATTTATGGCGCATTCACACTGAATATACAACCAGGCTGCCAGCCATGGCCATATGAGCTTTTATAACACCTAACAATGCAGTCAAAGGGAATTCTGAGAAATGTTTGCTTTGATTTATTGACCAAGACATAAACCATTAACATTCTGCTGCCTGGTTAATAACATACCCACAAGCCTAAGGGGCTAGCCACCAGGATCTATTAGACCCAGGCACTATAAAGAAAACATGCTATGTTCCATATGTGCAACTAAAATAGAGGAATGGTCTCTCTTTAATCAAGGGTCTATAGAACAAGGGAAAAAGCACTGAATATGCAGGGAAAGGTATGTCTTGGTACTAAAACATCTATAGCAAGACCATATCCTCAATGTCTATAAACCAGATAGCATGAACAAAGCACTCACATCACTCCATACACAAATGTAGAAAAGATAGTGACAAAAACAGGTAGGGAAACCACCACTCTATGAATATGAGGCACTTGCAGGACCCCGTTCTCTAATATTTTCTCCTGCCAATGGGTCACGCACATGGCAACAAGTGGTTTTATTCTATGCAGAGCTATAAAACTGCTGCAACAGAAGTAGAAGGGTTAATTGTCTTTTTGTATGCTTCAATAGACTTCATCTACGATCAGGTGAACATTCTTCTATTGTAATATCACTATAAGGCTACATGAACACACAAACGTATGGGGGGCGTATATACGGGCGACATATATACAGCGTACTATGTGTATTTCTATGGAGAGGGGCAGGGGGTGAGCAGCGCTCTCCCCGGCGCCGATATATGCCCGCCATGCTATGGTATATATGGTGTGCATGTAGCCTAAGCTTCATCACTTTTTATACGTACACCTCTATAGAAGTGTTGGCAAGCCTATGACACACACATGCCAAAGGTGGCTAGACAGGTTGATTGACTCAAGGAACCCTCCGTCAGTCCCAGGCAGTCCATGACGTGCCACATATAGCACCATTTTAAATTGGCACATCTTGGGCTGCCTGGTACTGCAGGCGGAGCGAGAAGGTGCGGATACGGTCAAATTATAATTGGGGCTCCTGCGACAGGCCCGTAAAATCTCCCTGTTCAGGGGACCATGGAAGCTTCAATGATAATCCAAATTTCTTCTTCTTTCAATGGTACTGTTGTCCTCAAGGGGCTCATACATATGAGACCTGGGGAAATGCAGGGAGCAACAAGTTACTGCTTCAATTACAGAGTTGGCACTTGGGATAAGTGTGTTTTGGGTTGCAGATTGGGCCATGTGCTTGCCACAATTTATTTGGCTAGCTCATGGCCCTTTATGTTTGGTCATGTCTAACATTAAGGATGCGGTCACATGTTCCGCTAGTGTTACTATTACTAAGCGATGCTAGCGCATGGGAGCAGGGCTTGGTGTTCCAGTGAAATGCATGCGATCAGTAACCAGCACCAGTTGTCTGGCATTTAAACAGTACAAGACACCTGTCTATTGCGGCATGTGTTTCACCGGAAACGGATATGTGATGGGGCCGAGCCCCGCCACCGTGCACTCACATCGCATTAGGAAACACCAGGGAACGTGCGATCACACCCGAAGACTGTCTTTATTGCTCATATGCACAAATCAGAGATCTGCTTCATTTTTTTAGAAAAGCACAAGAACGTTTCTACCGGTGGAGAAATTTATCAGAAGTGTCTGAGAGCAAAACTGTTCTAGTTGCTTGCGGCAACCAATCAGAGCTCAGCTTTCATTTTTTTTAAACTGTTGCAGGAAAATGAAAGCGGCGCTCAGGTTGATTAATAAAGTCTAAAAATGATCCACCAAACCTTTTATTTTACAAATTGTGTGAAAAAAAACAGGAGCAATAAAAGCGACGCTGTATTCATTCTAGATGTGATTAATTTACTTGTAAAAGTAATGACTCTAAGAGGAAACCATCACTAGTGACACAAAGTCTGCCCGGCAACAGGCCTGGGAGCCCCTCCCCCCTCCCCCAGCTGCCTGCTACTGATAAGGAGCCGCTGCAGGCCATCTGCTCATGACAGGACCATGTAGGCCGCTTCTCTTCTATTTAGATAGGGACAAAGGTTTGGTCTCATTTCACCCTCCTTCATTTCCCTATGAATGAAGGGTACACATATACACAAGGCACCTGCAGAACACAAAGATTTACCACACAGGCTGCGACATCCAGCGCCACCTCATGTAACAGCACACGTCTTCTCAATGCTGCTAAATATGCAACAAGTCACCAATGTTATATACTAGACCTAATATTGGAATAATATACACATTCTCATTTAAGGCTCCTAAAATCAACACAAAAATTATCTCAGAGGGGACATTTACTGTATCCTTTGCCTGGTTTACTGTAACAACAAGACACAACATATTCTTACTTTTATTCAGGGGATTTTCATTTTTTTTTTAAATTATTACTAGATATTAATGTTAATTGCAGCTATATGTAATAAGGCTAGAATGGAAATCTTTCTAAAGATTAAATGTAACTTCACAGAGAACAGAGGACGTAATAAAAGGCTTATGCCAGTAATATCATCCATTCTGCTGTATGGCAATGGCATATTTACAAACTTGTAGTACTTCTAAAATGGAAAAGAGTAATACCAATATATAATCCCATATGTTATCTATACAATTCCTACATCTTACATTAACCAAATTGGACTGGCAAAAAGCATATTAATCCTACACAAAAAACGCCAGACTTCAAACAAATTGTGCAAAAATATGAATAGACTTTTACTAATTCTCGTTCAAAATTAAGTGGAAGGACAGACATTGTACTGAAGAAAGACACCGGAACCATCCGGGTGACACTGACGTAGCAGAGCACATACCGGTATATAATCGGAACAGAGATTTCATTTATGTACAAATGCATAATTCCATTACCATAACCTATTAAAAATTAAATTCATACAATAATAGCTGAAGTGCATTAGTAATATGAATCTTAGTGGCTGGATATATTCCAACATTCACAAACAGACACATTGGACATAAAGTCACCCTGCAGATTCCATAAGGTTAGGGGCGACTTTCATATTCTATAAATAAATGTACAAAAGCCATATACAGGCAGTCCCCGGGTTACATACAAGATAGGGTCTGTAGGTTTGTTCTTAAGTTGAATTTGTATGTAAGTCGGAACTGTATATTTTATCTTTGTAATCCCAGCCAGAACTTTTTTGGTCTCTGTGACAATTGGATTTTAGAAATGTTGGGTTGTCATAAGAATCAGGATTAACACTAAAGCTTCATTACAGACACCTGTGATAACTGTTATAGCTGTTTATTGTAGCCTAGGGCTAAAGTAGAATAAATTACCAATATCCAGTGGTCCGTTCGTAACTAGGGGGCGTATGTAAGTCGAGTGTTCTTAAGTAGGGGACCGCCTTTAAAGTGCATCATACCTGCGTTTGAAATTACCAGCGACGATGAATGACACCACCTCAGACGAAGGCAGCGTGCCGGAACGGATGTTGGGGTCTTAGGTCATCTGTGTAATTTCAACGCAGGTATGATACACTTTATATGACTTTTGTACATTTATTTATAGAATATAAAAGTCGCCCCTAACCATATGGAATCTGCAGGGTGACTTACTGTCCAATGTGGTCTGTTTGTGAAGGTTGGAATATATCCAGCCACTAAGATTCATATTACTAATGCACTTCAGCTATAATTGTATGAATTTAATTTTTAATGGGTTATGGAAATGGAATTATACATTTGTACATGAATGAAATCTCTGCTCTGATAATATACCGGTATGTGCTCTGCTATGTCAGTGTCTCCCGGATGGATCTGGGTCTTTCTCCAGTACAATGTACTTGTTTTTAATAGGATTTATACGACAATGGCATAGAGTAGGGCAATGCTCAGCTATCTCCAGCAGTTTATGGCGCAACAGCGAACATGTATGATCACCACTCAACTTCTCCTAGTTGTGGTCCTGGTGTTGGCGAGGGAACAGGGGGATATGACCTAAGTTTGAACAATCAGTGTGGGTACCAGAGGTTGGGCCGATATCACCAATCTAGCAGTATCCACCTATCTAGAGGAAGTGATGTTACAGGAGTACTTCTTGAAGAGTCCAATATAAACCTTTCCAGCTCTTTTTAGTGTATCCAATCCAAGATTCTTGCATCTATAATCCACCAAGTTGAAAACCAAACATAGCATGCATTACATAGCATGCAGTGACTAGAGTCAGTATAAATTGACTTTATCCGAGGTTACTTGTGGATAGTTGCTATTTAAAGAACAGAAAGATATGATCACCTATCTATCATCATCTATTTTAGAGCCGAGTGTTGCAATGTTCTACGTCTAATGTCTGTCACGTGATATGTGTTTACCAGTGTGACAGCACGCTATCATAAATAGAGTCTGTTTCTTGCTTTTATATCAGTTTTTCTTAACTAGGTATCCTTGACCTGATTTGTTGTGTCAGGTTTTAATCCCACCATATGTAATGCAGACTGGCCATTTTCTTCATGAAGACCAACCCCATAATGTCTCTTCTTGGTGGTCATCTCAAAATCTTGTTTATGCATAATTTACATGTTGTGATCCATTTCCTTAAACTTGAAAACATTATAATATATTTTAGTCTATTTGTTTCCTGCCCACAATCTGCTGTTCCCTGGCAGATCCCGCGGTACGTTTTACTAATCCTACGCCATCCGGTAAATATACATGAACAGCATCTGGTCCCCTCTTTCTCTAGTGAAGACCAGGCATGTCTGGTCAGCAGACTTGGCTGCAGGAAAGCTTGTCTGCTGGCAAGGCCTATTAAAATGTTGGAAACATCAGTGACAGAGGGTGCGGGGTGACCTAGTAAATAATAAAGAACAATAACATGAACTTGGTAATCTGCTAAATTTTCAGTGTTGCAATAACTTAACACATGATCACAAATAACTGGGATATAGTGTTAGATATAGGCCATAGATCTGGTTCCCAGCAAACCTCAGCAGTCAAGCTGTTGTCAAACTTTCAGTATGTGCACTTGCTTGGCTCTCTGAACTTCAATAGAAGACAATGGGTGGGATGCTATCCCTTCCTAGATGAATCAAACCTACCAAGTGGCTTAGTGGTTAGTATTACAGCCTTGCAGCACTGGAAACCAGTGTTCAAGTCCCAGGGTCAACATCTGCAAAGAGTTTGTATGTTCTCTCCGTGTCTGCGTACTTTCCTTTGGGTCCTCCAGTTTCCTCCCACACTCCAAAAACATATTGGTAGGTTGATTAGATTGTGAGACCCATAGGGACAGGGACCGATTTGGCAAAAACTCTGTGCAGCGCTGCGTAATCTGTGTACGCTACAGAAGTCTACAAGATTTGATATGAATGCTAAAGAAAGAGAATATGTGCAAGTGTTAATGCAGCGTTAACAAACGCAATGTTGACAGCAATGTAATTAGGCAAATCTCCTCTTCTCAGCTGTTGTATTGTGTTTGAAAATGCATGCGTTAACGCCAAGTGTGAACGCGCCCTAACGATATCAATCACAGTCAGTCCAACAATAATCAGTGGTGTCGACCACCCGAAATCTATAATATATCCTTTAAAAAATGGGCGTGCTACAAGTATGGTACTTCCTAAAATTCAGCAAGACACTGTATAAACTGCTACAGTTAAAAAAAACAAACAAAAAAAACCTAATAAAATATTTTAATAGTCTACCATGACAAGTGCATGAGGGATTTTACAGTTTATCCGGCAGAAACTCACTGCAATAACTGTGCTACAGTAAATATGGTCCAGTTAGTAGTTTTCTCAGGGTTTTTGATGCAAGCGATGCCGACGTAAACTGTGCCTTCAATCCCATGTGAGGTCCGTAGATGATGTATTATAGATAATCCGAGCTGATGGGATATGTAGCACAGAGCATTCAGCTTCTTCTCAGTAACAAGAACAAAGCCAATTAATTTACAGATCAGACAGGAGACTGATGTTACCCATGCACCCATAAGCAGCACCTGTAACCTTACATCACCTCCGTCCTAAGCCGGACATCTGCTCCAGGGGACTGAAATCTATTCAGCTGTAACAACTCCATCTCACACAATAAGAATGTGTGACCAGTGGATGACCGTTTCACCCTATGAAAACCGTCAGGCCTGGCTTCACAATGGGGATTTAGAAACCCATTCACACCAGCATGCACTGAGGTCACATCAAATATCAATGTGTGGTATCAGTATCTACTAAAAGTCAGAAGAAAGACACACTTATAGTCCATCTCACTGTATTATAGCTTCAGTAGAGTATAGTAGGGGATCAGTAATGTCCAGATGATGTGATATAAATATGACGAGTATCACTCCTCCACCGCATGTAGTTATTATGACCGGAGAGAGGTGATTTAACATGTTGAGTCATGTTGAAATTCAACATAATGGTCCGGATATATCATTATGTCTGCACCAGTTTTTTGTCTCAAGTTTTCTCCAGAAAAAGTGTCTTTGGAGTTGGCACATGTATCTATCAAGGGTTAGCGACCTTTGTGTTGCGGCTGCACTTGGTCCGACACTTTAAAAAACTGTGCACCTACAGGGGCTCCATATTTATTACTGCTATTCCACACAATCGTGCCACAACAGCATGAAGCAAAGTGCACCACAAAATAAAAAAAGTGCAGCTGTGTCACATCCTGAAAACGGACTGAATCAACTAAGAGCGTGCGCCACTATTGGATTATCTGGCACAACCTGCGCATGAGGCAAACTGTAGTCATACTTTTTTTGCTCAAGTGTAGATGAGTATAAAAGGGGAAACAGGGTATATCTTTTGGTAAAAGAAAATTTTAAGAGATGGGACATCCCCTTTGTCAAAGTGGCTCACTGACAGGATAGTGTGTGCCACCTCTGGTAGGATCTGTTCTTCTTGAAGCTTCTTATGCTCTTGTTTTTAAGCTTTTCTAATTATGCAAATGAGCCTAAGATGCTCAATTCCCCATTAACACCTGTAGAGACCAGACCTCTTCTAGGTACATAGGTATGTTAGGTCTCATGCCCACAACTGTATTGGGGACGCTCAAATTGTGGCTAGATCACAGCCCCCATATAGAGGTCTATGACAGCCAGTCACAGTTCAGTGAGAACACAGCATCTCACCGCACCATTAAAGAACCGGAAGGCTGCACTGCTAAATATACAGGAGGTCATTTATTTGGACCGATTTATGCTCCACTTCCTATGGAGAGGGGTAAGCCCCCCACCCTTCTCCACCCAGCCATGTGCTATGCCCGGGTTACTGCCCACTGAACTAAATGGTCGTGTGCACGAAGCCTAAATGCTCTACTTTATGAAATATGCTGGAACTTGACATTTGTAAATTATTATTAGTATAATCACAATTTACATTTTTGTATAATATAATGTCAAATACAAGGATAACAACTTCTAATACTAAAATTAGAAATACAACTAGAGAAGATTGTTAGGCACAGCTGCCGACAAGGAAGAGCTGCTTCTTAGTCTGCAAAGCTACTTCTATAATAAATAGGATCTGGGCTACTTAAGTATTCGTTGTGTCTGCTCTGATGTTTGATGTGAATTACAGCTGACCTAAATCCTCTTGCTTGTCCTCATGCTACCCGCTCTTTGGAACCAAAACAAGGTCAGTCTTGCCAGTCAAATCCTGCAAGGTAGAGCTGGGACACAGGTGCCATAAGGATACCTAAGAGCTCTTTGATAACAGCTATCTGAGTTACATATACAAAGTGTCTACACCAGACAAGTCCTGCCATTGTGTTGTACAGACACATGTTCTTGCAGAAAACAGACAATGACCTATTGCTCAAGCATTCCTTATATAGGAGCTGTGTACACGATCGCCAGTGAGCACTGTATCTGGATTTATTGAGATCAATTAAGAACTGGGTTAGAGGGGTTTTCCCACAAAGCAAAGTTAGGATCTAACTTGCTGATCAGTGGGGGTCTCAGGGCTGTGCCACCCGCAGATCGTGAAAGTGAGGGGTCCGTCGCAGACGGCAGCGCTAATCTCTATGGAGCTGACGGAGATGGGTGATCACAGCACTCGGCTACATGGAAAACCCCTTTAACATTAAGTTTTGTAAACTCTAGACATGTTCTAAATGTCAGTATGTGTTTATACATTGCTATTCTCTAATGCAGAAGATTTTCTTCTTACTAGTCAATGTTGCTGGGAAGCCCTAACTAGGACTACAGCCTAGGTAAGATATTAAATCCTTTAATACTACGGTTTTGTTTAATAGAAATACATTTGGGTCTTAAAATTTAGTAAAATTCAATCTAAGTTGAACAATAACGCACAGCAGATTCCACCATGTCATTATCTACAAGAAAACCAAAATGAAAAGACAATAACCTGATGTTCTAGTTTTTCTGTATGACTTTACCAGTCTTTCCCATTGTTCTAAGCCATAGTATTTGGTTGTAATTATTCACAGGTGGATGTTTTCCACTCTAGATAATCTTTCACATAGTGCAATGATGTACATGAATAGCCTACAACTTTACAGCCTAATCTACTATAATTATTCAAGTCTATCCTGTATTCCAACTATGTTAAGGGCAATCACATTCACTGATGGTAGATGATTAGTACTCAGCTCCCCATTTCGTCCCCCTGTACTGTAATCTGCGCTCGTTATGTACTGGAAGGCTGGATTTGCAAGAAAATCACTTTTTTACAATATTCAAATTAGGCCCTCTCGGTCCCTCTTGGCTCAGCAGGGATTTAATTTATGCACACTCCCTCTCCTGCATTGTTCCGCCTGGTACAGCCATGGGTGGCATCATTGGCGCTCACCAACATCTGTAAGTGGTACCAGGTGAGACAATGCAGGATCGGGAAGTCTGTGTGTGTGTGGGGGTGGGGGGGTTAGGGGGCGAGGTGCATAAATTTAATCCTAGGGGGCCAAGAGAAGGTCTGCTGAGCACCTTAGCTTAATATGAATAGTTTAAAAGTGTTTTTCTTCCAAATGCGGTCGTTCTACCACATAACAGACACAGATTACAACACAGGGGGACGAAAAGGGGAGGTAAGTACTAATCATCTGCCGCCAGTGAATCTGATAACAGATGTCCTTTAAATAATCCTTCCCAGACTATTGGCAGCACCGATTCCTTCCCTTCTGGTCATTGCCAAACTATCAAAACGTCTGCTTTTATAGAGATGGTCACACATGCTGATGATCAATTACCCAAGGGGATTTGCTTAGAAGCACTTGGCAATTGATTGCAATGAAATTATTATTTTTCTTTTTTTTTTTTTTTTTATAAAAGCTTTACTTCTGACCCTTTGGTTGTATTCATCCATGCTGCATCAGCAGCAAAACTTAAAGGACACCTGTCATCAGGTCTGTGTCACTAGTCCTGTCACCTCTACCTGTTGGAGCAGCTCACAAAGATCCCATCCCAGCCTTTATCTAGTTATTTCATACATTATTCATTGCAAAATCATCTATTCTTTATCATGTAAATGAGGCTGGTCACATGGTCAGAGGCAGTGATGTCACCCCTGTTACCCCTCCCCTCTCCTCCCCCTGCTCATGTCTGTGTGTAATGTATAGTAAAGCATTGCTAGTGTGTGTGCTGCATCTGCTGACATGCTGCATCCTCCTAATATACAGGTGAGACACAGACATCAGCTACACATGTATCTGACATGTTCTGCTGTAACATGGCTGCCTGGAGCTGCTGTATCTCTCCTATACACACACAGGCTGCAGGGGGCGTGGCCACCAGCACCAGGAAGCACATCATTATACAGCCTCACATCATTATACAGGCTGTCAGTCAATCACTGAGGGTGTGGCTGTGCCTCCTACTCATGAATAGAGTGGACAGCTTGAATATGCTAATGCTTCATTGGACATTTCACAGGTCATTTGCATACAGCTTTAGGACCTCATTGCTTAGGTTTACAGGCATGTAGAGGGACAATGAAGGGATAGAGGCAATGCTCTCTAATGGCAGTTTATGAAAATATATTTAGTTTAGGGGGGTTATTTTGCATGACGGGTTCTCTTAAAGGATGTGATGGATCAGGGGACCATCTTAATCAATGATGTCCAGAAGTGGCTGTTATCTGTTACACATACAACTTATATGGCTTTGTGTGTACTTTGTGTGGCCAGTGGAAAGCCATTATTGATGCTACCTTCTGACATGTATTAAGGACATAGAAGAACTACTAAAAGTTTAAAATATTTCTTGTATTATTGCATTAATACTAATGAATCATTAACTGTTAACATTTTCAGAAAGCCCGACTTGTTGTGTGGAGAAAATTCTCTAATGGGAGGTGCCCAGGTTGTTCACCTGCGGCAGAGGGTCACTGGGGTCAGGTGTATGAAGCAGCTGTCACCTGATACTAAGCAATATCCCAGCTGCTATTTATTTCGGTCAAGGACAGCCCTGTGTCAGCAGGTCCATGGAGGGAATAATCAGAGATGTTCATTCAGGGTGCGTCCACAAGTTCAGTTATTCAGATGTAGTTTTTGAAGCCAAAAGCAGGTGTGGATAATAATGAGTGAGAACTTATCATTAAGAAGTGCTGCTCCTCCATCAAAAACTGCATCTGAAAAACTGAACATGTGGATGCAAGAATTATCAACTCTCCAGCCTTAAAGCAAACCATACGCGCGACCGTGCGAAGCCGGCCAGGATAAAAATTTTAAGTTGCGTAGGCGTGAGTGTGCCCGAGAGCTCGGTGACGTCACCAGCTCTCCGGCACCTCATAATAAGGTGCACGCACGGTCGCACGCATGGTGCACCGAGCACATATCTGGTGCGCCGAAGGGGGGTTGGAATATAAAGAATAAAACAGTTTTAAACGGACTACATCTATTTATGCAAATCGTGAAGATATGCTCCGGCATCAGCTCACCCTGAGCTGGTGCAAGGTATTTGTGGGTTATAAGTGGCATTTTAAAGTGGTAGGTTTCCTTTAAAATTCCTGCTAATAAAAGGAAATAGTACTTACACAATTCTTTAAGTTAAAAAAATGTCAGCCATTCATCACTGATAAGCCGCACTCTTTAAGGGCACTTAAAGTTTTAAAAAGAGTTACCCGGGTTCACAAAATTTTTGACAAATTTTTTGGCCTCTGTATACAAACATAGTCTGGCAGTAACAAGTGGTACTGTTGAACAGAAGCTCTGGAGAAAGTGAGTATAAGCTAAATGGCACTCATACTCATACTCATGATTGGCTGAATGGCACTTCCTGTGTTTGAAACATGAAAGTAAAGGCGAGTAGGAACAGAATAGCTGTGCCAGGGATCGGGGCTTCTCCAGACAATTCTAGTGACACAGAAACACTATGGACATGGCAGCTGTTACATAGTGATATTACTATAGCAGTTGTTTTTCAACTGAATTGCAGTTAATTGTAAAATATGAATAGTCCATATAGGTGTCAGTGCTCTAAAGCAGAAAACAATTATAGGTGCTGCAAAGCCTTAGTTTTGACTCAGTACTCAAAAAGAGTTTACATATAAAAGGGTATACATATAATAGGATGCCAGCTCTGTATGAGGGAGAACCACGTCCAAGTATATGGGAAACATCTATTTTAAGTCTATGACCCCCTTCATTCTGTATTGGGCACATGACCTGAGTTATCCAAGAATAAATGTTGGCAGTCAACCCCATATGAAACACTATGACTTTTTCTATGGAAATACCTACAAACAAACCTGTGGCTTTCATCTTAAAGGGCCACTTAAATAAAATTTTACCAAAGTATGTTGGCATGTTGTTCAGGTTGGCGGAAGTCATCGTCATCTTGACTTCCTTCCAAATCATGTATGATATGTGACGTTCATGTTCAACTCTACAAGCTCAGCTGGTTTTCGCATTTTGTTCCATGAGCATATAAATTGATTTTGGCAACAAAGCCATGCAGGATATGATAGGATGAGCAACAGCTGAAGAATTGTAGATTTCATAGCATAGTGGTGACACTAACATGAGTCATTAGGTAAAATATAACGTCTTAATAACACCCTATAATTCACCTGTTGTCAACAACTCTGGGTTATCCTGACAGATGGCACATGAATGGATAGATAGCCCAGCCTGTAATACACAATGTCTTTGTTTTCTATGGACTCTTTAGTCACATAATTAACCACCTCACAACTATACAAGCAGTGATATATATCGCCATGCGTATTTGATCAGCAGGACCCCCCCGATTCTGACCATCTAGTATATATGGGGGCCTTGTGACATCTCTGTTCATGAAATGGGTAGAGGATTTCAACTCCCCCATTCTTTTGTTGTGCAGGAGATAATCCACTACTAGGGGAATCTGTCTGTATCTTTCTCACCTCCCCCAGAGAGCAAATGTGTAAGAGGGAGTCCAGCAACAACTATCTAGCCGAAACCAGTGCCACTTATGTTCTGTTAAAAGGTAAAAACTGATATTATGGCTTCAGCTGCATTTGGAACATCTACTGTATTTACTAGGGTCTCACTATATGTACCACAATGAGAACACACCACGTGGCTAATTTCCTCATGTTTACAATATTGTACAATATAATTTAAGCTTTTATGGTGTTTTTAAGTAATGTATGTGGGTAGAAGGTTATTCGTCTTTAAGAGAGAAGATCAAATATTGGTAAAAAAAAGACCTGGTCATACAAGACGGAGGAGCAGGTGGCAATTTGTACGACTATGACGAGAGGTCCCAGTAGGAACCGCACATTTACTTGTTTCTTTAACTGTTCTAGTTATTCCACACACCTACTCATGTGCTCAAATCTGAAATATTAACTTATCATATTTCTTTCACATATCACGAAGCCCTAAGTATACCAGAACATCTCTAATAAACATTGCAATGAGTATCTGTCCCTAATGTTATCTGGGAAAAATGACGTATTATACTATATAAAGTAACAGTATTCAGGCAGATGCTTGCAGCCATGGGTTTCTTAGAAAGGACGGTCAGGAGATGTACTGTGCATGGCTAGGAGCCATTAATAGACACTTTGAGGATTCATGCCCTGTACTACCAGTGAACCACCACACTGTCACCACTTCTAGCAGATGGCATGACCGCTCTTTCTTGGTACTTGTCAATTTCCAGTGTCCAGGTCTATATTTACAACATTGGAAAACATAGCTCATGCTTCAGATAGGTTTATATGACTTTTGTTTCTTGCATTCTAATGTTATTTATAACCATAGATCCCACATAGTTCCAGAACAACCCTTTTCTAAGAACTGTAACATTCAATAAACTATGTGTCACTTATTACCGAAAGGACCACTAACCCAAATTCTGTCTTCGATCCTGCTGACACTATAGACAACCACTGCCTACAAGAAACAACCGATTCACCTGAACCGGTCAGCAGGATTTTATGTTACAAAATCACATATTTTCCTAGAAACAAGAACATTCCCAAAGTCAACTGATAATGAGTAAATGTTTTGCCATAGACGAGTCCATCTTAAAATAAAAGTCTGGTCAGAAATCTAAAAACAATACAAGAGTGATAATGACCTGCTTCTTAATTCTGTCCGATCTTAATCCCCCACAGCTACTTACCTCAGCTTTATCAGAGGAAGGCTGCGATTTGGGACTACTATTTAGACACAGTGTCAACAGAAGAGTCTAAGACTTACATCTTGTGCTGTGAATTGGCCTGGTGCCCTTACCTTCCCCCAAGGGTAATGGGCAGTGATTTCTGAGGGAAGCCAGAACTGTAGCTGCTATTTGGAGGAACCAATACCCCCTGGAGCACTTGCAGATTAATTTCCAGTTCCATAATGGGGCTAGTAATGGTATAGAAGATATTTTATACAAAATCTGGACCATCAGGGTGCTCACTATATCCGTAGATAATATATTCCATACTGTAGCTAGATTTATCCTGTCACAACAACTACAGTATTGCTTTTGCAGTAAGTAACCTGAATTTGCCAAGAAACTGACCATGACTGACGAATATATGGCAAGTAACTGAGGTGAAACTGTATAATCCCCAACAGGTCTGGAAATAAAATAAATCTTCACTGATCTACTAATAGAGTAGTAAATGTCTACGTCAGGAACTTGTATAAAACCTGGAGTAAGGCAGGGAAGCTGCAGAGTTAAGGTTATAGAGCCATGATCTGCTGTCATGGTGGTACAGGGAATGAAGAGCAGTCTACATATAACCTCAGCCCTTCCTGGCAAAGCTTTTTCCTAGATTAATAGTGATTCACTGTAAAAACACCAAAGAAAGTAAGAACTCCCTGAGATGACTCATGACGTTATTCACATGCCGGTCCACATGTCCTGATGTAACATATGACAGTCATTGCATAATAAGACCAGGTCCAGAGCAAATCTTACCTATATGAGACACCAAGCATCAATGTGATGTCATTTGTACCATAGCTGAGGTCTAATGTCACTTCCTTTTTTCTAATGTTAATTACAGAACAGCTATTTTATTTCTTACTGTCCTCTACCCATACTGTTCATACACTACTTTGTGTAAGGCACGCATTCACACAACCGTTTGAGGGATGTATCTGGCCGTAAATTTGCGTCTGGCAATGGCGTCTGGGTTCTGTACGGTGAGCACAACGCATGCCGTTCCCTCCAATAACGACAGAGCATGCTCTATCTTTGACTGTGAGGCACAATTTCCTATGGAGAGAGGAGGGGTGAGAAGCGTTATCCCTCCTCCTCTCCAGTGCGCCTCCTGTATACCCACCCGGCATACTTTATGTTACGTCTGTGTAAATGTAGCCTTAGAGATAGATACACCAGATATAAATATCCTCCCTGTTCTGTTCAGAACGGTTTGTAATCATCAGGTCCCCGTACACATTAGAAAATGTAATCAAAATCAAACTTATTGGGTGAAATATAACAATGAACAACTATCTGTGCCAACACATCATTCCTTATTCCATATCATCAATCCTTATGCTAGGACCTAAATTTTAGATCAGCGGGAACAACCAACAATTCCTCTCATCGGGTATTTGAAGAGACTGCAGGTTTCAGTAAGCGATGCAGTCTCTGTGCTCTTTACCAGGCACAATGCCACATGCTGTATCTGCTGAGTCTGACCCATAAATCTGAGAGGGAGGGAGATGAAACAAAGACATTTCATCCATGAATGTGATGTGAGGCGTCTGACAATGGAAATTCAGGTAATTGATACTTTACTCCAGGTAAACCCCTATTGAGACCCTTTAAAGCAAGCTGACAACTAGTTTAATGATCAGGAACAGATACTTTTACTGTATATTTTGCATTTCCAGTTGTCAGGAAGAAGATTGGAAACAGCACGGGGGGACATTTTACTGCTGTAGCAGTACAGGGGATGATACTATGTTTCTCTCTGCTACAGTTCAGAGAATAGTATCTACTACTAATAGCCTTCATCTGTTTGGGTAGTTTACATAGCATTAACACCTAAGTACAAAGTGCACCATGGTATAGACTTCTGAATGGATTGAATAACACATCAGTGAATAAAGTAACAAAAGGAAGCAAAGGTTAGTAAGATAAAACACCCATTAGATAATGTTAAATTGTTATATTACTTTAAACTTGTATGTAAATGTAATGCTATATCCTGCCACATGGTGCCTATATCTGCAGAAATGATTCTGGGACATAGTGTGGAGGTGATATCACAAGGCAAACATTTTCAACAAAAGCATTTACATATAAAAGTTTGCGACTAGAGGGGAAATAGACAGAAAGTAGAATATATAACTACAGAATACATCACTCTCATTGGCTTCTATTGGCAGAGGCACTTATTTTGATCTATCTGACCATCATCCATAAAAATACAATAGGAGGTGTTACAATGCCAATAAAGAACTTGAAGAGATGCAATGTATATTAGATTGGGTGTGCCTATTGAATGACTCTTCTGGAACCAATTTAACCAACCTCAAACTGCATGATAAACACTTCCAGCTACCTATGTGTCAGCAGAATACAGGCAACATGTAGACAAAGCCTGTACATGTGTAAATGAAGACTAAGGGTTTGTTAGAAAGTACTGGTATTAACTGGCAATGACTTGACGGGTAAGAATCATTGAAATACTTGTTTAAATAAATATTCCATATATGAAACTTCGAAATATATTTTATTTCCTCTTATTGGACTCCTCCTGGCTCAGTTTACTGCTCAAATCTGTTCTTAGTATAAAGCATACAATTACAGAATCTGCTAATCACTTAGGGCTCATTCAGACGGCTGTTATGTGCGCCATGATCTGGTCGCTGGATTTTCAGGGCCACTCGTCTGCCTATGGAGTGAGGAAGGGTGAAGAGCGCACATTTCTCTTGGCCCTGTGCTTGCCTGGGATCTGGTCCAGGTAAGCACTGTCCTCTGATGCAGAATGTCTTTGTTTCTAGTATCTACCGTTTGTACCCTCCTCCATAAACATATGAAGTGAAGTATGTTCTCAGTAAAGACAGATCTGAGCAATAAACTAAGTTCACACCCGTATTTAGACCTTCATTATAATCTTCCATCACTGAAATGATAACAGAAGTCTAAGGGATCTAATTGTCCATTGATTTCCATGTAGTTTTAATGACTTCCATTAGTGTCCGTTTGCACCAATCTAATTAGGCTTCCGTTATGTGAGATGATAAAAAATTTGTGCTGCAGTTTCTATTCAATTTTCCACTCCTATAATAGAAGCACTAATGGAAGTGGTGCAAACGGACACGAACGGAAGCTGCTATAAGTCCAATAAAACCAATGTGCCTTATAAAAGATTAGTTAGACTTTCTGTTACCCTGGTAAACTTTCTTTTATGTGGCCAACCCCTTTAAGCAGCTATTCAACTGCTATATCATTTAGAAACAGCTGCAATTATTTTTTCAACCTTCAGTTACCTCCTCAAGTAATTTTGAGCCAAAACCAGGAGTGGTTAGACACTCAAGTCTTTCCTGAGACTCTACAGAGTAAGGTAAAACGGAACGATGTTCATTAATATAGATGTGAACTTCACCTAAGTTTTACTAAAAAGCATAGTGCTGAGCTGCAATGCCCCGTGACCAGACTTGCCACTATGTGATGAAATAAATTCTGTTTTATTAGGTTATGTTCACAACACTATTTGAGGCAACTTTATGAGCTTCCAACACAATATCTATTTAAAATGGAGGCCTAGTATTCAGAAAACCAAAGTGAACCCACAATATTCAATGGGGTTTTGTTCCTTTTATGATAATATTTATATAGCGTACACAGATTACGCATCACTGCATAAAGCTTGTCATATTGGTCCCTGTCCCAATGGGGCTCACAATCTAAACAACCTACCAGTATGTTTTGGAGTGTGGGAGGAAACTGAAGGACCCAGAGGAAACCCACGCAAACACAGAGAAAACATACAAACCTTTTCTCCTAGTATGCGCCCTGCCTAATCCTGTTGATCTACTGGACTAGTAGTGCAGCCTATGTGTCTAGGCCTGCTCTTCTCTGAATCTGACACATTAGCTTTGTACAATTAAACAGCCAAACAATAACTACATACAACTAAGCCACAACTAATAGTTCCCAAACCCTAATCAAGCCTAACTGCATAGAATCATCCCCAACCTCTAATCCATTGTTTAGAATGATGGCAGAATTCTCTGGGATGACTTAGCAATTCCTCTAATTTTCCACGACCTCTCCGGGACATGAAGAGATTGTACACAAGCTAAACACTTCAAATAATCTACCTGGGACGGGTGCCAGAACAAACAAAAAAAAGTGTTTACATCGCGCACACGTACATGGGTGTTGTAGTTCTCGCGTGTGACAAACCGTGCAGTGAACAAGCATAAAGGACTACAACTCCCGAGAGCCTGCGCGCTGCCTGACAGCGGGGCACGGTTTTCTCAGAATTCCGTGACGTAAACAAGCGGCGGACCAATGAAAAGACAGCAAGCTGGAATGTCAACAAACAAGGCGGCGGCCACGTGACAAGGAAGCCGGAGACAGGAGAGAGCAGAGACTGGGGATCTGGACGGGATGAATGACATAAACATGTCCGTACTTATACCGAGGCCGCAAAGCTGTAACTATGACTCCCAGAACGCTAAGAGCCCGCCCCCGCAAGGGCATACTGGGAACTGTAGTTCTAAAGCACATCCACACTAGCCACACATGGCCGTAATGATGATAATCAGTTCTGAACAAGTGTAAAGTCATCGCTTACCTGGAAATCATACAGGGCCACAATATTCTCATGTTTCAGTTCCTACAAAGAGAACCGCAGGGGTTAACCACAGAGCATGCGCACAGTGATGTCTGCAGACACACATTACAGTCATTTACCTTTAATATTTTGATCTCCTTCCCTAAAAGAGTCTGAGATTTGGCAAGATTTTTCTTATTGATGCACTTTACAGCAACCTCCAAATCCTGCTTCTGAAAGTACAACACAAGGCACAATAAGTATATGATGAGAGAACCACATTACATGACCTCAGTCTGTATGGCCCAACCGGAATGCTGGGAGTTGTAGTATATCAACTGATGAAAAGCCACAGGTTGGGGAGCACCAATTAATATATGAGGACTCACCCTGCATACTCATGGTGGGTACTACCAGCACTGGACTCATTCTGTAGTATACAGTATACATTAGGGTTGCCACTAGTACTGTTCTCATCCTGTATGGTAGACACCAGACTAGAGGTACCACTAGTATATATACACCAATAAACATTAGGGGTATCACTAGTACTCATATTCTATGTAGTATACGGTAACGTTACCACTAGTACTCATCTCATTCTATGTAGTGTATAGTAGGGGTACCACTAGAACTCATCTCATTCTGTGTAATATACAGTAGGGGTACCACTAGTACTCATCTCATTCTGTGTAATATACGGTAGGGGTACCACTAGTACTCATCTCATTCTGTGTAGTGTACAATAGGGCTACCACTAGTACACATCTTGTTCTGTGTTGTGTACGGTTGGGGTACCACTAGTACTCATCTCATTCTGTGTAGTATACAGTAGGGGTACCACTAGTACTCATCTCATTCTGTGTAGTGTACAATAGGGCTACCACTAGTACACATCTTGTTCTGTGTAGTGTACGGTTGGGGTACCACTAGTACTCATCTCATTCTGTGTAGTGTACAATAGGGCTACCTCTAGTACTCATCTCATTCTGTGTAGTGTAGTGTACAGTAGGGGTACCACAGTACCCATCTCATTCTATGTAGTGTACAATAGGGCTACCTCTAGTACTCATCTCATTCTGTATACAGAAGGGCTACCACTAGTAGTTTTCTGTATACAGTTGGGGTACGTTTAGTGCTGTTCTTATTCTGTAAACCAAACAGTATGTAGTAGGGGTATCAGCAGTATTGATCTGCTTCTGTGTATGGTATACACTAGGAGTAAGTCTAGAACTAAACTGATCCTATATGCCAGTGATGGCTAACCTATGGCATTGGTGCCAGAGGTGGCACTCGGAGCCCTTTCTGTGGGCACTCAGGCCATCACCAGAGAGGACTCCAGGTATCTTCCTGCAGTCCCAGACAGCCCAGGACTTGCTGTGCACAGAGCTATTTTAAAGTGACAGCTCTACCTGGGACTATTTTCTGCTTTATTGGTGTCCTCAGGGGCTGGTATCAATGAAAACTGTGACAGAGAAGGGAGTATAAATCACAAATTAAATTTCTGTGACGGCACTTTGCGATAAATAAGCGGGTCTTCGTTGTAGTTTGGGCACTCGGTCTCTAAAAGGTTCACCATCACTGCTATATGCCATAGGACATACACGAGAGGTACCATTGTTCCTTGCCCAGGCATGCCTAGGCCGGAATTATTGAGGAATTCCTGTGAGCTGGTGAGGACATTGATGGTGTTCCAAATACTAAAGGAAGGATTTGATTTCTGCCTCATGCAGAGCTTCCAAGAATAGGTCTAATCTTAGAAGAGCAGCTAGTTTTATTATACTAATGTCCCTATTAAATTGCAGCCTGTGTCCCATGGGCTCAGGTCATATCCCTGTCACACACATCTGCTGTCATTCCCTGGTATTCAAGTAAAATCACCTTCAAGAAGTGATAAGAGACTCCATGACACTGACCTCTCCTGGTCATCACATTGCAACCAGATCAGAACCAGATCTTCTATCAATATCTCACACACAGGTCACAGAGGGAACACTGACCAATTCTACAATCCTCAAATGTGCATTGCTAAAAGGTCGTTTATCAGATTGTGACATATATTAAGCAATCTCTTCAGATCGGATTTAGGGCATAATACACACTGACACATCCATGAAAGTAAATAATCTTGGTACAATCGGTCACACACCATTCCCCAGATAATGGCTACACTGCAGACATGACTTCCCTGTCCTGGCAGAGATCAGATCGTGTAAACATTGAATATATATATTACCTCTTTGTGTCTGCCTTTAAACACAACAGCAAAGGCTCCATGGCCGATCAGATCCTTTCTGCTGAACTCAAACTTCCCGACCGCCTCCATTGTAAATCCCCGGGTCCAGCCGACAGTCGTGCGATAAGGGTCGTGTAGAAGAAGAAGTGATGATTGATGGGTGTAAGGAAGGGTTAACAGATCAAGAGCTGAGGACCAGCTGGAAGAGAAGGGCTGCTCTCCTGTCTACCTCCCTGCTGCTGAGGATCAGGCTCCTGAGGGTCACTTGCATGGGCCGCTGCTCCCAGCACTCCGGTCCTCCCTGCTGCATGTTAGATGCTAGGAGTGGGGGGAATGGAGCTGGGGTGAAGGGGTGACCGGTCCCCTGGAAGGAGAGGAGGAGATCAGGGCCCTCCTTGCTGACATTGGCTGACTGGTGCCATGCTAAGAGCTGATGTGACCTGCAGGAGGCTTTGTTTACAGGCCAGAGCAGGGACTACTGAGAGCGCTGCTGCTGCTGTCCCTGTCACTGCGGGAGGTGATTATAAGGCCCGCAGCCGAGTGCACAGAGCTGTCCTCTGCCTGCCGAGAGCCCTGCGCCTGCGCACCGACTCCCCCAGCAGCCGCTTCTTACTGGGCATGCGCAGCCTGAGTTGCTTTGTTGTGGTTGTGTTGAGGGCTGTGCTAACTAAGCGGCGATAAGGACGGCGCAGACTTGTGGCCGTGATGTATACACTGCACCTCCACACTGGACAACCACATTCCTCATGTGTAGAATAAAATAAATATATGTTATAGCAGGGTGCCAAAATAGTGTGCTGACTTGTGGTAATGTATTGCTTTTACTTGTAGTTGGGATATAGTTTCTACTGTTCTGACCTGAAGTGGTGGTAATAATGGTAGTAGCAGTGAAGGTGGTAGTAGTGATGTGGTTAATAATGGTAGTATTGGTAGTGATGGTGGTAGCAGTGAAGTGGTGTAATGATGGCGTTGGTAGTGATGGCGGTAGTAATGATGTTAGTAGTGATGGCGGTAGTATGATGGTAGTAGTGATGTGGTAGCAGTGAAGGTGGTAGTAGTGATGGTGGTAGTCGTAGTAGTGATGGTGGTATTAGTGATGGTGGTAATAATGGTAGTATTGGTATTGATGTGGTAGCAGTGAAGGTCGTAGTGTGATGGTGGTAGTAGTGATGGTGGTGGTAGTAATGGTAGTGCAGGTGTCGTGTGTGGTTGAGTCTTCTGGTGGTGGTCGTTCATGGTGATGGACTGTTGGTGTGTGCTGTTGTCAGTCCTTGGTGTGGTGGTCGTCGTGCCTGTCCTCCTGGGTACGTGCTGGTGGTAGCAGTGCTGGTGGTAGTTTGTGGCGGTGTCGTGCTGGGGTCGTGTGACTGGCGTTGGTCGTGATGGTGGTAGTAATGAATGGTACGTAGTGATGGCGGTGTAGTGATGGTGGTAGTAGTGATGGTGGTAGCAGTGAAGGTGGTAGTAGTGATGGTGGTATTAATTATGGTGGTGGTAGTAATGGTAGTGATAGGGTGAGTAGTGATGTTGTAATGGTGTGGTGGTGGTAGCCGTGATGGTGTTGGTTATGGATTGTTGTAATGGTGGTAGTAGTGATGGTGGTAGTAGTGATGGGCGTTGGTAGTGATGGTGGTGTACGTGATGGGGAGTATCTGTAGTTAGTGTATGGCGTAGTGATGGTGGTAGTAGTGATGGTGGTAGTCGTGATTGTGTTTGGTAGTGAGGTGGTAGTAGTGATGGCGTTGGTAAGTGATGGTGGTAGTAGTGATGGTGGTAGTTAGTGATGGTAGTAGTGTGGCGGTAGTAAGTGATGGTGTTAGTAGTTTATAGCGTTGGTAAGGATGGTGGTAGTAGTGATGGTGGTAGTAATGGTGGTAGTAGTGATGGCGGTAGTAGTGATGGCAATAGTAGTGATGGTGGTAGTAGTTATGGCGTTGGTAGTGATGGTGGTAGTAGTGATGGTGGTAGTAGTAATGGCGGTGGTGTCATTACTGTGATTTTCTTGGGAATGGAGCTTGTATCAGGATAGGATCAGTATATGTTAGAATTCATTTGGGGTGAGCAGTTTGTAAGCTAACATATTGGAATAGTGCAGCATACACTATAATCCATACATAAATGGGTATAAATTGGTAATATTTTTCATTTGGTGGTGAAGGTGGTGGGGGGGGCTGTTTATGCTTAAAATTGTCGTGCATTGTATATATTTTAATTATCCTGGGGGGGCAGATTTTTTGATATTCGCCCTGTACTGGTCACAGTACTGGCTACCTGATCACATATTTTAACCCATTCCCAACGCGTGCCATAATAGTACGGTAAGGCAGGAAGGTTATTGTGCACAAATAGAGCCGGCACCATACAGAATGGGTGTCAGCGTCATATCACGTGTGATATCTGTGACCGGAGATTCCATCACGGGTATTAACCACTTACACGCATTCTGATGTGGATCGGAACCCCCACATCCGGGGGGTCCAATCGACTAATGGCAGTCTTCCGGTCCGGCTAGTGCCCTGGGGCTGTCCAATCTGATCAGAAAAAGTTACAAGCACAAAAATGGTACCACTGAAAAGAATGTGTCACACAAAAAATAAGCTTACAACCAACTCCACCAACCAAAAAATCCTAAAGTTAAGCCTCAAAAAAATGGCAAAAAATTAAACAAATGCGATTTTAGTTTTTCCTCAGTAAAATTCCACCAATATAAAGAAAGCTATATGAATAAGGTATCTCTGTTATCATAGTGATCCGCAGAATAAAGATAATATATTATTTTTTATCTTTATTCTACAGTGAATGGCCTCCCAAAAAAATGTGAAACAAGACTAGATGATTTTCTTTTTCTCCACACATTAAAAGAGTTAATAAAAGTTCATCAATGCTGTAGTGTACTAAAATGAAGTATTTGTAAATTACACCTCAGAATTAGAAAACAGCAATGATTGTAGCAGAGAAAGATTTTAATTACATTTTCTGAAGGTTACAACAGTTACCAATCAGTAGGCAGTCAGTGCACAGGCCTTTGCTTTGAATGACTTCAGCACATCTGCGGCCACAGGACATCACTAGTCTATAACACTGGTGGGATTTTCATCCACTCTCCTTCTATTCTCTTCCACTGATCTTTGACTGTTGTGGATTTTTTGACCATAACTTTGTTACCAAGAATTTTTCAGATGTTTTCTTCTGGGATTTAGATCAGGGCTCTGTTTGTTTCAATATTTTCAGTTTCAAGGAACTGCTTTACCTGTTTTGCTTTGTGACAAGGGGCCTTGCCCTGCATGAAAATAGCTGGCTAATTGATGAACACAAGGGAGGAACGACGTGTTGGTTCTGATACACACTTCGATTCACTCTTTCATGTAGTTGTATGAGTGGACCAACACCTCCTGCACAAAACATTCTCCAAACAATGACACTTTCACCACCACCTTTCACTGACTTCTTTACACACTTTGGGTTCAGTCTTTGTTCAGTTTGTCAATGAGCATTATGTTTACTTTCAGATCCAAAATAAATTAAACTTGCTTTCATCAATAAAAAGGAACTGTTGGCCAATTCTCCTCTGCCCACACAACATACTCCTCAGCAAAGGTGAGTGTAACCTTAATTCTTACTGCTAGGGTTTGGTCACTGGAGAGGTTTGGTCACTGCAGAGGGAGTTTTCAGTCCAAATGCTATTAAACGTCGAGAAACACTGTATGACAAAACAGATCCTTACCCTGTTCGATGCTGAACTGGAGAGCAATTCCAGCTGCAGTGTTGAAACGATTAGCTATGGAGATTTTCTGCACTGTACTGTGCTTTCTTGCATTTGTCTCTTGAGTGCGACCAGCCTAATTGTGGGACTTGAATGAGTTTGTGATGTTGTAAAGATGTAATATTTGAGAAATAACAGACTTGGAGCGACCAATTTCTCTTGCTATGGTCTTCATCTGGACAACCTGGTGCCGAAGTTTTAGTTAGTTTGGAGCACCACACGATTTATGGAAAGTCAGTGCAAACTGGAAAGTTAGGCTGCCATTAAAGCGTATAAGTCAGTTAGCTAAGTAAATTAGAACCAGGTTCCAAATTAACACCAATAACTTGCAGGTAACTGAAAGTGTTCTCTAATTTTGATCAGTGTTCTTTTTCTATTATCTCATTTACATGAGATTAAAAATAGGCGGTCGGAGTGGCTATGAAGAAAATAAAGTGCTGTCCCTTTCTTATAATTAAGGTATGTTGGCAAAGCTGCCATTTTGGTGAAGATTGGCGCTCCTTGTGACATAATCGGGGAGCGGCGGTCGGTTGCCATGACAGCCTCAGGTTTTTTGAAGACCCAAGGCTGTCTTGTTTTAACCCATTGATTACAATGTGCGATTCACAGATTGTAATGAATGAGGAGGAAAATCTCCATATACTGCCATACCGTAGTATGGCAGTCTACGGTAGGATCGATCGAACTACCTAGAGTTAAAGTACCGTAGGCGGTCTGAAAAATAGTTAAAAAAATAAAAATAGTTTAAAAAAGAATTAAATTTAAAAAAAAAATTCAAATCACCCCCCTTTCCCTAGAAGTCATAAAAATATAAATAAACAGTAAGCAAAGAGTTTGTATGTTCTCTCCGTGTTTGCGTGGGTTTCCTCTGGGTACTCTGGTTTCCTCTCACACTCCAAAAACATACTGGTAGGTTGTTTAGATTGTGATCCCCACGGGGACAGAGGCCAATTTGTCATGCTTTGTGCAGCGCTGCGTTATCTGTAGGTTCTATATAAATAAAGAATTATTATTATTAAATATCATAAATAAGTAAGTTATTCCCACGTCTGAAAATGCCTGATGTCTCAAAATATAATAACCCCGTTATGGAAAATAGCACCCAAAGTCGAAAATGGCACTTTTTGGCCATTTTTAAAAATATAAAAAATGTAATAAAAAGTGATCAGAAGGTTTTACAGTACTAAAAATAGAAGTAAAGGAAACTTCATCATAAGTTGCAAAAAATTACACCACCCACAGCTCAGTACACCTAAGTAGGAAAAAAGATGGCAAAATCCCCCCCCAAAATTTTTGTACAGGAGGTTTTCATTTGTGTAAATGTATGAAAACCTTATAAAACCTATACAAATTTGGTATCCAGTGATGGCACCAATCCAAAGAATAAAGTAGACATGTCATTTGGGAAGCACATTGAAAACTGTAAAATCCAAGCCCACAAGAAAACGGCGCAAATGTGTTTTTCAACCAATTTCACTGCATTTGGAATTTTTTTCCCGCTTCCCAGTTAGGACAGAGACGAACCCGGCGAGGCGGGCAGTCTCCACCGCCACCAGTAGAGCCCACAAGAAAACAGAACATTGAAAAACAGGACTTTACCCCGAGAGACAGTGAACACAACCAGCAAGAAAGTAGAATGGTGGTGGTAAATCTATCATTCCAAACCTTATCTGATATGTGAAATGTTCTGTGTTCAAAAGGGGTTATCTTATGTCCGCTTGTTCCCAACACTGAACCAGTTTGAAATGGAGGTTGACCTACAGAGACTAATAGAAACATGATCCTCAAATATGGTTCCACAATTACCCTAGTTACCTAAGACACACAATAATTTATACCCAAAAAGATGTAATCTATCCAACAAAAGTACGTTTTGTCCAAATGTTGAAGTTCTCCGCTATAACAGCATATGAATGCGGTTAAAACAAGATTTAGAGGCACTTACACAGATGTGACATTAGATTCATCACGCGCCAATCTCCGGCGGTGACGATATCCCGCTATGACGACTTGCCTCTGACGGCGAGCATTACCATCAAGCCCGGCACAAATGGAGCTGTCGTCGTTCATGAACACGTCGGCCGTACATTGCGGAGATGCAGACCCAGCCTGGACGATGCGACTGCTAACAAATATGTTGCCACTGTACCCCAATTTGAAGCATAGGACGCACGACAATTCAAACATAATTGGACGGGCCAATTTGCGGGATCCTCAGGAAAGATTATGCAGAAATTCACTGACTGTGATATAATCCACGTACCCAGGATTCTATATAGCCTCCCACAATACATAAAAATTTGGAACCCCCCACCCAGGGAGACCGATGATCTCAGGGAGGGGGTTTCATAACTTTCAAATATAGCGATCTTTTTGGATCAAGCGTGAGGGAATTATCGAACGGGGCCATCTTATCGCTGTACCACGATTTCTTATGCAACTAATGCAGCTAAACTAACAGACACCCTACAGTGACACTGGTCTCTTCGACGTAGGTCACCTGTATCGTCCATTACTCACGACATGGAGTGCGTACGATGGAGGAAAAACAATTACAACATGTCTCACTTCAAACACAGCTGAACAATTTCATTTTGATCTTTTGAAACTGGTATTGCAACAATCTACTTTCTTTTTGGAACTGAATTTTTTTTGCCAGCTCAAGGGTACGAAGTGGCAATGGGGGGATATGGCCCCCCTTGTACGCAACATTGCGATGACTACACTCCGAGGAGGACTTTCTTTAGGTCCCACCCTTCCAACAGTTATGGGGTTGTGCAGGAGACAAGACGATGCCTTACTCACTGTGGACAGGTGAGCTTGGAACACTTTACAATGTTTCAGAGATTTAAACACTAAAATCGATGATGATTCAAGTCACCAGTAAAATCCAGCTCAAATCCTCCAATTCTGGATGTTCTGGTGGGAAAGACATATAGGGTTACACAGATCTATTCTACAAACTAACGGTAGGAACACTTATATTAGCTTTGAAAGCAAACACCCCCGACCAATGGTCAACTCTCTCCCTCTAGCCAACTAACAGAGGTTAAACAAACGTATTGCTGGAGAGAGATGAGGAGAAATACAGAGAAACATACCTGATGCTATCCAAATTTGCACAGCAGGGGGTATACCTAAAAGAATCCTGGCTAAAAACAAAGAACACTCGATTCCGTCAAGAGGAGAATTTATTTACCGACAAAACGCGCACATGATAAGAAAGAAGGCGGATCCCCTCATTTCCACTTAACTGTGACACCAGTAACAGGGTAGGATCATAATAAAAAAAACATTGGAGAATATTGGCGAGGCGAATCCCCTGGGTACCCGAATCCAAATCCCCAATCTATCCTACAGGAGAGCATGTAAAATTCAAGACGGGTGTCAAGACTGGACATAGGTTCCCCTCAAAACAGTCACCAAGAGGAATACTACTGTTCGCACAAGAAAGGTGCTCCCATGCAGAGCCATGCATTAACTGTGCATATTGTGCTCAAAGGGTGACCACCTTTACCGCACAATGACAACAGCTACAATCCATGTACTACTCGATTGTAATAGCGAGTTTGTCGTCTATTTGTTGAGCTGCCCATGCAATTAAATATGTGGCGAAGACAACATAGACTTCAAAACGAGGTTCGGGACAACACAGATACACATACTTAAAAAATTTCACCAAGAATAACTATAAAATCCACATCCAATGTAATTATGTTTGCAAAATTGATTAAGTAGGAAACATGCTTAGACACACGCGCATCCTTGTGGCGCTGGTTACTGAAACGTCTGCAATGGAATAAAAGACACCCCGTACCTTTTTTTGACACCAATCCGGAGGATAGCTGCGCCAGTTTTTACACTGTATTACATGAAAGAGCTCTCGGGCGCAGAGGGCGATTGGCCTATTGCAAACCCAAACCGAAGAATTTCAGTGCTGAGCCAACCGTTTTCTCAATCTATCTATCTAATCATCCACCTATCTATAGATCTCTATCTTATCAATATAATCTATTATAATCTATCTGCAAACTATTAAATCTACTATCCTCTTTCATATTTATCTTCTATCATGCCAAGATCCCTACCCATTCATGAGATGCCATCATGTATAAAAACATTCTGACTACAGCTCCCATAATTAAACAGATTAGCCCTTACCACCAACTTGCATGTTTTCCATTTGGAGCGCCCAACTTCTCAGGTTTTGACACTGGAACCCCACTTTGTTTTAAAACCGGGCCGCTTTTTATGTCGCAAATGATCAGTCAAAAAATGTTGTTCATAAAACCCTTTAAGACCGTTGCCATTTTTTTTTCAAATTTCCCAGTAGACTCCCACCATCAATAAATCCTATAAACTTTTTTTTTACCACATAAAAGAGCTGTGTGATGGTGATTAATATTCCATGTCTTGTAAGGGGATTGTCCCCTAAAAAAGGCAGAGGGTCACATGTAGGTTCCATATTGGGCGTTGTATTCATGTCGTCTCCCCGTGTTTTCTTGATCGGGGTCCGTCTTTTTTTCTTTGTTGATGGTTCTCTATTGGCGTTTCCCACGGTGACTGTGTGTGTACCCTGCCATCCATAGATCCTGCCCAGTCGGTAGTCCTCGTTGTCTCTCGCCCACTTGGTTCTTTTGGTATGCTCCTGTTCACTCTTGAGCTGTGCAGTTTTCTTGTTGACGGACTCAATAAATTCTTTGAATTCGTCTGTCGGGACATTTTCTTTTAATTTTTCTTGTGTCTCTGTAGTCAGAGTTTCCAGTTTTTTAATCTCCATCTGTAGATATTCGATGTTCAAGATAATGAGGTCTAGAGAGTACTTATTCGAGATATGCATACATTTTAAGCAGAAAGCTACGTCTTGAGAGAAAAGGTTGGGACGGACATTGGATCTCATTCCCCTTGGGATCCGTTTAGCTTTGAGATACTCTCCTAGTGTCAGTAAGTGCAGCTGAAGCGAGATCAATTTTTTCATAGAAGCTTCATATTGTCTTTTGAGTTCGCTGGTCGATGGTGTACTCAAGAAGGTTGTGTCGCCCTGTAGTTCCTGCACAATCTTCGCCTGGTCCTCCTCGGTGTAGGTAAAGAGTTGGAATGGTTCCCCCGAAAAAATATCCATATTGAGAAAAAAAAAGTAATGCAATAATTTGCGTGCAAATCAGCTCCGCCCGCCGACAAAGGCGGAGCTGTCGTCGTCATGGACACGTCGGCCTACATTGCGGAGATCAGACGCCAGCTGGACGATGGCACTGTCTACAAATATGTTGCCACTGACCCCAAATTTGAGCTAGGACGCCGCATCTCACACATAATTGGGACGGCGACCAATTTAGGGATCATCAGTGAAAGTATGCAGAAATTCCTGACTGTCGATAATCCACGTACCCCGGTTCTATATACACTCCCCAAAATACATAAAAATTTGGAACACCCCCCAGGGAGACCGATTGTCTCAGGGAGGGGTTCCATAACTTCAAATATAGCGATCTTTTTGGATCAAGCGTTGAGGGAATTATCGACCAGGGGCCAATCTTATATCCGGGACACCACGGATTTCTTATGCAAACTCAATGAGCTACAACTAACAGACACCTCACACGTGACACTGGTCTCCTTCGACGTAGTGTCACTGTATACGTCCATTAATCACGACATGGGAGTAAGATGCGTAGAAAAACAATTACAACATTCTCACTTCAACACAGCTGAAACAATTTTCATTTTAGATCTTTTGAAACTGGTATTGCACAATAACTACTTTCTTTTTGGTAATGAATTTTTTTTGCAGCTCAAGGGAGTGGCAATGGGGGCGAATATGGCCCCCACTTACGCCAACATTGTCATGACTACACTCGAGGAGGACTTCGTTTATGTGTCCCACCACTTCCAACATGTTATGGGGTGGTGGCGATACATAGACGATGTCTTCCTCCTGTGGACAGGTGACTTGGAACAACTTACAAGTTTTCATGAGTATTTAAACACTATCGATGATGATATCAAGTTCACCATTGTAAAATCCAAGCAGAACCTCCAATTTCTGGATGTTCTGGTGGAGAACACGACATATGGGATCACCACAGATGTATTCTACAAACCAACGGATAGGAACACTATATTACGCTTTGAAAGCAACCACCCCCGACCAATGGTCAACTCTCTCCCTCTCAGCCAACTATACAGAGTAAAACGTATTGCTGGAGATGAGGAGAAATTACAGAGAAACACTACACTGATGCTATCCAAATTTGCACAGAGGGGGTATCCTAAAAGAATCCTGGCTAAAAACAAAGAAAAACTCGATTCCGTCAAGAGGGAGGAATTATTAGTACCAAAAACTCGACATGATAAGAAAGGGCGGATCCCCTTCATTTCCACTTACTGTGACACCAGTAACAGGGTAGGATCCATAATAAAAAAACATTGGAGAATATTGGCGAGCGATCCCACTGGGGTACCCGAATTCCATAATCCCCCAATCCTATCCTACAGGAGAGCATAGAACATTAAAGACCGGGTAGTCAAGACTGACATAGGTCCCCTAAAAACAGTCACACAAAGAGGAATACTCTGTCCCACAAGAAAAGGTTGCTTCCCATGCAGAGCATGCATTAACTGTTCATATGTGCTCAAAGGTGACACCTTTACCCACAATGACAAACAGTACAAAATCCAGTACTACCTCGATTGTAATAGCGAGTTTGTCGTCTATTTGTTGAGCTGCCCATGCAATTTAAAATATGTGGGCGAGACAACACTAGACTTCAAAACGAGGTTCGGACAACACAGATACACCATACGTAAAAGAAAGAAAGACTTACCGGTGAGTAGACACTTCACTGAGGCCGGACATAAAGAGAGTGATTTAAAATTTTGAATTATTGACCACATCCCTATGCCCAGGAGAGGGGGCAACAGAGAAGCTATCCTTAGAAAACAGGAATTGAGATGGATACATAAGTTGGGTACCTTGCAGCCGAACGGCCTAAATATCGAATATAATTTGAATAGCATCATTTAGATACTATGAGTTTGCTGCCCATGATGGTGACTCTTGGTGTTTGGCGCCCTGTGGTTACCTGTATAGCCCACTTGTGACCCCATGTGTAGGTTACCCTGGAGATATTTCTCCGCCAGTGGTTTTTTGACACAATATTGATGCTGTATCCACAGCTTTTCAAATATATTCATTTTCTTCTTTATCTTTACTTACAGATTGAATTTGAACCATTGACCCCCATCGGCTGGATCATATCCCCCCACAAGTCTCGAGCACTTAGTGAGCATTATTGTCTTAATATTGTGCATTGGTCCTTATTTTTTCTACTTAATGTATATATTAGTGGTGACCCCCTACTGGGAACCCTGGTTTCAGGCACAAAAAAGAGGTTTTTTTTCCACTGTGACTACATTCTCCGCTAGATCTGGGCAGGATATGGGTTAAGTGCGGCAGTTACCTGCGACACAATACCCTGTTCCGGGCGTAGTGAAACCAACGGTGTTGTAACTACCACAGCATTTCAATATGTGTCAAAAAAACCACTGGCGGAGAAATATTCCAGCGGTAAC